>JACDJE010000199.1:0-108814 GCA_016647715.1 Pavo muticus
AAAAAAAAAAAAGTTGCATCTAAATATTACTCCAGCTCACAAATAAATAATTAAATAGAATAGAATAGGAGGAAAAACACTAGCCAGAGATGAGTATTTGTGGCCCCACCCCTATTTAGTTGTGTGTCAGAAAGAAAGAAATTCTCTAAGCTCAAGCACATAAATAAATTGAAGGGAAGGCCCTTAAGGAACAAAGTCCAGAGAGAACCAGACAGACTGGAAGAATATGCCAAGAAAAGCTGCATTAAATTCAACAACAATGAATGTGAATTCCTTAACTTGGGAAGAAAGAACCTCCAGTAACTATACAAACAGGGGTATGACTGGCAGGTAGAAGCTCTGCAGAAAAGGCTGCCAAGATGTCCAGCAGCATCCTGGGCTCCATCAACAGACAGACAGTAAATCAAGGGAATCAAAGAAATTATAACTCTATATCAGTACTTGGTCCCATTCTTGGGACCACTAAAACAGGAAAAAGGAAAATTGAAAAAAAAGGAAAAAGGAAAATTGAAAAAAGGAAAAAGGAAAAGGGGATAGGAAATAAAAGGAAGAGGGAAGGAAAGGGAAAGGAAGGGAAAAGGAGAGGAAAGGCAAGGGAGGAGAAAGGCAAAAGCAAGGGAAATGCAAGGCAAGGCGAGGAAAACTGCAATTACTGGGTGCATTCTATGTGCAAAAATGTACAAGTGGGCTAAAAACTGCAAAGTTATATACACCTGGGATCCAGATTTTCTAACAGATACAGTAATTGCAACTCTTTGGCATAAGGAAAGCCAGAAACAAGACCCATCATGAATTCTTATTCAGAGAGATCTATGCTTGTTTAGTCCAGGCATTTTTTTCAAGTTAAGGAAAACAGCGGAAATGACAGTCAAATCACAAAGTTTCTGTATCAGTGGTGATACTGTCTAACATCTTGGCGCTCAAAATACAGAAACAGCCACCTTTCCAGGAAAGTGGTGCTTCAAATTAAATATAAGCTAGTAAAAAAAAATTCTTCATATTCATCTGAACATCCTTCAAATTTATAGGGCTTTGATGAGTAATACCTAAATTCCTGGTTCATCATTCCTAGAGAGGAAAACGTTTTACACCAGCTACAGTGGAGAATTAGGTTCACACACTACTTTAGAACATACCACTAAGCATAGTTGTTTCAAAAAGGTATTTAATGAACCCACAGCAAAACTAGTGTCAGTTAGTTTAATCTACCTATGTGTTTTCTGCGATGGAACAATAAGAGAGAAATCCACTACAAGAGAAGCAATTAACTGAAAGGTAGAGATTCTCAGCATCAGCAAAGAGAAGGAAAGGCTCTAACAAATAGAAGATGAGAAGAAAAATAGTCAAAGCGTTCCTCTACAGGTCAAACAAAATATCAAAGAAACTACTGGAACTGGGATTGTTTAGTCTGGAGAAGAGGAAGCTCAGGGGAAACCTTATCACTCTCTACAACTACCTGAAGAGAGGTTGTGGTGAGGTAGAGGTTGGCTCCTTCTCTCATGTAACTAGTGACAAGACTAAGCGGTTTGGCCTTAAGTTACACCAGGGGAGATTCAGGTTGGACATTAGGAAAAACAACTCTGAAAGAGTGTGCAGGCGCTGGAACAGGCTGCCCAGAGAGGTGGTGGAGTCACTGTCCCTGGAGGTGTTCAAGAAACATTTAGATGTGGTACTAAGGGATATGGTTTAGTGGGATATGGTTTAGTGGGGAAATATTGGTGATAGGTGGACAGTTGGACTCAATGCTTGGAGGTCTTTTCCAACCTTGGTGATTCTATGGTTCTATGATTTTGTGATTCTACTAAATGGAAATGTCATTAACCTTAAGATCCTGTGTATATAGCACATAGAAAGACTTGTACAGAATGGTTGGTTGAAAACATACCCTTGCTGGTCATTACTACACCTACTTAACCTGGCCACCATTGTTAAAGATAATAAAAAATGTTTTTACATAAATAGTAACATAATAGTAAGAGGAGGGCCAAGAAGAATCTCCCACCTTTATTGGACGTGGTCAGTAATGTTATCCCAGAGGAGAAGGAAAAGGCTGAGGTTCTCAGTGCCTTCTTTACTTCTGTCTTCAGTACTAGTCCAGATATCCTCACACTGTTCAGCCCCTGAGCTGGAAGACAGGGATGGGGAGCAGAAAAAGCCCCCCCCAACAATTCAGGAGAAAACAGTGAATGGCTACTCCACTTGGACTGTCACAAGCCCATGGGGCCAGATGGGATCCACCCAAGTGTGCTGATGGAGTTGGCAGAAGTGACTGTTAAGCTGCTTTCCATCATATATCAGCACTCCTCATCAACCAGGGAGGTCCTAGACAACTGGAGACTTGCTAATGTGATGCCTGTCTACAAGATGGATTGGAAGGGGGATCTGAGGAACTACAGGCCTGTTAGTTGGTCTTTGGTATTAGGGAAGGTCATGACACAAGTCATCTTGAGTGTGATCACAAAGCATGTGCAGAACAACCACAGGATCAGGCCTAGCCAGCACAGACTTATGAAAGGCGGGTCTTGCTTGACCAACCTGATCTCCTTTTATGACCAGGTAACCCCCGCAGTGGATGAGGGAAAGGCTGTGAATGTGATCTACCTATACTTAAGAAAAAGTTTTTACTCTGTCTCCCACAGTATTCTCCTGGAGAAGCTGGCAGCCCATGGCTTGGACAGGTATGCTCTTTGCTGGATTAAAAACTGGCTCGAGAGTGGTATTCAATGGAGTTAAATTCAGTTGGC
The DNA here is from genome assembly GCA_016647715.1 of Pavo muticus. Taxonomy (NCBI): domain Eukaryota; kingdom Metazoa; phylum Chordata; class Aves; order Galliformes; family Phasianidae; genus Pavo; species Pavo muticus. Next base: position 2,745 of record JACDJE010000199.1, read on the forward strand.
AACTGATCACTAGTGGCGTTCCTCAGTGGCTGATATTGGGACCAACCCTATTTAGTATCTTTATTGACGACCTGAATGAAGGGATTGAGTGCGCCCTTAGTAAGTTTGCAGATGACACCAATGACTTGAGGGGAAGTAATGATCTGCCTGAGGGTAGGAAGGCCCTACAGAGGGGTCTGGATAGGCTGGATCACTGGGCTGAGGACAATTTTATGAGTTTTAAGGAGACTAAGTGACAGGTCCTGCTCTTTGGTCACAAAAACATCATGCATCATTACAGGCTTGGGGCAGAGTAGCTGGCAAGCTGCAGGTAAGAAAAGCAGTGGGGGGTTTTAGTTGACAGCCACCTGACATAAGCCAGCTGTGTGCCCAAGTGGCAAAGAAGGCCAATGGCATCCTGGCTTGTATCAGAAATTATGCAGTCAACAGGACTTGGGAAGTGACTGTCCCTCTATACTCAGCTTTGTTGAGATCACACTTTGAGTACTGCGTTCAGTCTTGGGCCCCTCACTACAAGAGACATTGAGGCCCTGGAGTGTGTCCAGAGGAGGGCAGTGAAGCTGGTGAAGGATCTGGAGCACAAGACGTATGGGGAGCAGCTGAGGGAACTGAGATTGTTTAGTCTGGAGGAGGCTTAAGGGAGACCATATTGCTCTCTAAAACGATGTGAGAGGAGGAGTTGTGAGGTGGGGATCAGCCTCTCCTCCCAGGTTACAAGTGATAGGTCAAGAGGTAATGGCCTTAAGTTGCACCAGGGAATGTTCAGGTTGGATATTAGGAAAAATTTCTTCTTGGAAGAGTGGTGAGGTATTGGAACAGGCTGCCCAGGGTAGGTGGTGAAGTTACCATCCTTGAAGGTTTTCAAAGGGTAGATGTTGTACTGACAGACATGGGCATGGTAGTGATGGGTTGATGGTTGGACTAGATTATTTTAGTAGTCTCTCCCAACCTTAATGATTCTATGATTTAAATGTTTTATTGTTTTGCTTCCATGATTTGTTAAAAAAATAGTTATTTGCCATCAACATTGTTTCACATTCCTATGAAGAAGGAAAATGCCCTTTGATGGCCTAATAGGCTGTATAGAATAAAAGCAGGAAAATCATTGTATCATCCTGAAGTGAAAAAAGGTATAATTAGGAATCAGATTTAATTCAATATTTCAAGTTTAGCCAGAAAGTTCAGGTCCATTTCACTGAATGAATAACAGCTCCTCAAATTAAATATACTTTTCATAGAATCATAGAAATATGAAACAAAGGTTTGCATTGGAAGGAGCATTAGAAATCATCCATTTCCAACCCCCCTGCCATGTCCAAGGTTGCCACCTACTAGATCAGGCTACCCAGGGCCCTATCCAACCTGGCCTTGAATGTCTACAGGGATAGAGCATCCACAGCTTCTTCTGTTCCACTGCTTCACCAACTTCTCAGTAAAGAATTTAATTCTCTCTAATATCTAACCTACCTTTTTTTGTTTGTTTAAAACTTTTACCCATTGTCCTATCACTGCATACCCTTGCAAGAAGTCCCCCTTCATCTTTTAAGCACCCTTTAAATACTGGAAGGCCGCAAAGTGGTCTTCCAAGAGCCTTCTCTTCTCCAGGCTGAACAAGCCTAGCTCCCCCAACCTTTCTTCACAGGAGACATTCTCCATCACTCTAATGATCGTCTCCATAGCCCTCCTGCTCCAGCAGCTTCATGTCTTTCTTGTGCTGGGGACCCCAGACCTGGACACAGTACTTCAGACGGGGCCTCTCTGTGGCAGAGCAGCAGGAGACAATCGCCTCTCTCTTCCTGCTGGATTCCCTCTTTTGATGCAATTACTACCGTCTCTTCTAGAACACGTCAGGTTTTCTACAAATACATCTAACTTCTACAAATCCATTTTAATTTTTAAAATCTTGTAGGAATTCTTAGCAGCCATTTATTGAGATTGATATTCAGTTTCTGAACTGAGGAAAAATGAAGGCTAAAATTTTCCCACACTTTTATTTCCTATTGGAAAATAGTCTCATTTGGTGTAGATGATCAGAAGATTAAGGAAAATAAGATAAGAGTAGACAAAAAACATATTCACCTCTCTATGCATTCTAAAACATGCTACTGCTGCTATTGTCCAAGAATATATCAGATATAGCTTAAACTGCAGCTTCTGCTTTGGTAAATCCACGTACATTTAAAAAAGAGAAGAAAGCTATTCTTACTGAATGATAATGTAAAGTCAAAGACTTGTTTCAAAAAGGACTCAATAAAACAAAATGGTTGCTATTTTTTGTTGTTATTTACAAGCCATTAGTAAAATGTAATTATGATTATGGTACTGTAATTCTACCAATTTGTGACTGCACCATTTAAACAATATCAAGGTTAAAAAAGATAAAGAGAGCAAGAAAACAAACTCATTAACTACTCTGAGTGACATAGTCTAGGACATCATCTAGGAATCTCAGTTTCTATCCAAATATGAAGGACATAAATCAGAGAATGAAGTTCTGTCTTTGCTGAAAATAACATAACCCATTTAACTTTGAATGGATCGATGCTTCACCTACATACAACTCTAACATCTTCAGTAACAGTTATTTGGAGTCCAGCACTATGCTCTGGTCAAAGACAAAGTACACTTTTGGTTCGTGATATAAAATGGTTTAATTATGCTGAAAAAGTGTTGCAGAGATAGTTTTTGAACAGTTGTTTTTACTATTACACAAAAGCCCAATGTCTAATGGCATGCAAAAGTTAACCTCTTATTTTTTGAGAGTTTGAGCCCTAAAGTATTGAAAGACAAGCACTGATTCCTTTCATTCTCACTAACAACCACACTCATTTTGTCTATGCTGAAAGCACTACAGTGCTTAATTACATCATATTTCAAATCATTAACGTATTATTTATGGAGTTATTTATTTGACTATATATGCTGCTGTAGATAGTGATGCAGGAATTTCACTATAGAAATAAGAGTAGTCTAGAAAGCACTATCCAATATTTCATCTAAATGAGAGATAATCCCACTAATTAATCATGTTTAAGATTTGCTACTTTTTGTAAAAGGTGAATTGTGAAAAAAACAGCCAAACAACAAAAACCTTGAATGGATAATTAGTGTACTGTACATCTGGAGTGCTGTGTGCAATTCTGGTCCCCACAGTTTGAAAGAGCCATGGTCAGGCTGGAGAGAGACCAAGGGTGGGCCATAAATATGATCAAAGAGATGGAGATATGTGTTGGCCCTCTTCTGATGTTGCTTATCTATTGTGCTCTATTTAAGACTTTCCCTGTTATTCTACCTATTAGATGACTCACTCTCACATGTCTTCTTTTCAGTCCTCTCATTGATTCTGAATTTAGCTGGCCAGTCACCCATTCTGACACTGTCAGCTCCCTAGGTACATCAGTGCCTGGCTGTTTGGAACACTAAAAGCATGGTAGCACTTCACTGCATGTTGGAGAAGAGGCTACAAGCAATGACTTGAGTTTATTTTTTAACAGATTAACCAGAGTGCGCCTACAACTTACATTTCTGTGTATAATCCTTGCAAACTACTACATCTTCTATAGAATTTCAGTACTTTTTTTTTTTTTTTTTTTAATTTCCATAGTCTTTAACACAGAAGAATTAGTTTTGCAGTGAGGCTATCAGGTAAGTCACAATATGCTGATGCACAAGGGCTGCTTTTGTTGACATTATTTGAATGACTGTAGGACTGCAGGACTTGAAAAAGGCTGACAGGAAGAAAACTATCAAGATAATTTTTCTTCAGTGTTCCCTGAGACATTTCTCTGTCTCTTATTTTATGATTCCTTAATATCTACAAAACCAAAATCAGGCTCTAGACATTTTTACATCCCAAAACTATCTGTGTTGCATTATAAAACTGGATTATATTGTCACAATACAGATTGCTTCTCTACTTTACCCCTGGGCCTTTCTTTGATTTCTTTGAGAAAAGCACATGGGCACAGTAAAGAAGAAACAGTCTCTGCTTCGTACATTACTGCCATTCTGGGTCAAGTTCCCAGGGAGCATAAGCTGCTACATAGAGAAGCAAAAAGCTTGCTTTTCCCTGAGCAAAATACCAACAAGGAAAGTTTTAAGATGGTCTGTGCAAACATTAATTCTACAGTAGCTCTAAAACAATGTACTGCCATTACTTAGAGAAGATTGCATAGTTATGATGTATCTAAAAGATCAAGCAGAGATTCTAACATGCAGAGGAAAAACTAAACAATGAGTAAAAAACTAGCAAGTGACTGAGACTATGGTTGTCTGTATTATATCTCATAAGGGCACAAAAAGGAATCGCGTACATGCTTGTGGATGTTCTTATATATTGCTTACAAGTACACAGGCATGAATGAGTATTCTGGAATATTCCAAAATTTTCCTGAAATTTTCCACCACAGACTTGCCTCTCTCAAGAAAAATGATCTATGGTCATATTTTGGAGCTGTAGGCTGCCATGAGCCTTCCCTAAGACTGCTCTGCTCTGGGCTGAGCAAACCCAGGGACCTCAGATGCTCCTCACACACCTTGCCCTCAGGTCCTTCCCCATCTTTGTAGCCCTCCCTTGGACACTCTCTAACACCTTTATGTCCTTCTTATATTGTGGCACTCAAACCGCACCCAGTGCTGGAGGTGAGGCCGCAAAGCACAGAGCAGAGCAGGACAACCGCTTTCCTCACCTGGCAGTGCTGGGCCTGATGCATCCCAGGGTATGGTTGGCCCTACTGGCTGCACACTGCCGACTCAGATTCAATTTGCCACCAACCAGGATGACCAGATCCCTTTCTGCAGGACTGCTCTCCAGCCCCTCGCTCCCCAGTCTGTATATAGAGCCAGGGCTGCCCCATCCCAGCTGCAAAATCCAGCACTTGCTCTTCATGCAGATGATGACCACCCTCAAGTTAGTCAAGATCTTCATGCAAGGCCTCTCTAGCATCAAGTAAGTCAACACTCCTCCCAGTTTAGCATCATTCACAAATTTACTTAGTATAACTTCCAGGTCTTTATTGGAGTCACTGATGAAAATGTTAAAGAGAACCAGACCTAAAATGGAGGCCCGCAAAATCCCACAGGTGACAAGTAGGGCAACTCTCAGGCCATAGCCTTCCCTCACCCAAGACAGCCATGTTTCGGCTGTGGGACATACTTAGGGTCGCATCACCATGGCCTTATGATGTCATGAGCCACCTCCCTGCCAACCACTATGAACACGGGGACCCTGACAGCAGAACACGTCACTAACCGACTTCTGTCCGGGAAGTACATAGCTGAGACAAGGAGCTACTCAGATTGATCCTTTCCTCCCATTGTGGGAACTCTTGAGGAGGATGGATCCTCCTCCATCTAAGAAGCTTCAGCTTCTACAGAGCAGCAGTGAACCTGAGCCAATGGATGTAGATCCTCCTGAAGGCGAAGTCGAGCCCATGGAAGTGGCTCTACCTCCAGAGGAAGAACCAGTCGAGGTGGATCCATCTCCAGCTGGGCAAGGCAAGTAATGTAACATCATGCTCGCCAAGAGACATCACCATATCTGTTGGTGGTGCACCAGGGGCTCTCAATTTCCATCTTGGCATTGAAGAGTCACCATCTGCCAGAGAGCCCCCAGGCCAGCTGCTACTCTCCATAGCTGCTTCTTCCCCATGCTCCATCCTCATCCTTACCCAAGACCTCTCATCTGTTCTTTCCCGAGCTCTGAGGAAAACTGAAGGACTAGGACTGGTGTCCTCTAAGCTTCTGCATCAGGACAACAGGAGTCCAGCAAACAACTCCAATCTCCCTGCAGCCCACCCAGCTGATGGCTTCAGGCCACTGCTCATTTAGGAGGGATAATGAAAACAGACAGAAAGTATAAATCAGGCGTGTGGTAAACTAAAGGAGAATGCTTTATATCTTCTTCTAAAACTCACTGCAACAAACAGTTCCTGATTATTGTCTGCAGTGTCCACTGCTGCCCACCTTCATGCACCTCCTTGGGTTGCTTTGTTTCTGGTGTAGTCAGCCCTCAAACCAATTTACAGTCCGCAAGTGGGGCCCAACTAAGCAAAGCTCCGTTCAGCTTCAGGGAATTACAATACTTACTTTGATAGGTATTCAAAGATCTAACTCAAGTGCTTGAATGTAACTTCAGACTCTCAGAAAGCAAATAATATCCACATGATTCCATACATGACTAAAAACCCATGTGGGCTGCTGGCTATTGGGAAGGAAAGGAAACTGTTGTTGGCCCAAAAGCAGACAACAATGGAAGATGTTGTGAATGAATGTCTCAGTAACTACAAAGGAAGCAGCTCTTAAATATTTTGATCCTACACTAGTAAGTCTGAGTCTGATTCTCTGCATCCCCTGTGCAGGGGGATTTGACTTCCTTTTTCTAGTAGGGCAGGACTTCTCACCTGTCCCAAGGTACTTTCAAGTGTCTTTTTCTCCATGCACACCAGTGGCTCTGCAAAGGTCAGGGGGATCATCTTTGCTTAAGTAAACCAACACAACTACTCCTGAACTACCTAAATGAGGCCAGACGTTGAAGTCCCTGTCTTAATAGGCTCTCTCAGGTCTTCTTCTTGGCATCACCTCTCTTTATCATAGTTTTTCCTTGCTACATATTTCCAGAGTCTCAACTAACTTCGGGAATAAGTGCAAGAAATAATTGTTTTTATTCACAGAAGTGGGGCAACTGAAGAAAAAAATAGTATTTTTATGAGTAAATCGAGCAGTATTTGGCACTTCCAATTATCTAATCATTCTCATACTAAGATTAACCTTATACATTGAATTTAAAGGTTGCCAGAACAAAGGAATCTTTGCACACATTAGGATCAGACTCTTGCATTTCCTCAGTTTTGACTCAGCCAGGTGTTATCGGAGCCCTAAGTGACAATTGTTGAAGGTTCCTAAGCACAACATAGTGTAAAATTCTCCCAAAACTAGCATGGAACTGACTTCTTTTAAGAAGCTTCACAATCTGCAAAACATACTCAGCATCCACAGCTCTACAACAACCATTTGCTTGAATATTGTTAGTTATATTTGGGGGGATGTGGCAGGAGAGAGGAAGTTTGTTTAAGGTTTACAATAAAACTACTCCAATACATACAATGTCAATTGAGATTTAGCTATTTTGAAGCTCACTGATACTTTCTTTAACTTTTTGTAGTGGAAATGCTCTGGTTTATACCATGAACACTGAGCAGAGGAGTGGAAAGAAGAGCGCAGTAGTAACTTCAGTATTAGTGATAGGTGGGTGGTTGGACTGGATGATCTTAGAGGTCTTCTCCAACCTTGGTGATTCTATGATTCTATGAGGATTTCTTCCCTTGTGGCTCTTCCCTCATACAGACACCACAGTGACGCCTGCCGTAGAAGAACCAACATGGAGCAGAGCACTGTAACTACATAACAAAGCAGCAAGTCTTTCAAGCCATCGTAGAGATGTCCCATAGCTGGGGAAGGCTTCTTTCCTTTCTCTGTCAAATCCCCATCTTTACACTGACATACACTTTTTCAACCTACAAATGTCTTCATAAGGAAAAGCCTTAGCAGGTTTGTTTTGAAATGACAGTTTATGTACAGGACAGGAATTACTACAAGGAAATTACATTTTCTTCTTATTCTGAAGAGCACCATGCATTGTTTAAGTCAAGGAAACTTACAACTTGACTTCTAATAAAGAAAAAATTATACCACAATCCATATCTTATGTCAGATCCAACTGCCTGAAACAGATCTTTGTGCCAGGAGACTTGTACACATTCAGCCTCATGAGGTGGTCTCAGACTGGCTCTGCTCTTAGGCCGGGAGAGATTTTGCTCCCTTGCTTTGAAGTTCAGGGATGCAAAAGGTATGAGAAGCCTGACTGGCTGTGAAGAACAAGGCAAAGAACTCGTTAAGTACCTCAGCCTTTTCCCTGTCAGAGGAGGCCAGCTCTTACTTTTCATTTATCAGAGGAGGTACACTTTCCTTTGCTTGTCTCTTCTCCCCTGTGAATCTTAAGAATCCCTTCTTGTTGTTTTTCGCATCTCTCACCAAGTTCAATTCTGTCTATGCCTTGGCTTTCCTGGCTCCATCTCTGCACAAGAATCATGGTAAAGGATGTGCCAGAAAGGGAGAACAAGATGGAAAATAAAGTTGTAATCATATTTTATTTGCTCCTCCTCATCTCTTCTCCACCATAATTTGACAAGAAATACAACACAAAAAGGGTATGGGAAATTAGAATTTAGGAACTGTGTTTTGCCTTCTGAGCACACGTATATTGGTTCCCTTGAAACCAAGGCAATCTAATAATCAAAGGACTGCTTTCCAGAATGGGTTGTACTTGGTATAGTACTGCATTTAGTCCCATCTTTTACATCAGTATTTACTTAAAAGTTTGTGAATGTTTAGATCAAACCCACAAAGCACCAAGAGAATCACTTTTCTGTCCCTCAATTAGTTTGTTCATTAATTGTTTCAGGAGTTACCACAGGCTCCTAATACGTCATCCTCAGGACAATGAAAAAGAGGATAGGAGAAAAGAGATCAGGAAAAAAGTCTTTGGTTACTCTTAAAATAGCTGAGCTCTATAGTTTCTTGATAAGCAAGTTTTATCAAGAAGATTTAGCTGTCTGAAACACAAAATTACAAAATACAAAGAAGTTCTTCATAGGGATTGAGGTACTGAGTCCTGCCTGGACTAAAGGAGGAGGTGCAAACTATTGAAGCTGCAGCAAACCGATTAAGGTGTACTAAAGGTATTCAAGACCTATCACTGGGATAATAAGACATGACACCTATCTTCCACACAGATCAGAGCACAGCTGTATCTTTCAAAAGAACAGCTAATCATGCCCACTTCTTCCACATAAGTGAATCTCTGAGGTATTTTTAATATATAAGGAGTTTCTCTTGGCATTTGAGGTGTCTGGAGCACAAGCCTTATGAGGAGCAGCTGAGGGAACTGGGATTGTTTAGTCTGGAGAAGAGGAAGCTCAGGAGTGACCACATCACTCTCTACAACTACCTGAAAGGAGGTTGTGGTGAAGTGGGAGTCAGCCTCTTCTCCCACGTAACTAGCGATAGGACTAGAGGGAATGGCCTCAAGTTGTTCCAGGTTAGACGTTAGGAAAAATGTCTTCTCTGAAAGAGTAGTCAGGTGCTGGAACAAGTTGCCCAGGGATGTGGTGAAGTCACTGTCCCTGCAGGTGTTCAAGAAACATCTAGATGTTGTACTGAGGGACATGGTTTAGTGGGAAATATTGGTGATAGGTGTACCGCTGGACTGGGTGATCTTAGAGGACTTTTCCAACCTTGGTGATTCTATGATTCAATCCAAGGAAGAGATTTCTAGGATTCTGTATTGACTACCTTATAGTCAAATAAGTAAACAAGATAGAGTATTGCTAATGTGTGAAGCTTGTTTATAGTTCAATAAAAATAGTCTGTTACCAGTGAAGTTGGGAGTAAAGCCAGATACCTGCCTGCAATGCTTAGTCCACATGAGTCTACTAAACATACATATTTGTGGTTTTCACTAAATGGCTTTTTTTTCCTCTTGCATCACATTCTGAGAAAAGGAATGTGGGTTCTGGTTGACAGCAAGTTGAACATGAACCATCAGCATGCCATGGCAGCCAAAAGGGAAAAACCATACCCTGGAGACCACTAGGCCGAGAGCTGCCAAAGGGTGATGGAAGGGATTGTCCCGCTCTGCTCTGTGCTGTGTGAACTTACCTCGAGCACTGGGTGCAGTTTGGGGCACCACAATGTAAGGATATAAAACTATTAGAGAACATCCAAAGGAGGGCTAAGAAAATGTGAAGATTCTACAGGGCAAAATGTGTGAAGAGGGTCAGGATGGATGTTAGGTAAGGGCTCCTCATCAGAGTGTGGTCAGGCATGGAACAGACTCCCCAGGGCAGTGGTCATGGTACCAACCTATCAGAGTTCAAGAAGTGTCTAGAAAATGCTTGAATTTCGGGTGTCTTGTGTAGACCCAGGAGTTAGACTCAATAGTCCTTGTGCGTTCTTTCCAACTCATATTCTGTGACTCTTTAAGTTTTAATGGATTCTATTAGAATTTTACATTTTAGTTGCCAGTCCCTTTGAAGTCAGAAATGTCAAAAACTTCCAAGAACTGAGATCGGGACATGGCCTTTTATAAGGCTATTGGATTCTGTAAGTTCCTTGCATTAGGCAATGAGTGACAGCTCGTCTGGGAAAGAGCATTTATTTCACAATGTTATTTCCACATTTCCATGAGTCATTCTCAATAATAATAATAATAATAATGTATGACTATAGTGTTGAATTAATGACAGACAAGTTCACGCAGCTACAGAATTATGGTATTTAATAGTAATAACAATAATAATTGCCCCTGTGAACTAACAAGAAAAATGCACTTCTGTATTAAGAATGAAAGCTCACTGGGGCTCTACTTATTTCCTGAACAAATTACATATACACACTCCTCACTGAGAAGTAAGGTAACAACTTCAAATCTAGTACCAAACAAGTGAGGCATGGTAGCACAGAATTCCACAGTGCTGATGCTGTAAAATTTTACTTCCCAAAGCAAAGAAGCTATGTAAAAGCTTGAGTACAGTGCATTATGGTGACTAGATAAGAATCCACGGTGGCAAATCCTTCTTATGCTATCTCATTCTTATATTTTCTAATTCATTCTTAAGGTCACTTAGAATTAAAGATTGAATATGGCTTTTCATATCTTTATGGAAAGAAAGTTAATAAAACCTGTTTTTATTTTGACAGTGTTGCTTTATAGTTCAGTAGAAGAAAGTTGAAGGTGTTTGGGTTTTTTTTCTTTTAACTTCAGACACACCATTTATACCAAAACCTTCTGTCACCTAGCTTGGAATTGTTGTAGGAAATAATAAACTTCAGACAAGTAGTGTCAATACTAACGGTGTCCCAGAGATATGGGATATCCCAGAGATACGGGAGACTGAGTGACTCAGAGCAAGGCTGGTGAAGAAGTTTCTAATCCTTCATTAGAAAAGGATAATTTAAAGAAACACCAGCACTCAAAATATTGCCTATATCCCCGCTGTTGTTAAGATGAATGGACTAAAACATCGCTTTCACACACATTAGATCCTTTTCTTTTAATAAGTTAATTCTGACTGCACAATAAGCAGTTGTGGACTGCTGTAACTGTTAAAAAGCACCAACAAACATACTACTCCCAATCTAGCAACTATCAACTAAAAACAAATCATCAACTATAATCACCATTTGCAAAAGAAGAATCTGGTGTATGATTTGGAAATCTGAACATAATAAGATAAAATTATGTACAATTTTTCTGTTCCATGCCAATGATTCGCAAGCAAAATGTTGACAAAAAATCAACTAAAAAACAACCCCGTATGTACAATGTACAGTTTCAAGAAATCATAACATTAATTAGAAGTTGAAATTGAAATACAATAAGATAATTAACTAAACTAACTAAAAATATTCTTTTGATCTCTGAAGTGATCTGTATTTGTCAAGTCTATTAGTTCTTGCTCCACCAAGTCTTGAGTGTCTAGTTGCCAATTTAAATTGAAAGCAATCACAAATGAAATGCTATTGTATATTATTTTGGCAAAGATATAACCCTAATGTTTGGAGGTCTCAACAAAAATCTAACACGTCTAGCATGAAATGAAACTAAAATGTTGCTTTCAGAAGATAACACACAAACACTTAAATAAACAGATGTTCATTTTTAAGAGATCCAAAGATCATCTATTTTATAAATGGAGGTATAAACAATTCCAACATCTTAAAACAAGCTTAAGACCTATAGAAAAACTAAAATATTCCAGATGAAAAAAGAAGGACTATTTCCATAGTCCTAGATCCCATAATTTAGGATGTGTGGAATAAAACATGCCCACATATTCTTACAATATAGATGATGTTCCAGTGGCAAAGAAAAATAGGCTACAGGATGTTGCTAGACCAGTAAGAGTGAAAAGAATTTCCAGGTAATCTCAGGTCTGGCTGGTAAACCAGGAACATACAAGGAGTACACATTAACCAGCTATCTGTAGTTTATTCAAATATTTATCTGAATATACACACGTGCATATATATATTTATCTGTGATCATCTTTAATATCGGGAAGGATGGTAGGAAAAAATTCCTAAACAACATATGCACTGAGGAAACTTTTCTTGTGATCAGTCTTGAAGCATGAAAGTGATAACTATGATGCAAAATAATGAAAATACACTAATATAAATCTTCTTCGATATATCAGTACAGCCAGTATTCTAAAATATAAAATGCATCTTTTTTGCCTCCAAGAAGTCTAATATTCTGCCATGCAATTCTTCAGTAGTTTATCAAATACAAAATAAAAAATGATACAATATAGTACTAAAAATAATAATTTCAAAGGTAAGATGGGAAAACTGTCTTCAAGGTCAGAATAAAATGGTGTCTAGTAGTGAGATCACATCAGTTTTGTATCAGATCAGAGATGATTTCTCCCATTTCCCAGCCAGAACGTTCACTAATTACTGTCAGTTCTGACAAAGGAAAATAGTGGCTGAGGTAAGGGAAGAGAGAACCGTGACATGTACAAGCGATCATAATTAAGTAAATTTTCAATCAAGAATTCAGATGATGAGTCTGTATTTCCTTGCTAAGCTGCAGTAAGCTTAAGCATAACTAGCAGATTACGTAAGTAATATCTCTGGTGAATTAATGTATTCTGCAAGACACAATCATATAAATTTTCCTAAATTATATTTCCTAAGATATCTCTAAATCCAAGAAAAAAATGTTATTGCAAGTATTTATCTGATCTGATGATATTCAACACTACTTAGTCCTATCTGTCCTAGCATTGATCACAGTACTATAAAAGGATCTCATCGTTACTCTGTTAGCAGTGATCAGAGTTAGATTATTCTGTTAGGTGGTAGGCAAGGCAGAGCAACAAGACACTTGTAGTGTTAGACAACCCAAAGCAGGTTACAGAATCCAGCCAATTCTCTCCTACTATTGTCTTCTTTACATTTCTAAAGTCCAAATATGCAAGATAAACTATACATTTTAAATGTTAAATTCTCAATTTAAAATGTCATTTAAATCTTAGAAAATGTGATACCATTTTCTGTCAAAATCACAAGTCAGAGTAAATTCCTTCTATTTTCCTTTTTTTTTTAGTAGATGTGTAAGACTGCTATTCCATTAGAAATACATGCTTTCAAAACTTGAAGCACCACTAAAACAACTTCTTGAAACAGAATTCACTGGATATCAACATATAAAACGTCACTAAGTAAGACAGAAATAAAATCAGTTTGGATACACATGAATCAGCTTTTGATGACAATATTTGATTTAAAAGATAAAGCAATAAAATTCCCACCCTCTCCTTTTTAATACTTTCAGAGGCACTAAAGTGAACAAAGAATATGATCAGTGTAATGATAACATTAATAAACACTTGACTTTTGGAAAGCAGTGACTTAGGAAACTGTAAGCGGAGGCTGTGAACAATGTTACTTTGTGTGATTGCACTGCAATTGCTTTTATGTCATTGATATCAAGCTGTGCATTATTAGAAGCTATTTTAATTCTAATAGCTATTCTAACAGCAAATAAGGCAACCCTGTATTGCTAAAACAGAACTGTGCAAAACTACTCTACAGCAGTATTGTTGTGATTAACCATGATTTTAGATTGTAATAACTTAAGATACAAGAAAGTGACTGTGACTTAACTAATTAAAAAAAACCATTAGATTACATTTGCTAACCACTCATATATGCATTTTTAACAAGATGAGGGAAGAAAAATACCAGAAGTCATTCAAGTTACCTTAGCTGTCATCAAAGCCCATTCAAATTATTTGATGTCTCTTAGAGACTAGAAGCATGCTCTCTGAAAAGTTCTGTAAAAAGCTGGATGTGTAGTTACTTTTTGTCTCATGGTAACTTGTTAATTTTTCTTACTCGTGGGCATAGTTCAATTGTATTTCTCCTTCTAAGATATGCTTTACTTTTAATTAAAACCCAATTTTCTCTCCTTTGCAAAGAAAACAAATCCTCCTAAGTTTCTCTTAACAACTGTTTTCCCCTAAGGTAAGATTTTTCCTTTAATTGTAACACAAGTCAAAAAAGTTCAGGTATTTCTTAAAACGTGCCTCTCACTGATACTTCTGTTTGCTATAATACTCAAATACGTACCAAGGTTCGCAGATGGTACTCAATTAGGAGAAGCAGCTGACTCCCTTGAGAGTAGAGAGACCTTACAAAGAGATCTGACAAATTGGACAGCTGGACAATCACTGAGCACATGGGGTTTAACAAGAACAAACACTGGACTGCCCTCCTGGGATGGGGCAACCCTGGATTTATGTACAGAATGGGGTATGAGAAACTAAAGAACAGCTCCACTGAAAGGGATCTATCTGGGAGTTCTGGTCGACAGCAGGTTGAGCCAACCGCCCCCTAGGGAGCACCAGGCCCAGCACTGCCAGCAGATGAGGGGAGGCCTTGTCCCCTCCGCTCTGCGCTGTGCAGCCTCACCTCCAGTACTGGGTGCCACTGGGGTGACACAGTGTAAGAATATTACTAAGACGTAAAACTATTAGAGAGCATCCAAAGGAGGGCTACAAAGATGGTGAAAGGCCTGGGGGACAAGATGTATGAGGAATGGCCAAGGTCCCTGCAGCCCCTCACAGGGAGCGGAAAGGCAGCACTGAGCTCTGCTCTTTGTGACAGCAACAGGGCCCGAGGAATGGCATGGAGCTGTGCCAGGGGAGGGGCAGCTGGGAGCTAGGGACAGGGTCTGCACCAGAGGGGGATGGGCATGGAACGGGCTGCCCAGGGCAGTGGGCACAGACCCAAGCTACTGGAGTTCAAGAAGCACTGAACAGTGCTCTCAGAGGTAGTGTGTCTGCTCTTCCTTACACAACGGGAAGGTCGAGGATTTTCATTATTCCCTTGAATGCGGCACCATGCCTCTTGACTAATAGAAACAGCAGTTCTGCCTCTTCAGCTCCTGGACCACTCAGTGCTGTGGCCTATCAAGTAATCACATTATTGCTGGCACCACAGCTGGCTGTTGCTTTTGATTTTACTTTGGGAGCACTATTATATATTTTACTAATTTCATTCTCTCTTTTTTCTGGCCTGCTTCCTTTAGTCCTCTTGCCTAGCAAAAAAAAACAAACAAACAAACAAACAAAAAAACCTACTGTTTGGAACAAAAAAGTCTACAAAATAGTACAAACTTGTGTAACCTCATCACAACAAAGCTTTTAAAGAGAAAACATTTAATTGTATTCTTCAATAACTTTAGCAGTATTCAGTGATGAACTTCACACATTTTAAATAACACCAGATGAATGTTTAATTAAATAATGGGATAGCTAATAAAATCATAGGTGCTAGAAATAGAAAAGTTAGCATGTGTTCACAGAGAAATAATGAAGAATGAAAAAGCCCTCAAGAACAACCTATCCAAAACATAAGGAAAAAAAATACATCATGATGAAAAAGTAATTTCTAGTACTTACATATTTTGTTCCTATACGAGAATAGAAAACATAAAAGTAGGAGTTCTTATAGATCTTTTTTTACAATGCAAAATTATTTTTTTAATGTAAAAAGTTTAGTTCAAAACACTGTAGAAAATGAACAAACTTTAAAAGATGTAATTATTTCTGTTGCAACAATTAAATGATGACAAATGCATTCATTGACATGAGAATACACTGGAGATCAAAAAGGATTTATCTGAGGTGATTGGTAAGTCTTACAATAATTCCATGCTGAAGAATATTTCTCTGACCCATCACTGTTTCAATATCTTCCCTCTTGACATTTCTTTTCTTATCTCACTGACATTTTCCAGCCTCAAAGTTAATCCAGCAATGCCAATACAACAATGATCTGCCAAGAGTAGTAGAGCCCTGCCAACCATAAATTAAGTTCAGGTGTGTGCATTAGGCTGGAGGTCAGTCAACAGTCTCAGCTTTGTGACATTTTGACTACTCTCAACCCTGGAGGCCACTCTAAATTTAGCCAACCGACTGTGATGATATAAAATCACACCCAAGTAGCAAGTAGGAGTTCCTTACTTTATCTGTAAACGCATCAGAATTTTCTCTGAGCCATGAAAATTACTGGATACATATACACAGGTTTCATCCACACCTGTAGGCCATAGTATTGAAACTGAAATGAAAATTCTCTCTTGTATAATGTTCTCATATATTCTATCTTAAGTTTAAGGCTTGGTCATAACTCATCTGATTATGGAGGAATTTTTACACACTCTTTTCACTGTAAGCATTATTGTCATATCTGACTCGGGGTGAATGTATGTACATACAGATAATTTCATAGGGTTTTCTAGTTTTTCATTTTTGAGATTTTGGACTTATTTTTTTTTAATAAAAATATAATTTTTCTATTAGTTTACCTTTGTGTTTCATAATGTACCAGCTGGTATGCACCTACACAGAGGAATGGATCCAGAATCACTACAGATTTATGAATGAGCAAGAAACTCAGTACTGTTACCCCAGCTGCAAAGAAAGTGGCAAGTGTTCTACATTCAAAAGCAGAGCTATTTTCATCTCATTACTACCTCCCATCTTTTCATCTGCTCATTTTGTAGCTGTTTTTAGGAATAGGGTTACAACTAAAAACCATGCCCATATCTTCCAGTGGAAATGCCTACTATTTCTAATGATTATTTCTAACTTTCTTTCCAGTATTCCATGAAAATTTAACAAAAATATTTAATGAAACTGTTATTTTTACACAGATTTAGACTTTTTTTTTTTCATTTTTTCGATATTCCCAGAGGTAAATGAGAGAGCAACTATCAAAAAAATAAAAAAGAAAGAGTAGTAAGGATTTCCTATATTTAAAAAGATGAGATAGATAATGTAGCTTACTTAGTCAAACCCCCCTTCCATTTGAAGTCTTAGCTTATTCATCATGCAGTCTATTTAGAAGTTAGAATTTCTTAACTCCCTTCAGAAGTATTTTTCAGGCTACTGATTTTGGCATAGAAATACTGCTGAGATTCTGTAGGGGTTGGGAGGACATTTGCAGAAATAAAGCCCTGTTGGAAGCTGATTATATTTCTGATTATATGAAAAATTCCCCTAGAGATCTTTGTAGGCAGAATTAGCAACCATAAAGCCAGGAAGGTTTAATTATATGTACTATTCTTCTGCTCTGTACAATGTAATCTTGACAGGCAGTGCAGATTATCTGTAATGTTTCCCTTCTTTTTTAATATTTTCAGTATATGCATATCAACTGCCAGGAATAAAAAAAAAAAAACAAAAAACTTCAAAGTTACAGATAAAGATAGAGGAGGAGAAGGTAGTCAAAACTGAACTGCCCTTCTTAGTTTTTCTGTGGTTAATTATAGGAGGACCACTGTCTATTTGGAGTGTGAATACTTTTAAGAAAACAATTGCTAGTAAAAATTATAACTGGTTTCTTGCTTCTCCTCCAGGAAAACATGGCTTGTTATGGAAGCACAGGTTTCACAGTAGAGGTCTGATTTCTGAGACCATATTTGCATATAAGCAGTAATTTCCTTCCATCACTGAGGCTCAGGACTGTGAGTCAGAGGATCCCCAGAGCATCTGGTTGAGAAAGCATTTAAATGTTTACATAGGAGAATGTATAAAGACTTAAAAACAAACAACACAATTTTTCCTTCACTACTTACTCAACAAAAATGGGTAGTGCATTGTGTTCTCCAGAACTCTGAAAAACTCAACAAAAAAGCTATGACATGAAATACAAATTCCTCCAAACCAAGGACCCATTTCAAAACTTACTAACTTCCTTCAAATACAAAACAAACAAACAAAAACCCACACAGATTAATGTGTTTTCATGCTGCAAATTAGATCCCAACACTACTTCTAAATTACAAATGCAAATTAGAAGTATGTACAGAAAGAAGGCACCAGTATACACTGCTGTATACAATACAAATTGTGCATTGCCAAGGTCCTCAAAGGCATTTAGACATCTACCTCTCATTTAAACTCTAAAATCATACTGCATAGGCTAATATACTCTGTCATATAAATTCAACTTGTCACGAGCTCCTAGTTTTTGTATCTTTTGTTCTCTCTCGAGTTTCTTCTCAACACATCACTTGTCAATCATGTCTTCCAAAAAAAGAGCAAATAGATGTAATTAGATATTCAGAGTGTTTAAAGAACACAAAGTGTTAAGCTGGAACTGAGGTTTTTTCCCATTATGTCTCATATTTACTTCAAAAATAATGAGATAAAATGACAATAACAAAGTTGAAAGACTGCACAGCTTACACAATATATAGCTGAATTCTACTTTAAATAACAAATCTATTTAACTGATCTGAGTTCCAGTAAACACAGTAAATAATAAATATTTTCCACTGTTTTGGAATAAAAGCTTACATAGCAATATTACTGATGAGTCTTATCCATTTCCCTGATAGAACTTCAGGAGTTTTTGGTGAAATAGTGGTAAGAAAAGTTTGCATTAATAATATCTAACAAAAAGTGTCTCAAGAAGACAGTAAAAGTTATGTTACAGAAAAATTTGATGGACTTCTTTACATTCTAAAGAAACACATCAAAATTAAACATACCTCAGGAGAACTACAAAGATGGTGAAGGGTCTAGAGGGGAAGAGGAATGAGGAACAGCTGAAGCCTTTTGGTGTTTTTTTCAGCCTAGAGAAGAGGATACTGAGGGGAGACCCCATCACAGCCTACGGCTTTCTCATGAGGGGAACTGGAGGGGCAGCGCTGATCTCTTCTCTCTGTTTACCAGCAGCAGTACCTGGGAGAATAGCATGAAGCTGAAACAGGGAAAGTTCATGGAATCACAGAATCTCTAAGGTTGAAAAAGACCTCCAAAGATCATCCAGTCCAAGTGTCCACCTATCACCAATATTTCCCCACTAAACTGTGACCCTTAGTTCCACATCTAAATGTTTCTTGAACACCTCCAGGGACAGTGACTCCACCACATCTCTGGGCAGCCTGTTCCAGTGTCTGACCACTCTTTCAGAGAATAAATTTTTCCTAATAATGCTACCTGAAAACTGTCCAGCCTATCCAACCAGGTTCTGTTTGGTTATCAGGAAAACATTCTCCACTGAGAGGAAGAGGCACTGGAACAGACTCCAAAGGGAAGTGGTCATGGCACTGAGCTAGCCAGAGTTCATGAAGTCTGGACAACACTTAGACAAATGGTCTGACTTCTGGGCAGTCCTGTGTGGAGCAAGGAATTGGATTTAAATATGGCAGTGTTCAAGAGGCGTCTGGATGAGGAGATACGAGATATGGTCTAGTAGCTTGTGGTACAAATAGGAATGGGAAGGCAGTTAGACTGGATGATCTTGCAGATCATTTCCAACCTTGTGATTCTGTGATTATTATGGGTCCCCTCCAACTTGAGATATTCAATGATTCTTATGGACACAATAAGCAGCAAACAGACGCAACTTTTTTTTTTTTTTTCTCCCCATCTACATGCCTAGTACAAAATGCATCCTGTTCTCATTCTTGTTTCAGAATAAAATATTCACAATTAGGGAGTTTTACTGGCACAACCAAATGTTTAATTTCAATATTATACAGGAAATATTGTCATCTCCAAACACTGCTAAAATAACCAGTATGGAGTTTTCCTGACTAATATATCCATGGACACATGAGTATGGGGGATACAAATCAGACATCAAATTAAGCCAGCCACGTGTAAGTTGCTGTATCCCTGCAGTGGCTGCAACAGACCAGCATGGAAGCTGACAACCATTGCAGTACTTTGCTTTGGCCATCAAAACTGTGTTCTTTTTCAGCAAAATAAACTTCTAGATTGCATGAATTTGTCTTGAGATGACAATTTAAGGTCTGCCCTACATCAGCAACATGCTGTTTAACAGGCACTAGGCCACAATAAGTTCCAACAGGCACACAATGAGGTTGGGCATTGAGTAATGATTTTTCATGTGAAAACCAAGAAAATCCTTGGCCTCACAAACTATCCTCTTAGCATGAATATAACATTCTCAAAATAATTAAATAAATCTGCCAAAAAGTGAGACCTATGCAAAATTATAAGATTACACTACTTCTTATATGCTTTCTAAGATATCTACAGGTTACCCATTTACATTTAGCTCCACAAATATGAAGAGTAGAGCATGTAATTGAAAACAAAAGATTAGACATTTATACAATCGCACTTCAAGCCTTCAATTAACTATTAAATTCCAATAATAATAGTCCCTCTGCTGATACCACTTTTTTAGGTAATAGCTATGGTATTCAGTACAATGCTGAGGTCCATTCTCATCACTGAATTACAGCCAACACAGTGTCTTGCTGGAACTTCAAAGTCCCCCCAAATGATCTCTGTGATAAGAGCTAGAGACTAGATCCATCACACTGAAGCACATTCTGCAGAACTTTTATCTTCTTTGTGATAAGCACTAATACATGATTGTTCAATTCAGTAGTCTTTAATCTTCAGTCAGCCTGGTTTGAAATAGTCTGTAAGGACACTCTTCATACCATGCTTTGTCAGGGACAGCAGATCACAGAATCACAGCAGCTGGAAGGGATCTCAAGAGATCAAGTCCAACTCCCCTGCTAAAACAGGTACCCTGCAACAGGTTGCACAGGTGGACAGGTTTTTAATATCTCCATAGAAGGGGATTCCACAACCTCTCTGGGCAGCCTGTTCCAGCACTCTGTCACCGTTACTGTAAAGAAATTCTTCCACATGTTAGTACAGAACTTCCTATATACAAGTTTTAGACCATTACTTCTTGTTCTATCGTTATGCTCCACCGAGAAGAGCCTGGCTTCATCCATTTGCCTCCCACCATTCTTTAAATAGTTATCGACATTTATCTGATCCCCTCTTAGTCTTCTATTCCCAAGCTGAATAGACCCAGGTTACTCAGCCTTTCCTAATACAGGAGATGCACCAGTGGCCCTCCTCTGGACTCCTCCTAGGAGATCCCTGTCTTTTTTTTAACTGGAAAGCCCAGAGCTGGACACGGTATTCTAAATGTGGCCTCTCCAGGGCAGAGTAGAGGGGGAGGATCAACTCCCTCGACCTGCTGGCCACTTTTTAAGTAGCCTGGACTACAGTTGGCCTTCCTGGCCACAAGGACACACTGCTGTCTCATGGCAAACTGTTGTCCACCAGTAAACCCAGGTCCTTCTCTGCAGACCTCCTCTCCAGCCTAACCTGTACTGATGCATGTGGTTATTCCTCCCCAGGTGCAAGACTCTACAGTTGCTCTTGTTAATCCTCATCAGTTTCCTCCTTGCTCAACTCTCCAGTCTGTCCAGGTTTTGTTGAGAGTTAGCACAGCCTTCCAGTATGTCAGCTTCTCCCTCCATCTTTGTATCATCAGCGAACTTGCTGAGAATGGACTCTATCTCTTCATCCAGCTTGCTGATGAAGATGTCAAACAAGATCGGACCCAGCACCAACCCCTGGGGAACACCACTATTTACAGTCCTCCAACCAGACTCTGTGCCACTGATAAATACCCTCTGAGCTCTGCCAGTTCTCAATCCACCTCACTGTCCACTCATCTGTCTCACATTTTCTAACATACATAACAAGGATGTTTTGGGAGACGGTGTCAAATGCCTTGCTGAAATCAAGGTACACAACATCCACTGCTCTACCCCAACTACCCAGCCAGAGGTGACATCACAGAAGGCTATCAGGTTGCTGAAACATGATTTCCCCTTGGTGAATCCATAAGGCCTTCTCCTGATAACCTTCTTCTCTTCCATTTGCTTGGAGAGGGTATCCAGAACAAGTTGTTCCATCACCCTTCCAGGGATGGAGTTGGGGCTGAGCAGCCTGTAGTTTCCCAGATCCTCCTTCTTGCCCTGTATGAAGACTGGAATGACACTGGCTATCCTCCAGTCTTCAGGCACCTCTTCCGCTTGCCAAGACCTATCAAAGATGATAGAGAGCAGTCAGCAGTCACCTCTGCCAGTTCTCTCAGCACATGTGGGTGCATCCCATTGAGGCCTGTGGATTTGTGTGCGTTGATTTCAGCTAGATGCTCTCTGACCTGATCCTCCTCTACCAACAGGAAGTCTTCTTTTACTCAGACTGTCTGTCTTACCTCCACAGTCTGCAATTCTTGAGGGTTAGTCTTAGCATTAAAGACTGAAGAAAAGAAGGTGTTCAGAATCTCTACCTTCTCAGTGTCCTCTGTTACCAAGGCATTCACCTCATTTAGTAGGGGACCCACATTTTCCCTAGTCTCCTTTGACATACCTAAAAAAATCTCTCTATCTTTTACCTCTTTTGCAAGGTTTAATTCCAAGAGGACCTTGGCCTTCCTTGTTGCATCCCTAGAGTCCCTAACAACAGTTCTATATTCTTCCCGGGAGAACAGGCCCTTTTTCCACATGGACCTTCTTTTTTCCTTTTAGTTTGTCCTCGGTCATCCACGCAGGCTTCTTGCTATCCTTCCCTGATTTCTTACTCTTAGGGATGCACTGATCTTGAGCTCGGAAGAAGTGGTGTTTAAGTGCCAACCAATTCTCATGGGCCCCCTTACCTTCCAACAGTCTAGTCCACGGGATACCTCCAAGTCAGCTCTCTTGAAGTCCAGGGTAGAAATCCTACTTATTGCCTTGCGTATTCCATACAAGACCTTGAACTTCATCACCTCATGATCACTGCATCCCAATCTGCCCCCAGTCTTCACATCCCCAACCAGCCCTTCCTTGTTAGTAAGAATAAAGTCAAGTAGAACACCCCTCCTTATCAGCTCCTCCACCACCTGCATAAGAAAGTTATCATCAGTGCATCAGTGCATTGCAGGAACTGCCTGGACCTCGTGTGCCTGGCCATGTTACTTATTCAACACATATCAAGATGGTTGAAGTCCCCCATAAGAAGTGCTGAGGATCGTGAGGCTACTTCCTGCTGTTTGTAGGCCTCATCAACTTCCTCCTCCTCCTCCTCATCAGGTGGCCTGTAGGACACACCCACAATATATTAGCCCACTCCTTAATTCTTACCAACAAGCCCTCCACTCATTCATCATTATCCCCCAGGTGGAGCTCAATACATTGTGCTATCACATAAAGAGCAACTCCACCACCTCACCTCACCAGTGTCTTTGCTAAAGAGGACATAACCTTCCATGCCAGCATTCCAGTCATAAGAGCTGACCCACCATGTCTCTGTGATCGCAGTGAGATCATGGCCCTGTAACTGCCCACAGATCTCTAGTTCTTCCTGTTTATTTCCCATGCTGGGTGCATTGGTATACAAGCACTTCAAAGGGCGCAGATATCTCTAGAGGGATGCAAGAAGGTTTAAGCCAGGCTACTGGCAATTTTATCTTCTCTGAGGAGTCCTCACAGGATCCTATTGGACAACTGAGAGACTTTTCTCCACAGCTTCAAAAAAGACAGCATTCCCAGGTTTTTGTCACAAGGAAGCCCATCCCCTTCCCCCATCAAATCTAGTTTAAAGCTCTGGTAAGCAATCTAGCCAGCTTGCTCCCCAGAACATTTTTGCCCCATCTGCTCAGTCACATTCCATTTGACGCCCACATACGCAGTCTCTCAAAGGCCTGCCCAAGATCATAGTACCCAAAACCATGATCTGTACACCATCCCCTCAGCCAGTAATTTATGTGATCAATTCTCCTCCTTCTTTCCAGGACCCTGCCACCAGTTGGGAGAACAGATCAGATACATATGCACTTCTGTAGTGTATAGTTCTGGATGCCCAAGGAATATTTCAACAAATAAAACAATATAATAGGAAGTTTTCTTGGTATTGGTATTTTCTTGGTATTACATATACCAGAAAGAGCTTCTAACTTTACTCTGCATATTAAAGAAGCATACATAACCTTTACAAGATCACACTTTCTTCTGCCTCATAATCATTCCCCAAACAGTCTTTGAACACTCTCTAATGGAAAAGAGCAGTTTTTGAAAATAATGATCTTCTGAGACAGCCTGTAGAAATCCTTTGAAACCTCGACTCTCATTGATGTGTCACAACCAATACTAAAATATTAGGAACAACTTTCATCTTTTTTCCAGAATGTCCGTTTTGCAATTATGAATGGTAATTCCTAGGCACAATGGTGACAAAGGAAGACAAAAATCATCTGTAAATGTGGCTTACACTTTGTGGGATGACATAAAATTTCACTTTCATCATCTAAGATTCAATCTGCAGATTAGTAGCTAAGAGAACTTCATGTAAGAGGCCTGTAAGGTAATACACTCACAACAACAGTTTCAAAGAACTATCCAAACTATCAGTTGTCAGAAGCAGTCAGCAGCGAAACAGTTTATCAGTCACTAAAACAGATTTATTTTTATTCACCATGCTTTTATGATGGTCAAATAGGCGTGATAAATTTGACAGTTTACACTGGGATAAAGCCACCTATGTCATAAAAAGGGAAGGGAAGGGAAGGGAAGGGAAGGAAAGGGAAGGGAAGGGAAGGAAAGGGAAGGAAAGGGAAGGGAAGGGGACAAGGCAATATGTTACCATATCACCTACTGCATCTTAGACATATTTTCCATCTGATAATATAATCACTATCACATATGCCAATAACCTGGGGAGAAAACAACAAAGCTTTCATAGACAAAGTGCTTGTAAACAACTCTGAGATGATCCACTGAGTGAGATCCAAGTACCGGAGATTTTTTTATGGGATTTTCTGGACTTGTTAAAAATATTCTTGAAATATTCTGTGTGATGTGATGCTTAACTGACAAGAACCAGTAGAGACTCATGGAACTCTGCTTTCCTGTTAAAATTATTCTGACTCCTACCCCACAGAAGTTTTCTCCTAAACATTCCATGTAGAGGAGCAAATTAGTTTCATAACTAAATTTATATTTTGAAAATGATGTATCTTATGACATTTAACATATTACCTATCCAGTTTTTCCTCATATTTTTCAGTTTATTTCCAGGTTTTTTAACCTGCTGACTTAACATTTACAAAAATCTATCAGTGGCTTTGTGGTCATGTAGACAGTTAACCTGTGAATAAGCTTAAGTTATAAATAGAAGGGCATCAAATTTACAAGCATTTCACTCCTGTATTACAAACAAGCTCCAGACTGTGGTCATTTCCAAGTTTAACTCTTGCTATGTATACTCTCTACTTCACTGAGTGAAAATGTAGATCTGATTATAACAATATCTATGGCAATATTTATTAGATGTCTTGCCCTAAAAAAGTCCAAGAAAATTCATAGTTTGAAATTTCAAATAACCTCCTGTTGAGAAACTCAGAGTAGTTAGAAGCAAATTTCTTACTTCAATATCAAAAGAAATTAAAGTAATCAATGTTTTTCTGAAGAGATGCAATTACATTTAAGAAAGTAAAAAAGATGGTTACCAAGCAACGGTGTTCAGCCTACATATATTGTCTATTCATAACCACTAGCAGAGTACAGGAAATGACAGGCTGTCACTACAGAACAGAGACATGCAGAATTATGCCATTTCTTTCTTACATTACCTCCTACAAGAGAGATCAATTATATCCCACATACAGTGATTAGGTTAAATAACTGCAGTAAGTTTAAAATATTAGGATTTCTCAGAGTAGTCAGATAATGCAGGAAGAATATTTCCAGGACCATATCCTCATATCTCTAAAATATCACTACCATCTATCCACTGGAGAAACACCTTTTGCACATCTCTTTGAGCAAAGATGAGATTTAATTCCCCCAGCGTTTCAGAGGTGGAATTAACATTTCAGTTTGGCCCATCAATGTTGTAATTTCCAAGTCACTGTTTTGATCTCACAGTTGTAGCAGATGGGCAGATTGTTGTGCCAGCATGGAACACCATTAACTTCATTGAGGCTCTGCATGGGTGTAAACTTCAGTCTATACACAGTAAATTATAGGACTAGGGCCTATGATTATTTTTTTTTGAGGTCTTCTAATAAATGACATCACATTTTCCCAATAGTCCATCCTTGATTGCTTCCTAAATAAATGATAGAATCAATATCTAAATGAAATCAGTAAGGATTCTGCTACCGCTTTTTATGACAACTTCATGAATCTCCTAATAGCCTTTATTTGTGACAGAACTAGGAAATTAGGGAACATTTATTTTCAAAATCAATATTAAAAAAAATCTTGAAATCTACTGCTTTTTAATGTCGTGATAACAAGAACTGATAATTTTGTCGTCATGATGAGAAAAGTACTTGAATGTGTGTTCAAGCAGCATGCATCTCGCTGTCAGCAGCAGACACTAGAACAGAATTTTAATTTTTGAAAAAATATTTCATTTAACTATATTTTTCATTTTCCAAACAGCTTCCTCTTATCATAAACAAAAAGAAATACAGAAATGTAAAAATAGTGGGTTAATAAGTTGGTTAATTGAAGAACAAGAAGACACACCTTTTTTCTGTATCCCAGTCAAGTCACAAAACAACAAATGATTACATAATCACAAGGATACAAGAAAAAATTACATCAGTGTTTTCTCTAGAAGATGGACTCTGTTCTCTATTTTCATCCATTTTTCTCTCCTCTGATTGCAGAAAAACACCTCAGAGCTTTTTTTTTTTTTTTCTGATTACTGCATTCTTGCAAGTTAGTGTAGCCAGTAGAAACCTACAACTCTTCAACTACAGAAATTGAGATATTTCCCACCTTGTTTAATGTTAAGATGTATGGAACTCATATAGAATTCAGGCTTTTCAAACATCATTGTGCAAGGAGTCAGAGGAAGGTCAAGAGAGTGGGATGTATTTAAAGGAGCAACAGAAGCTACATCTACCCCAATCTGAAATACTGTTTGCACAGAAAACTGTTTTCTTCTCAGATGGCAGGGAAAGCTGCTGGACTCATCAGTGGCCTTAGGTCGGGCACAGGGAACAGGCATTTTCCTGTGCCCATGTTCAGTTCTGAGTAACATACCTATAAAGCAATAAAAATGTATTTATCATTAATTTTGGGAACACTGTAAGAAACAACACTTCGGTGACCAACAGAACAAATATGAGGGTTTAGGGGGAGAGAAAGTTCAGCTATATAAGGAAGCATTACCTTATGCTGAGCTTCTGTATTTATTTATTTATTTTCTATTTGCTACTGATTATGCCCTTCTGGAACTAGCAGAATGTATCATTTACATTAAAAAAACTGTATTCCCTCCATTCCCTCACTTAGCGGCCTGAAAAAACTGCTTGTGGATCTACATCCAGGTGAAGGCCAGTCACAAGTGGCATCCCCCAGAGATCTGTCTTGGGATCAGTGCTCTTCAATATCTTTATCAATGACATAGATAGTGGGATTGAGTGCAAGATCAGCAAGACTGCAGATGACATGAAGCTGAGCAGTGAAGCTGATGCAGTAGGAGGAAGAGATGCCATCCAGAGGGACCTGAACAGGCCTCCTGAGAAGTGAGATCAGTTGAACTTAGTAAGGTTCAACAAGGTATTGCACTTGGGTCGGGACAATTCCATAAATGTGTACGGACTGTGAGAAGAACACATTGAGAGCAGCCCTACAAACAAGGACTTGGGAGTCCTGGTGGATGAAAGGCTGGATGTGAGCCTGCAGCGTGTGCTTGCAGCCCAGAAGGCCAACTATATCTTGAGCTGCATCCCTGAGAGGGATGGCCAGCAGGGAGAGGGAGATGATTGTTCCCCTCTGCTTTGCCCTCACAAGGACCCATCTGGATTACCACGTCCAGGCCTGGAGGCCCCAAAACAAGAAAGTTGTGCAGTTGTTAGAACTCCAGAGGAGGGCCACAAAGATGACCTGTGGGCTGGAGCACCTCTCTTATGAAGAAAAGGTTGAGGCAGTTGGGCTCCAGGGAGACCTCACTGTGACCTTCCAGTACTTGGAGGGAGCTTATAAGCAGGAGGGGGATTGGGTTTTTACATGGTGTACTAATGATAGTACAAGGAAGAATGACTTTAAACTAAAAGAGGGGAGATTTAGGTTAGATGTTAGATACAAGAAAGACATTCTTGACTCAGAGGGTGGTGAGGCACTGGAACAGATGGCCTAGAGAAGTTGTGGATGCCTCAGCTTTGGAGGTGTACAAGACTAGGCAGGATGGGACTCTGGGCAGCCTGATCTGGTGGGTGGCAGCCCTGCCCACTGGAGAGAGGTTGGAACTAGAAAATCTTTAAGGCCCTTCCAACCCAAGCCATTCTATGATTCCATGTTTCTGTAAGTATACCAGAGAAATACCTGACTTTATTCCAAGTTCTCAATCAAGATAGTCATCATTAATTATGAAAGCGGATAGTTATCAATGTATAATGATGGCCCTTGTCATCAGAAACAGAAGTGCCTCAAAATTTTACTTGACCCCTTAACAAATTATGGGAAGTGAATGAATAACTGTGTGTTTTTTTAGCAAAGAACTAGATCCCTGGGAGTTGAGAACATGAAGGAAAAGCGGTGGAATCAATTGTGGATGTGTGTTCAAATAAAAAGAGGCATATAGTTGATAAAAGATAAAAGAGTAACCATTGACCAGAGGGTAGAGAGAGTAAAAATGGATGAGTTACAGGATAACAAAATTGCCAGTTCATCATACACAAAAAAATTATTTCACAGATACTTAAGTTTTAGTGCAATTTTTGTGATTAAAATCTTTTTGGAAATTCATCTTTTATTTCCACTTTTAACTTCTAAAAAGTAAACAAATCATTAACATTTTACATATACTGCAAAAGTATTTTCCAGAATCCAAATTAATTTTTAAAGTCTTCCTTCTCACTACTGGCAATGCTGCATCCAGTATCATTTGCAAGCTTAAGTGGCTGCACAGATAATTCTGGCTACCTTGAAGACATCAAAATGATGCTCCTCAGCAAAAATACATACAACAGAGAGAGAATGCCAAATGTTGTTCTAAACCTAAGCATTTGCATTTGCATTTTCTGCTAGTTAGCTTGTGACAAGAGGCATCTAAGGAAGCCCTGCTGAGGATTAGTTCAGCCAAGACAAGTAGCAGCTCCATTAAGACAAGCAAATGGCCAGTGTGCTCGTACTTCGGTCACCAGTAAGTTGCCAATTCTAATGCAGTAGCAGAATGACTTTATTTTAAGTAAAAAAATAGCTTTCAAATTAAAAGCATTGTACCTGAGTTTTTATTACAGACAAGTTACTTGCAGAAATTTACATTTCTTAGATTTGCAGAAGCATACTGTTAACTCACAGTGAGGCAGAGGAACAACACCAACAGAAAACATCTGAATAATAGCTGTTGCTATGAAATCATAGAATCATAGAATCATAAAAATATTTTAATTGGAAGGGATTTTAAAGGTCATCTAGTCCAACTCCTCTGCAATGAACAGCGACACCTTCAACTAGAGCAGGTTGCTCAGAGCCCCACACAGCCTAACGCTGTATGTCTCCAAGGACAGGGCATCCACTGCATCTCTGGGCAACCTGTTCCAGCACTTCGCTACCCTTATTATGAAAAAAATAACCAGTAGAATAATTGTTTCAAGCATTTTTTTGAAGAGTGGAAGAATTCAGAAGGTATAAAAAGAACTTAAAAAAAAAATAAAGCCAGAGCAAGCCCAAACAGCAGGAAATCTGTTCATTCTGTGTTCTCGTTATTATTTTTTAAGTTATTGCAGATTTACTGCTGCTGAGAAAGTCTTTTATTCTAATTAGAGACAAGTTAGTGGTGTGCATCAGTAGCAGCTGTTGCAGAGAAAGTCTTATGCTCTCTATTACTAGCCCAGGTGGTGCACTGGAGGTGAAAAAAAAAAAAATTCTGAGAAGTATTCTCCCAGCTTTTCTAAGTTTCTGAATACCATTCTTATGGGGGAAAAAAAAATACTTTTCTGGTGTTAAACATGAAGATCTTACCAGTACACTGGAACTAGGACCTAAGACAAACCGATCCATAGCCTTCTCAGAGCATTTTGTCCCCAGTTTAGAGTCAATTTCATTTGACTTGCAGAGGGAATCCATTTTATTGATAGTCTTTTGAAGGCTAATAGTTCCAGACGAAGCTTGGGATTTCCCCAGCATAACGTACAGACTAATAGTTCTGGAAGGATCTAACTATTTTGTTATGAAAGTCTATTTACTCCCCTGAGAAACAACTTAAATAGCATGAGGCCACTAAAGCTATCCTGTCTTTCCAATGCTGTATTCTTCCACCATTATTTTTTTCTCCCTAATTTAGAGGAGCTGTGAACAATGATAGAGACTTCCACATTGAAAAATGAACAAAAAAAAGAAAAAGAGGTTTCTATGGTCTTTATAGGAGCATGAGATTAGAATTGTCTTTGGAAAGAAATTCCTGTAGATCTTCTCTCTCAGTGACAAAGTAACAGCTCTGTTAACTGCAACATCCATTTTTATATCTGAAGGGCAGAGATGAAGACATAGCTTCAAAAATATCCCTTGCTCATTAATGGATCCTTAAACAAGGGTATTGAGTTCAGCCCAGCAACAGATGGACAACATAATTCTTTCAATTTTTTCTGTATGAATGGACAGACTTTCTCATCAGACAAGCAATGGAAATAATTGGATCTACCACTGCGTAACATTCCTTAAGAAAAGTAGAATTCTTTTAAGAATTGGGAAAAGGCACAATTTGTAGTGCCCGATATACTTGTTTGAGCTTTTCTTGTACAGATCATCAGCAAACTATTCAGAGTGAACCCTTTTCAGGAAAATCTTCCAGTAATTATGAAAGAACATTTTTCAACTAGTCACAAAACTGTACCAAAAAATTCCTGACCAGCTTCAATTCTGTGGCAAATAATAATACTAAAAAGCTTACAAAAGTATCTGTTGTTATAAGA
This sequence comes from Pavo muticus, assembly GCA_016647715.1. Lineage (NCBI taxonomy): Eukaryota > Metazoa > Chordata > Aves > Galliformes > Phasianidae > Pavo > Pavo muticus. Next base: position 33,585 of record JACDJE010000199.1, read on the forward strand.
CACTTAGCCCAACACAAGACAAATACAAATCAAATATGTCTCTTTTATGGTGCCAAATGGAAAGGTAAGACTTGAAGTATGTTGCTCAGTTACAGACAAAATAGTGTGAGTTAATCACATATCTCTGACTCTCTTTAAAAGCAAAGCAAAAGTCAGTCACGATTTGGGTCTGAATGGAACAAGCAGGCATGCATGTAGATGTTGATTAAACAGTGCTAGGTAATGTTCCTGAAACGTGGCCACCCTTTCAGTTTCTAGAATAGTGCTGGGATTTAAGATAACTAGCACTCTCCCAAATGACAATAGTTCTGTGAACAGGCACAGGCTAGAAAACTTTCCTCAAAGGTAGTTTGGGTGGAAATTCTCCTGTTTTTGCAGACAGATGAATTCAATAAATGGGCCACTTCATGCTGGCTGACTAAAGATTAATATCTGCTTTTATAGTGACCTTTTCCAAAAAGACAGACCATCAGCTCTAGCAGTGGTTATGAAATTTGTTAAATGAGTGTCTTTTTGACAAAAAAAAAAAAAAAAAGGCAAAAAATTGTTACTTATGACTTGAAAAGTAGTTCCCTTCCTTCAGAGAGTGCTCAGCCACAGTTTGCACTATGCCTTCTAGCCTCTTGCTGCTACTTAAGAATAAACACTGGTGAGCAAAGAGAACAGTGTGATGCCACAGAACATGAATGTGACAAGAAATCTATACAGTACATGCAGAAAATACAGAGTAAAAATTTATCAGTGAAGTGTAAAATACATCCCACAAAAGCACGGGAAAGACTGAATGTCTTTAAACTCAGTTTCACAAATTCTGTGTTTTGTATTTAAATGATTTATCCCTAAAGAATAAGATGCAATTTTATACAAATAAAACACAGGTGTAGTTGGTGGAGAAAGTCAGTATCATTGACCTAATGGCTGCCATCTACTATTCCAAGATCAGCTACTTAGTTGTTCATTAGGTTTTTTTTTCCTCTGAAATGAGTCTTTCACAGCTGATATTTCGATTCTTATGGTGATCTATCCCAGCTAGTTCTTCGATGGAACACTGATGTCATACTCTTGTTCCTTCAAGAGAATGTAAGATAGTACTATGAAAATGTGTAAAGGTTATTCCATATGTTTCTTTCTTCTAACGTCATAAATAGATAAAAAGTGGAAAAAGCACTGCTTCTTTTTTATCTTCCTAAGTTTTATCTCATACTTTTGGTTTGCGTGATAGTCATTTCCAAAACCTCTGACATTACTATGAGACATGAAGGTTGAAAGCCCATGCCAGCATAGGCTGCGTCTGATTTCTTAGCATCATCTGTACATTAAAATCAAGATTTCCTTTCATCTTCAGTGACCCAGAACATGTCAAAAGCTTCTGTTGGTTTCTGAAAGTATCAGAGAGATGCTCTCCCCTTGCAGCATCATGGTCTGGAAGATTCTTGCCTATAGAACTGCATTGTTCTCCTCATGGTTGTAAGCCAAAGCCCACCAAATAATAATCTACATTCTGGCATGTTATTCTTCCATTGTACAGGTAAATTTCATTCTTTGTCTGGTTCAAAACATTCAATCTTGCCAAACCTCCTCCACAGACAAACAATAAGGATAATTTGTTACATACACAAGACTTTCTAAACAATTCTTCAGGTGATTCACACCCTTTTCTTACAATCTGCCAGCCACTGTAGTCATTAAAAAAAAAAAAAGACAAATGATTTTGTCAGTTCTCAAGGAAGCTGCTGTCCACAAATATACTAAATTTTTAGCTAAAAAATAAAGAGCTGGAAAATAGGTATCAGACTAATCAAAAAAAAGCTGCCTAAAAACAGAAACTTCATTTTAAACTTCTATGGAAATGGTATTTCATATATGTAATGAAAACACAAAGCTCAGACGAATAATGGGAATATATAGGATATGCCTGTTTCGCTCTGACTTCTGCCATTACACTGTGACAGGAGATTCAGGCACAGGATGTTGGAACGCCAGGTATGAATTACTGCGTCATCTTCAGATGCATGGTAAGAGAATAATTCTTCCCACCCAGTCCTCCACCACAACTGTAAGTGTTGGACGAACACAACTTTTTTAAGTCAACCTCCACTTGATGTTTCATGAATACATTATAACTTGAAAAGCATGGTTGAGGGGGCAGTGTATTGCTATTGCTTTACCTTAAAATCTCCAGTATCTATATAGACTAAATAAGACACATATTTTCTATGTTGTTTCATCATTTCCATTAGAAATGATCACTCTGAACTTTGAGGGAGGGGGAAGTCTTGTGACACAGGAGTCAGATCCAACCGATCCAAATTCTTTTGTGGCAGAACTGCATTTATTTCAATGAAATCATATGAAGGATGAATTTGGTTTGCAGCGTTCCCTTTTTCTGAGTGAAGTGTCATCCTCAGAACTTCAAACTACAGTTTCTCAGTTTGTTTCTCCTTGAAAGCCTGAGCCTCAAGTTGAGTGATGTTAACTTGTTTTTACTCCACGCACTACAAAGATCTACTTGAAATGCACACAAGTAACATGACAAAGTCAAGCAAACAATATAGTCTCTTGGTGGAATGAAAAGCAAAATGCAATCTGTTATACCAGTTGTAAAATGGAAAAAAAAAAATACAATCTAGGCATTGTGCAGAGGAACATACCACAGACAGGAGAAATACGCGCAGCTACCAAAGCTCCAGTTCTTTTTTTCTAAAGTCTGAACATGACTTTCAAAAAAATCTGAAACAGGATTTTATATCACAATATTTGTGTTTGTTTGTTCATTTTGTTTTGTTTTGATTTGTCTTTCCAGTAGATCTGTTCTGTTGTTGTTGCTGTTTGGTTTTTTTCCATCAGGTTGGCTATTATTTAGAAGCTTTCTCCTATTGGCAAGAACACATGTTTTCACAGTTATCCAGAAAAATATTTTCTTATTACTGCAGCTGGAAGCTAAGAAGTAGGAAAAACAACAATTCAGTTCAACACTTACCCTGTACTAAGTATGTAATCAACAAAAAGCATGAGGAGAAATTAACAGGGAAAAAAAAAATAGAAAAAAGATGTGGACCTGTTAAAAATGAGTATGTCAGGCAAATCAAGAGCCACTGTTATGTAACGTAATATTTGATATCATCTGATAGCAAGCCACTGGTATGTGTTATATTCTGAGAAAAGAAAGTAGCATCCACTGGCACAAAATAAATTAGATTTCTCTTCATCTGTAGGAATCTTCTCTTATGAGTAAGTACAAGAATCATTAAAAAAATATAGTTGGTAAAATACATTTTCTTACCTTAAAGGTAAGAAGGTAATATAATTTCTACTGCAGTTCTTTTCCCTGGTATACTACAAGACACTAAGAATATCTCAAAGAAAGAATAAGTGAGAAATTCAATTATGCAGGAGACAAATATTTTGGTCCTTGACAGAAAGATATTGTAATAATCATATTTCCATGTCCAACCATACTCATTTTGAATATTTTGCATTTTGGAATGATGTAAGCATATTTTTATTTCAGATGAATCTGACGAATGAGCTCATCCAGTGAGACTGAAAAATGGTTCATAAAAATTACGAAAACAAAAAAAGTAGAGCCTGGCATTTAAAATATGGACATGCCAAAAAGTTCTAAATCCTGGCAACGGTTTACGGGCTGGTTCGGCCCGGTTCCGTGACTAGCGGGGCGGAGGGATTTCGCAAAATCCACACCTCCGGAAAAGGGAAACAGGGGACCCAAAATAATTAAAAACAGTGGCACGATCTGAGGAGAAACAAACTAATTTACTAAATATGGTATCAGAATGCAAGATAACACACTATATTACAGTATAATTAGAATTGAAGCTAATAAATCAAATATAATGAGAGAGAGAGATTGTCCGAAAGCTGGGTAGGCCTCACCATAACGCTGAGGTGAGATGCGCAGTCCAGTCGAGCAGCAGGGAGAGAGTCTGACCAAGAAGAGCCCCGGTCAGATGAAGTGCCAAGGCCTTATATCTGTTCCCCCTGAGCAGAATGATAACAGCACAGGCTTCTGGGGAACGTAGTTCTTCTTCTCTTCTGGGACAGGTACCCGGAACACTTTAACTCCCAGTGCACTACATGATGTTATGATGTGGAATACTGATAACCAAAAATCATAAAACCATGACAATCCAAACATTAAACTTTCAGCCTAATTCTAACCAAACTATAACATACTATGGATGTAGTATTTGTGAAAATTAATACATACTAATGTATCTAAATGGTCTATAAACAGTGCAACTTGACAGGAGGAACAAAGGACTCTGGGAATGAGTCAGCTGAAGACCATAGTATTTAAAAGAGATTTTTGAACAGGTCAGAAGCAGGAATAGATAGCACCAGAAGACTGGATGACAGTAGCAGCACTTTCATAAAGACATATTTTTTGTGGCAAAATCCATCAATAACCAACTGAAATAGTGGAACAGAATCAAACAACCAAGCACAGATCAGTGTCATACATAAATTCATACATAAATAAAGAAGTAAGCAAGACTTCAAGTTAACTTCAAATAATTAATCTCGCAATGTTTTTATAAATGTGAAGATGAAAAAAAAACTTTAAATACATCTCTCATCTTCTTCTTCCTAATACATAAATACATAGCTTTTAAAATGTATTTTACATACACGAAAAGTTAATAGAATACAAATGCTCATGATTAATTCTAAGCATGTTAATTACAATAATTATACATAGTATGGTCTATATATTTGTAACAATTATATTCATGTGCAGGCATTGATACGGGCCAAACGTGCAGAAAATAGTATTATAATAGTATTATGCTTTCCCTCCTCATCTTGTATCCTTTTTACTTAGGTTTCTTACTGCCTTTTATAAGTTTTTTAAAACGTTAGTTATCACCAAGCATTAATTAGAGAAGTACATTGTCACCAGCTTTTAACCTAGACTACTTTGCCTTAAATACAGGTTAAGACTAAATAAACAAGCTGTTGGAGAAGGTGAATGCGAAAAAATCTAACAAAGACTTCAGACAAATAATACATTTAAGTACGTGTGTATGTTTGATCACTATTCAGCAAGGACTTGAATATAACTTTAAGCATATGTTTAAGTTAAACTGTCCCCAGCAGGACATAAGAATTTGTTTCCATTATTTCCAAAGTAGTGCTAGTAATAATTTGCATCATTATATATATTTTTTTAATTTCTATTTAAGGCAGGTGATAAAAGAGGAGGCAGAGATTAACTTGACAGACACAGCATGACATCTGTTTTTCCAAGTACAGAACCTCGGCACATTCTTTAATTTTTTCTTCTTAATGCATTCAAATTCTTATCAGATGAAAGACTGATCACAGATAGGCATATGTAACATGCTAGAAGATAAACAAAAACCTTTCTAAACATTCAATTTACGATTCATGTAAATGCTTCAGCCAGGAAATCCATATTCTATCTGGCTCCATACCTTGTGGAAGCTGACAAAGCCACTTTTGAGAAAACTGTGGTTCAAGAAATATTTTTTACAGCAGCTCCTTGCAAGAAAGATAATAGACGGTGGGTTGTAATGTTGATTTGACTGAGGAGTGGCTGACAGCTTCAACCAAAACCCAACTGGAAACTAATAAATTAATTCCCACACAAAACCTCGTTCCACAGATTCATTTCTCAGCACTAAAATTAGAGATTTCTTTTGATGGTGTTCAGATATCATTGCCTTTCCGCTACAAAAATGAAAAATAAAAAGCTACATGATAGGACAGTACATGTGCTTTATAGAGTAAAAATCATTTTGTGGGTGGATTTCAAACACTAGTAATATCCCATGAAAGGCTGAAAGCAGCAACCCCCTGGCTAGTGTAATTTCACCACACATTTTCCTTTTCTACTTAAAGTAAAAATAATCTTTTGAAGTGTTGACTACTTTTTTCCCTTCTCACCTCTTCCTTCATATCAGGAATGTCAGAGTTACAGCCACAAAAGAAACCTGTATGAAGTACTAGCTATTGCAGTCCGAGGAGTTAATGAATATCTCTCAGATGCCTTTGTGAATGGTAAAAACGCTGACACTAAGACTTCTACAAAGATTTGCATATGTCAATATAGAGAGGCAGAAATATCACCAAGGTACTATTAACCTGCCCAGAATTTGTATGGCAATTCAGTTACTACTGGACATTTTTCTAAAATGTTTCCCATCACTTTTATATTTTAACCAAGCCTGTAACTGTAAAGGAAGAAGCTTCTGAATTCCTTGGGGCTGCTCTTCAGTGCCAGTTGAAAGTGTAGCCATTCACCCTTAGCATAGACCAAGATTTCAGACCAAAAAACCCAACATGTTGGATTGGTGTGCCCGAAATACAAACACTCAGTACTTCACTTTAACATCCATAAATGTTGGTGACTCTCAGAAACACATTTTCCACCCTTCCATTAACTGAAGAATAATACATTTAAAAGTGGTTAAAAATATCTCCATGGCTGTACTTTCAGAATATAGTCATAACCGGTGTATCTGCAATTTTTTATACATAGCCTTTTATAATGGAATTTTGGATGCTGCCATTTGATTTGGACACTGCTACAAATGTTATACTTCACATCTCTATAGTCCCATTTTGACGTTCTTCTCCAGTTTTCCCCTGATAACTGATGGGCAAACTCCCCAACTTTCTCATTCTGGGCTGTCAAGCAGAAAACCCTGTCTCATGCATTGTAATAAAAGTATTACAAAAGAAGGAAAATGTACAGCACCTTCTCTGGAAGGGAATAGTGACTTTCTGGATTAGAATAAACGCATAGATGCTCTATGACAATAAAAGATTTTTGGGGTTTACTGAAACGCAAAATCAACAGAGTATTAAAAATAAAAGTTGAAGGAGCAAAAAAGACTATATTGCAAAAGAGATCAGATCACACAGATCTATGGGGAATATATAGATTAAGTGAATTCTAGCTCGCATTATGTTCCAGTGTGTGTGTGTGTGAGTACGAGAGTACATGCACACATGCAAGATTAATTTCTGAACGGGAAATGGCAGGGGGAGAAAACAGCTTTTGTTCCCTGAAGCTGGCTCCTGCTGCTGCAATCAGCGCAGGCTTTCATAACACACACAAGTATATATACACACTGCTGGGAGAAAAGCTTTTAGCAGTCTGGTCCCTTCTTTTGATTTCCAACCAAAAAGAAGTGAGAAATGAAGGAGAAGCGGGGAGAAGAATAAATAAAAGATTGGAGATTGAAGTTAACATTTTATTTGTGATGTATACCCAATCATGTTTATAGTTCCAAAATAATGGTGGCTTATTACCAACAAAGCACGAAAAATAATGCTTCTGACATGTTATGTATCAGAGTTCAGTTATTACACCACCAGAGAAGCAAAGACCACCCCCCATGCTTAAGTAGCAACTACTAGGAGATTTCACAGTTTAAGGAGAATCCTTACTTGCTGTAAAGTTGACATACTTTTTGCTACAGCCTTTTTCCCACGTTTAGGGGAAGGATAAGACGGCATTTGACAGTCAGGCTGTCAGAAGCGTATGGCTGGGAAGCTCACGTCCCTCGGTGCCACGGCATTTTCCAAAGCTCCAAAGCAGCTGTCACAGTTGGACCAGTCCTTCCTCATGTGGGCCACAAGGTAAGTGCAGACATGGGTGGCGTGAGAATCGAGACAGGGTAAATAAACATTAATCAGAGTCACCCTTTTTTTCACAGCTGTTCCAAATACAAACTGGAAGGCTGACTACTAGGTCAGAACTGGTAAACTAAAAGCTTAACTTTTATATGTATGTATATACATGTGTCCTGTGAAGGACATGTTTAGGATGCTTCTTCACCATACAAACCTCAGTAAGCAGCATCATTTTCCATTATGCCAGAATCACAGAATGGCTGAGGTTGATAAAGCCTCTGATGGTCACCTGGTACAACCTTGCTCTAGAAGAGACACCCATAGTGAAGTGCCCAGGTCCGTGTCCCAGTGGCTTCCGAAGATCTCTAAGGAAGAAACCCCACAGCCCTCTGCGCAGTGCTCCATCACCCACATAGCACAGAGGTGCTGCCTGGTGCTCAGAAGGAGCCTCCTGTGTTCCAGTTTGTGTCCATTGCCTTGTAAAAAGTGAGATAATTAACTGTGGCATTAAGTCCTCATTCAGTTGCCTAAACACAGATGCCTAGCACTACACTGTAGAATACACAAGATACTTTCACAAGGTTATACGTCACAGGACTTACAGGAGATTCATGTGTTTTGGAACTGGCAAAGTGCAATAGTGTACAGTACCTCAAATGCCTCTGCTCATGCACCTGATCTAAAACTTATGTTCATTATACCCTACTCTGTACACTCCAGTGCAATATTAACTGTGAAGTATTCAGTTCATGCAATAAATGAGTCCCCATTTATAACACAATATGATCCATTCTCTGGAAAAAATAGAAGATGAGCCTGTAAACACAGACTGTAGGATAGACTATTCAAAGAAATGGCAATTCTTTACCATTTTTTAGTCAGTTTCATAGAATCATAGAATCAAAGAGTGGCTTGGGTTGGAAGGGACTTTAACAATAATGTAGTTCCAGCCCCCCGTCCAGCCCCCCCTGCTGTGGACAGGGCTGCCATCCATCAGATCAGACCACCTAGGAACCCATCAAGCCTGGCCTTGAATACGTCCACGGGTGGAGCATCCACAGATTCTCTGGGAAGCCTGTGCCAGTGCCTCACCACCCTCCAAGTAACATCTAACCTGCACTTGCCTAGTGAACTAGAGCCTGGCTACCTTTCCCAGCCTGTCCTGCTGGGGGCAATGGGACAGGATGGAGAGGTGCTACCCTGCAATACATACTATTGCCCTTGGCTCGTGGCTCCCTGTCCCTCATGGAGCTTCTGGTCTGACACTTTCCACTATACTGTGCACACACCAACACATAGGGAAGGAAGAAACAAGGAACACCAGTTCCAAAGCCGTGTCAATCTGCTGCAGGGCAGGCAAGAGCATTAGAGTCATTACAGCAAACTTAATTACTCTGCCTAAACATCTCATGCATGGCCTTGTCAGTATTTAGGAACATGCCCTGACTGACCAGGAATTGCAGTTTGGGTTGATTAATACTAAAATGCTTGTATGTATGCAAATTAGAATTCTTCTTGCATTTACACGAACAGAATGTTTTTGGGACAAAATATATGAATCCTTATGGCAAATTCCAGTTCCCTCCAAAAAGGCATAAGAGTGTCAGATTAAAGATTTTTTATTTACCCTTGCTTTTAAAAAAAGGAGGAAAAGGCACTTTTTCTCTCTATTCTCTGTATGTGTTTCTAAGAATGGATGAAAATAAATTGAATATTGAAGTAAAACACAAACCAGAAAAAACTTCAGAGGCCAAGCAAACATAATTTAGGGAAACAATAAGCAAGATTTATCATAGGAAGTGCTGGGTAGTTTTAATAACATGGGTAATGCTCCCAAATACTATACTGAAAATCTTAAATGAGTGGGAATGTCTTTACCATAGGAGATAGTTCTTGACACGTGGTACATTTTGCTAGGTGCTTATCACAGTCTGTTAGCTAAGTGTACACAAACCAGCACGCATGATAAATACGTTTAACTTGGTTGGTTGAAGAAAATGCTATGCTGCTATATCACAGTATTTTAAGAATTAGGACTTACATTTCAAGGTTTTATTGTACAATATACAGCTATAATATTTTGGCATACATGTGACATAAAAAAAGAATCCTGGGATGCTTTTCAAAGTTTTCATTTTTGAAATGAAGATATGTTTGATGTTTTCAGTGTTTAATGTTTTTCTCTCAAATCATGCATATGCACAAAATTATGTTCATATGCACAGAAGAATAAAATGAAAGTGTTTTTTAAAAAGGAGCTTAGATGCCCAAGATGACGGTATTACTTAACTTTAGGACAGAATATATAGCAGTGTAAGCTTTGTATTTATTCCACAATTTCTGGAACTATGTTAATAAGTTTTTCTTACAATTTTCCCTAATTCCATGCTTATGTAGTGAAGGAATATTTTTAGTGTCAAACTTAAGACAAGAGTCTTGAATACCGAATACTTAAATATGGAATCTGGTTTTTTAATTTAAAATTATAAACTGTGGAACTGAGGATTTAATACATGTACAGTTATCAAAGGCTCTCCTCCAAATCAATGCAAAATCAAAGGTTCATCTCAATGGGAACTATGTGAAACTGGGTTTTAAATTCCACCTGCCAGTGTTCTGTTACTATACATACGCACGATACAATGCTCCATTACAAACCTAACACATATGTCAACCCTTTCCAGAGACGAAATGGTTGATCCACATGACATGTATAGTTTGCAGAATTTCCTCTTTATCCAGGACCAAGCCTCATTAATTGTAGAAGAAAATAATACAAAATATTTCAGATCTATAGTAATCTACAACCATGCTCAGATGCTCTACAAGAGCACTTTTAGTTGATCTTTTTATCCCTGGCCATGTCATTACCCTGTTCATTACCCTGATGCACAAGTTCAGATTTTCTCTCTGGATCATATTTTCTAATGGGATGTAAACCCGTGTGTCTTTTGCCTTTTTTTAACTACTACTTCAGCCTAAATGAAGCCCCCAGAACACAGTTCACCTGCCCTCTGTCTGACACACATTTTTTTCAACTGTGTCACTCACATGCATAAAAAGAGTCACCCACAGGTCCATACAGGGATCATCCATGTCACCCAAACACATACCAAGGACAGTTGGTTTCATGTTGCTCTCTAATTTCTAATCAAACAAGTTTGATATAGAGAAAAAGGAGGAACTGGACAGATAATTACTGTGTCTCTTTCATAGTCAAATCATGCTGCAAATTAAATGCCTTGAAATCAAAGCTTAAAAGGACACTGACAAAATATTTTGACAAAATAATCTTTTCTCTTTTGTTATGAAACACTGAAGAAGGAGAACAGAAATCTGTTTCTTAGCCAAATCTTCATCTTTCCTCCCTGGATAGACACTGCATGTTTCTACATGGTTCCTCAGGAATAATAGCTTACTGGCAAGTAAGCTATTCATTCTTTTTAGGAAATAGTAAGACATTATTTTGGTAAATATTGCAGTTTGATTGTGCTTATTTGTTCACGAAAAGAAAGAAATACCTATGGCAACTCCCTGCGTACTATCTTCAGAAGATTCTTTCTATTCTGCAATAGACATTATTCCTCCAGAGGATGTACACCACCAACTCCAGGGACTTTCTGGTTCCTTAACAAAAACAAGCAATACTCCTTTGAGTCCCACCAGGCAAATAATGCAGTGTGCTCTCTCCATCAGCATCAGAGCTCTCTTTTGAAACTTGCCACAAACATTTTTTTCATTAAGCCATTAGAATTTTCTCTTGAAAGTTAAGAGAAGAAGTTAAAGCTGAATGGAACAATGCTGTACATATTTACTGTCCAGTCAGTTATGGAAAAAGCATCATACACAAAAGACTGAAGATTCCAAAGACCTCCAGTAATACTGTTTGAGGTTTAGAATCTATAGTAGCTCTGAGCCTGGTAACTGCAGAACACATCAGTTAGACTTCAGCAAAACTATTAAAAATTTGAACTGTATATGAGTAGCCCATTGAAATCAAACTGCCTTGCTCATTTTAAGTCAAACATATGAATGAGCTTGGGATAAAATGCTAATCAGAGCAGCCACGTTTGCATTGCTTTGGCCTTCACTAACCCAATGCTATGCAAAAGAAAAGGAGAAAGAGGAAAAAGAAAAAAAATGGTGAAACTCATTCTGTCAGTATGTACTTTTCTTATATAGATAAATAAAACACAAAACACTCCAGTTTCTCTGAAGCCTTCTACAGTATGCTTCACTATTCTGAGAATATTGTTAACAGTAGGAAAAGCATGAAATACTTCTGCAGTTCTCTTAACTGCTGTGATCAGAAATGCTCAACTGACATCCTTTTTTGAGAAGCTTCATTGCTCTACACAAAAAAAAAAAAACATTTTGAAAGACAGATAGGGCTGCATCAGCTTTAATATATATCCTTTATTACTGTTTTTATTATTTAACCTAAATCTGTCAATAAGCTTATGATCTCACACCAGATTTATGATCCGCCCTGCTGAAATCAATGGCATTAAAACCGTTTAGGTTTGACGTGGCAGAAAAAGTACCAGGCTGTACAGAAACAATCTTTGAAATCGTGAAATCTCTGAAGTTAACATGGAAGGATACTTTTCTCTGGCTTCTCTTCACAGCATTCAGATGAAGCTGGTGACCAGGAGCACCAGTTAATATATGAATAGATATTTCAGATACGGTTTTGCAAAAATCTGCTTCTCCAAGTGGTTGGTGAGGGGATTGTTTGTTGGGTTTGTTTTGTTTTGTTTAATTGGGCAAGTGAAATGCTTTCAGGTTTTTCAGGGAAATTACCATCACTGTAAAGGGCAGACAAGCATATGTTTTGCCTGGACTGGTAAATCTTCATGACAATTTTGCAAGCCTGCTTGAAGATTTTTTCCCTCTCACACAAACGCAATTACAGTATCACATGTAACTGGGAACAAAGACTACAGGGAACAGAGTTTAATGGACTGTGATTACTGTTCTGGAACAGATTGAATCTCTTTATAGCCTATGAGAAGACGATGTGAACTGAATTCAAACAAAGAACTGATAATGGATTTTACTGAAAGCTACACAGTTAAAAAAGACACTCATAATTCACAGACATGGAAGGTATCTCAAAGGAAGGATTTAAAATAAGCAAGGAATGTATTACACTTAAATAGCAGGCTTACAAATTTTATCTTTATATAGCACTCTATTTCCAGAATATGAATATCAGTAATATTCTTTACTTTTATTTTAAATGTTTTCATTAAGAATGTCCTGTCATTATTTTTGCTTTCTTTCTTTCTTTCTTTCTTTCTTTCTTTCTTTCTTTNTGCTCAGGCAGCAGTTGCTGGCAACCACTCAGCTTACCAGTAAATTTTTTGTTTTGTTTTGTATTAATTCAGTAGCTTTTTCTTCTTATTATTTAAGGAGTTCAACTCATGTTTCTGTCTAATGTCTGGCTACAAACAAAACAAATTGAATCAACCATATTGCAACCAAGGCTTTAAAAATAAAGCATATTTCATGTCAGCAGTTCTGTTTTGTTCTTACTCCAAATCTATTATCCAGACATTCTTGTCTTCTCTCTTCAGCAAGATGAGGGAAGAGGTGATTTTTCAGCTATCCATAATGTTCCTTCTTGGCTTGCACACAGCATGGGGGAGGGAAGTGCCTCATCCCTGCATAAATACCTCCCATTGTGACTGCGTACGTCATTTCTGATGTGCTATCCTTGGTGGCTGCTTTTTTTAATCTGATATCTCTCCAAGTAAGGAAGAGTAGGCTGTCTATTTCTCAGTAAACAGCTTTCAAATTTTGTTCAGAAGATGAGAAAATCAATTTAAAAGATGTTTACTCTAGTGCTATCTGCTTCAAATTCTACCTTTCACACAAAGAGGGTAACCCTGTTTGTAAATGAGAATAATCCCTGTTAAGTTTATCACCAAGTGAAACTGAAGGATTAAACACAATGAATAAGAGTTGCTGTGTTGCATTACCAACAGGACTGTGAGTTAACCCATAAAAGTCATCAGCATTACCAGTAACCCCATTCCTCATTTTTAAGACGTATTTTCAAATACCATTTCTCTAATGTCTGTTATAAGAATCGATGCAATATCACAACTGGGTCCCAACCTTCCCCCCAGAGAGATAATCTTCACTGTCTTTTTCCACTGTATTACAAAGGATTATTCATGTACATGAAAATTCATTTTAATACCCTGAAATACTTTCTCAAAATATTTTAAAATAGAAATATCAGTGAGTTTGTAATAAACAAGCTCAAGTGGAAGTTTTTCCAATGGGTGTTTTTCCTCTAACTTTGAATCCTCCCACCAGACGCCCACATTCTCCCAGTCTTTTGTGCTGCCCATATAACAGACATCTCCACCAGAAAGACTCGAGCAATTACCTAATGGTGCAGAACTAGCACGACAGCCCTCACTGCTGTGCACCCCATCTCAATGAGGATGTGTTTTGTATGACTCAGAATGAATCAGACTGAGGAAAGAGAACTGCAGACCCAGAAATTATAAACAGCAGCATACAATTTAGAAGAAAGATACTACGCTGCTTAATCATTGCTACCCCACAGCTAATTGCATTGCATATTATATTGCATGCCTAATAGGATATGTGTGTGGATGTATTAACATGCTTTTATTGAGCTCCACGAAAATTAATCAATGCCCTTTGTTGAAAATACCAAGCCCTAATCAATCATAACCTGGTACTGATATAAAGCTAGATGCATTAGCAAAAAGAAAAAAACAACATCAAGTACTCCATTCCCATGCCCACACTTCTGTACTCACAAGACAAACTAGTCCCTTGTTGTGGGAGGGGGCACATCACTTAGGCAGAAGCACAAAACCACTTCCAAGTATTCATCACAAAGCCTAGGCATGATGAGCTCTGGACTTGAGGCCCTCCAAAATGAACAATGCTTACAAATACAATTCTTTCACATAGGCAGCTCCAAGGCTAGTAGAATGCATACTACTTTCAGAGGGATGGCAGAGCTGTTCTTCCCTGCCCCCCAAATGAACTATGTGATTGATAATAACTACATGAGGCCCAGCGGCCAGGTCTTCACAGCAAAGCCACACACACTGGCTTAACAGTTTCTGCCCTTAACAGTGTGCATGTGGTTCTATATACCCTTTGGAGAGAGCAAGGGAAAGACATTGGCAGGGTCCTAGCATTGAAGTGACCTCATACGGATCTTTTCTGTGGAGGTACACAAACTACAAACAGGGTTGCACCAGAACTTGGACTCTAAAACCATTACTACAGCTACATAAGGCTCAACACACTCTCCAGACTGGAGCAGATTCACTTTCCAGAGAGGTGATGTCAAAATCCATTGAACACTTTGAACCTATGTCTTATCCTGGCCAAAGCAGCTTGGTCCGAAAGTGCCTTCTCTTAAGCACAGATTTCTGCTGCGTGAAATCACAGAAGATATTACTGAATTTGCCAAAAAAGATATTACTGAATTTGCCAAAAAAAAAACAAAGAGGAACAATTGCTTTATTGAAATGCTATCAACATTTTCAGTTGGAAAGAAAATGAAAAGTTATCTTAGACAATACAAAATAATGACAAGAATAATACAATCAAAGCTGGGAAGAATGGCTGACAAACTGGAAGGCTGTGCTAACACTCAACAAGACCTGGACAGACTGGAGAGTTAAGCAGATGAGGCTTAACAAGAGCAAGTGTAGAGTCTTGCACCTACGGAGGAATAACTGCATGCATCAGTACAGGTTAGGAGATGACCTGCTGGAGAGGAGCTCTGCAGAGAAGGACCTGGCTGTCCTGGTGGACAACAGGTTGGCCATGAGACAGCAGTGTGTCCTTGTGGCCAAGAAGGCCAACTGTACCCAGGGCTACTTCAAAAGAGCATGGCCAGTTGGTCAAGGGAGGTGATTCTCCCTCTCTACTCTGCCTTGGAGAAGCCACATTTAGAATACTGTGTCCAGCTCTGGGCTCTCCAGCTCAAGAAAGACAGGGATCTCCTAGGAGGAGTCCAGAGGAGGGCCACAAAGATGATAAAGGGCCTGGTGCATCTCCTATATTAGGAGAGGCTGAGTAACCTGGGTCTATTCAGCCTGGGGAAAAGAAGACTAAGAGGGGATCTGATTAATGTTTATAAATATCTAAAAGAAGGTGGGAGGCAAATGGATGAGGCCAGGCTCTTCTCAGTGTTGTGTAGCAGTAGGACAAGAAGTAATGGTCTAAAACCCATACATAGGAAGTTGTATACTAACATGCGGAAGAACTTCTTTAAGGTAAGGGTGGCGGAGCTCTGGAACAGGTTGCCCAGAGTGGCTGTGGATTCTCCTTCTCTGGAGATATTCAAGACCTGTCTAGACATCTACCTGTGAAACCTGCTGTAGGAAATCTGCTTTGCAGGGGGACATGATGATCTCTGGAGGTCCCTTCCAACCCCTACAGTTCTGTGATTCTGTGATCTCTTTAGGTTCCTTCCAACCCCTTCAGTTCTGTGATTCTGTGATTAATCCTTTGTAATCCTTCATTATTTAGTTTGGTTTGACTTGTTTTTTCTTGCATATATTGATGATTCTAATTTCAGTGGCTATTTAATCTACTTCCTTATTACATTTATATAGAGATCTCTTTTTATTTTTTATTTTGCATAATACCTCTTATTTTCATATATTTTTAGAAAAATAAATAGCTACAGCTGCTTTTGCTTCACAATCTCTTCAGCAGCTTTCTGTTCCATCAAGAATGACTAACTACTGGGTTTTGCTTTCCTATCTAGCTACTATGCTGCATTTCTTTAGGAGATAAGATAAAGGAGCTCTGGAATCTTCCCAGAGAGTGATAATGACTCAGTGAAGATATATCACTAACCTCCAAGTCATTTTTCTTCTGTGGAAAATGGAAGAAATAGGATAATGGAAGGAATTGCAGTCAGTGTACAGGTACTGTGGCTTCATTTGTTCATTTTTCTTTCACCTTTCTGTCATGCAATCTCTAGGACACCAAGTGCCAAGCTTTATTGTAATGACTTGCAGTAGGTAAGACTGTGGCTTCTTGCAGACCGCTGCACGTTAGCCACTCAACTCACAGCACATGACTACCCTCATGGTACTAGTCTGCTTTTGTTTAGACTCTGAGAAGGTACCTTAAGGAAAGAGCCATTAAATGTAATCAGGAAATGAAGACCTGGAGTGTGTTAATCCACTGGTCTGTCTGTAGACACAGATCCTGTTGGGCTTTCTCGACTTAACTAGTGTTTATGCTCTGCCTTCTGTATAGCCTGCAAGCATGATCTTGAAGACAACAATGAAACTGCCCTCAGGAAAGAATGTAGACTTCCTACTGAGGAAAAAAAAAAAAAAAAAGTATTTAATTGAATGCTTTTCAATTTAAAAGAATAAATTAATATAAAACTAAATAATCCTGACTATAGAGTAATGAAGTGATCTAAAGGACAAATTAACCGTAGACTGTCAGTATTCATATATGCAGCTGCATCAATACTTTTGTGAGCCCAGGACCTGAGCTGAACAATAATTAATACAAGTAGAGTCCACATTTTTCCTATGCAAAACAGAAGACAAATTTCATGACTGGAGTGGACCAATATCATCAAACATTTTATTTAAGACAGTTTGCTGAGCCTCCCCAGTCGCCTCTAAGCTGAATTTTGACTTTGTTCTCGGATCTTTTAGAAAGATATCCAATAACAAAAGTGGAAATATTGTGAACTGCGCTCAGTGGCTGACATACTAAGTTCTGTAAAGATGTAAATCTTACAAACTACTTTCTAAGTTGAGATTTCTGATGGAATACTGAAGAGCGCTCCCGGGCTCTGAGATATAAATAATTATTTCACATTTCTGCAAAAATGGAGTCATACACATTTATGCTGTATAGATATAATCTAAATTCCATGTGTCATCATATAATTACTCATTCATATTCAAGAATTTGTTTATTTAACAGAGAAAATACTGTTTACATTGAGAAAAAGCAGTGCCACACACAACAACAACAACAACAAAATCATATTTTAGGGGGATAAAGCAAGATTAAGGCTGTTCAAATTTCAAGAATCACAACAGGAGAAACATACATTAAAGATTCTATCACTGGGTAGACTCAACTTACAGTCAAAACTACTGCGATTAACAAACACTTTTGAAAATGCACATGCTTTAAATTATGAAAAATAATATAATTCAGTGAGCCATGGTTCCAGAAAGTTTTTTAAAAATGAGAAAAACCCAGCTTATTCAAAGCAAGCGTGCATCATACTTTAGAAGCCTTGAAGTCAAAATCTAATTCCATTGTTCAAAGAAATACTCAACACTTTCTAAAATTTCTCTTTAGACAAAAGGCTCTGTCTAAGGCAGTGAGAACTGTATTCCAGTTGAGATAGAATTAAGGGATATTTAAAGTAGTACATACACTTTATGGCTGTATGATTATGAATTCCCGCTACTAAGAGAAAGATTTCATTAATTTTGTGTGTCATGGGGAATATCAAAGACGTACCATGGTGTCTGATGAGATACTGAAGAGAGCCAGGCTCTCTTCAGTGGTGCCCAATACTAAGACAAGAAGCAATGGGCACAAACTGGAACACAGGAGGTCCCCTCTGAAAATAGGAAGCACTTTCTAACTGGAAGTGTGATGGAGCTGCAGGTCCATATTTTTAGCCTTTTCTATAAGGAAGGCTGACAAGCAAGTTCACGTGCAGTGTTCAGCTCCATGTGAAGTGAACACTTGAAGGTTCTACTGTTTTCAGCAGGACCTGAGTACTCAGCATATTTGAAGAAAACCAGCACAAACGCCTATCCTCAGTGGAGGACTTTATAGTACCTGTATTTGCTCCACGGAATCATTTACTGTGGACACTACCACTTCCTTTCTTTTTCCACTTTTCACATATTTCAAATATGTGACTATGTGTTGTATTATTATGTGTTATTATTATGTGTTGTATTATTATGTGTTGTATCAATACATTTGCTGGAAAATTCTTTTGAAATTTCATATATATCTCCCGGAGAAAAAATTTTCCAAAAATATTCCCAAAGTACCTAGAAATCCTAACCGCAAAACTGTTTCCCATGCCCCCAGTTGGCTGGCATGCAAGTCTGTATGAAGTTAATTTGTAAGCAACTAAATAATTGCATATGGTATTGCACAAAGTAGCAAAAATTCTAAGGATTATTCTCATTTCTACATATTCATGCTTATATGTCAACTATTCTGGGGAAGGATGTAACACAAACAAAACGATCCATATTTGTGCAAACGGGATGAAATCTAAGGGAGATTTCACATTGCTGTCACACACAGGACAGAGAGCATGACAAGAGTATTAAGTCCCAAATTTGCAGCACAACATAAATATCCATGATCTTTGAAATATCTATGAATTTGAAGTGATCTTAATAATAAATGCTTTGTAATGGGAAGATGTGCAACATCTTTTTCACTTAATATGAATGTTAAAATTTATGTAACATCAAGAAAAAGGTACACAAGTTGTAATGAGCCTGACAAATACAGCAATCACATTCATACTGTCTGCTGGGATAAGCTGTATTAGAATATTCTGCAGACACTTTGGGAGTACAGGCTCAGCTAAATGTAAAATCTAACAACTGGTCTTTGAAAGCAATTTTGCATGATGTTCTATAGCAATCAATCAAGTGGTAAATCAAACAAATCGTAACTCTTTATCCGCTCAGAAATGCAGATGTTTACACACAATTAAAAAAAAGAATAACTAATGCCTCTCGAAGTCACTGATTAAGAGTCTATGTATTTTGTATCTTCCCCAGCCATGAGTAGAATTAGGCATTTGTTTGGTTTCCCAAAGCTATCCTTTCAAATTTACCACTTCTCATTCTCTTGAGTTGCTGGACTCATTGTGTTCGTGTTCTAAATGTAGAAGGAGCAAATGAAAATATAAACATATGAAAAAGTATATTGGATCTGATTACTTACTATGAATAGTAAGTCAAGGCTGGATGTGGCTCTGGGCAGCCTGGTCTAGTGGTTGGTGACCCTGCCTATAGCAGGGGGGTTGGAACTAGATGATCTTCGAGGTCCTTTTCAACCCAGGCCATTCTATGATTCAATGATTATCTAATAAATAGGGATACTTTGCTGCAATGAAGAGTATGTTTTCTAGGAAGATTACAAAGTGTTTCAAATACATATTAGGATATCAAGGATCAACCCAAGTCTCCTTAATGCCAATTATTTTCTCTGTCAAGACTAGTAAATATATCTCTTTATCGTATATTAGTATGGATGGGCAGCAGTATCTCAGAAAATCCTGATTTTCTGCGCAGAAAAGTAGGTTCCCTGCCTAATTTCAGAAACTACAGAGAGAAGTGAAGATTCCATATTAATGCAAGTCTGGCCAAAGTCTTCATTTCTAATTAAATAATAACATATAAACATTTTAATATCATATATAAATATTGCAATCAAATAATAAAAACATATGATTTTTTTTAATTTTTTTAATTATTATTATTTTTTTATTTAAAATAAAATTGTCCCTTAGATGAAAGGAATAATGTGAACTACAGAGCTGACTGCCTGGTATTCCACCTGCTTCTTGTATACAGTAATCTAATCAGGTCAAGAAAGTCTCAGGTAGTATCTAGGCTTAAAATGTACTTGCCATATGATGTAAGTGATTCTAATACATAAGTGTTCTGCACTGATGCTATGCTACATCTGAGTGGTTAGAAAAAATACGAAGAAGAAACTACTTTTTGCATAGCAATGTAAATTTTCTTAAAGGGTTGCCAAGGGTGAAGACCTTTATGTCTTCAACCAACCTACTAAATATCATATCCCAGTTGCTTCCTTTAGAAGTTAAGAAAAATACTCTTTTTAAGATACACCATTAACTGTCTCAGGGCTAACACAGAAATGATAAAACCATAGCATAAGCCAACATGAAGAAAAAAATCAGGATTTAATCTTGCAAATAATAACTCTTACCAACTAAAAATAAACTGATAAAGGATTGCACAGTTGAACTTTGCAACTCTGCCTAACTGTCTTATTTCCTATTTGAAAATCTCCAAGATCACAGTCTTGGCTTAGAATACACTTAACCTCAGGGCTTTTTGAAAAAGCACTTTAAGATCAAGATTAATTCAAACAAAATCTCAAATAAGGAAGTTTAAAGCATTATGTCAACTTGTCAGAACATTTTAAAAACTAAAGCTTATGATATTGATTCA
This sequence comes from Pavo muticus, assembly GCA_016647715.1. NCBI lineage: Eukaryota > Metazoa > Chordata > Aves > Galliformes > Phasianidae > Pavo > Pavo muticus. Next base: position 54,452 of record JACDJE010000199.1, read on the forward strand.
AATGGTTAGAAAAAATGTTATATCTTGAAGTTGAAACATATCTATATCATCTAATTAAATCAAAATTGATTCCAATTCAATTAGCTCTTTTATTTCTAATGTTTTAATCAAGCCTTTGTCTTTGAAGAATCTGTTCATCATAAAACTAGAATGTGGCACTCAGTGCAGAATCTCTCAGGAAATGTTCCTGGTGCATTATTAATTACCATCAGCAATTCTTATTCTACTTCACCAAAGAGTGTCAGTGAATGAACTATGACTGTTCTTTCATTAATTATGTTTCTTAATAAAGCTCCTACTTTTAGAAGGATTTGCCTTGGAATCCCTCAAGAACTACTACAAGTTAACTGTTGAAAAGATACGACCTTTATTTATTATTTTCTTTGTATTTAATAGACAGAATTTGAAAAATTTCACTTGTAGGTATTTTTCTGAATGTCAAGATTTCATCATAAATAAATAACAACTTTTATCAATTAATTATTAAATTTGCTATTGCTCTAATGCAAGACCCTTTTTCTTTCTCTTCTGAAGTGCTGTACTCCTCAGTTGTACTTACAGCACACAACATACAGGCCTTAGAGTTTTTCTGGCAAACATTTTACTTTATTGCAACGAAAACTGTTCAGTTCACATATTTTACATCAAAATCTGTATTTTTCTGTAAGCAATTTATTTATTATAGACAAGTTTTTAACCAGTATTCTGTGAGCTATGTATTCAAGATTCAGCAGAACTGGTAAACCACAGTATTAGATGCATGCAAAATGTAAATAAATATATACCAAAGTCTGAAACAACATCCTGTCGTAATCCCCTCCCAAAACTCTCATTATACATACACATGGTTACATGCACCCCTCTTCTTCCCAGGCCTGTGAGTAGTCACACACCCCTCTTCAGTGAGTGCTGGCCCCTCTCCTTGCACACGTCCTGTGTGAGTGCTCCATCTTTTTGTGTACCTGTGAGCACCTACAACCAGCTGACAAAAAGGCACACCATGACATGAACAGCTTCCAGGTGCAGACTTCTGCAGATCCAGTCTTCTTTCCAGGTGAAAACTCCTCTGTTTCAAAAGCCAGTAAATGCAAATACAGTTCTGCTAAGCTAAAGAAGCACTGTGATCAATGCCCCAGCGTAACATTATCATGAAAAATAGATCATGAATATTTTGTCTCCTGAGCATGAATCTGTTTGCTCCCCATTTATTCCCCTTTTCCTGCAGAACTGCACAGTAAGGGCATGTTTACTTCTACACATCACAAAATATGGAATATTTCTCACTTAGTTTTAGATATCTATGTCTGAACTACTCACTGGAGTCCCATAACATGTTTTAGTTTTCCACTTTACGATGAAATAAACCACACATTATAAACACTCAATGTTTCTCTGCTTCTCTCCATTGGGAAGAAAGGAAATTTGGACTTCTAGCTCAGAAACAAATCTGAGTTTTATAACTAAGTTTGTACAGGCAGGATCTCATCCTGAATGCTTACAATGTCTTCTAGACTGGCATGGAGCACCCATTCTCTCCCTTTTTATTTGTTTGTCTTTTTTTTTTTTTTTTAAGAGAGGTTATTTGGTTGCTTTTGATTGGCTTCTGTCTTTATCCAGACTAAAACAGTCACGTTTTTTAACAGCTCTCCAGTATATGTTTTGATACATTGGCAAAACGCAGGGCTCCAAACAGCGAAGAATATGCAGCCATGCTTTCCTGGGCCCACTGTTCACGCCTGTCTAAATCTGTTTGGATGGCATCTTGTCCCTTTGGCATGTCAACTGCACCCTGCAGCTTGACGTTTCAAGACTGCCGAAAAAAATCATTTATTTACCTCTGCAAGACAATTTTCAGTTATATATATACATGACCTGCCAATTTTCAAATGGAATGTATAGCGTTCCAATCAGATATTCAACTAAAAAAATCTGATTATGTCTCCTTATTGGACTTTCATAATCCCTATCTTAGCAGAGAAAAATATCCTTCATAATCATGTCATCACTTTTTAGTGGTACACACATTTTGAACAATTATTGTCGAGGATGAAGTACAGGAAAAGTAAAATTTCATCAAAAATCTCTGATAACACCTTGAGAGCTCACTAAGAATTGCAGCCACTGCCATCAAACCAGACTGGTGTGTTAATTTCACAAAAAAAAAGTCAAATATCTCACCAGCTTTATGTTTTTGTTCCTCTCTCTTTTTTTGTTTTTAATGCTTTAAGAAAAATATTTAAAATTAAAATGTTTTGTTACTTATATATTGGTGATATTATATATTTTGCAAGGGCTGCTCTGAAAGTAATGCCTTCTGTTTTACTATATTGGTCCGGAAGATCAGAGGCAAATATTGTGGCTTTTCTGCAGAGGTTGAACCTTCCCACGAATGTTATATTACATGTTGTTGCTGTGTGACAGATGGCAGCAGAGGGGCAGTCTGACAAAGTGGCGTCTGACATGGAAATGCATATGAAACAAAGGTGTGTCACTGAATTCCTCCATGCAGAAAAATTGGCATCTATTGACTTTCACCAGTGCTTGCTGAATGATTATGGAGACCAAATAGTGAATGTGAGCATAGTAAGGCAGCGGGTGGTTGTATGAATCCTTCTTTGTTTTTGGCTCGAAGCTTGCTTTCTGAGGCATTTCTTGCGATAAGACTCTAACTTATCTAGGAGGTGAAGAGTGGATGTTGCCCTGTGGCAATCAACATCACTGTGTAGGTAATTTTACATATGAAAGCATTTCTTTGGAGCTGTTTGCCTTCAGAAGAGAGTGCTCAGGACTGTTTACTGGTGGAAGACCTGGCCTTGACCCAATAACTCCAGCTTGCTATGGGAGACTGGGGGATGATGCCACTGTATTCTGTGAAGGCAAGATACAAGTTGGCGCCTCCGTGCTCCCTCTTATCAGCTGGCAAGGCCCAAAAGATGGGGGAAAAAAAGGAGTTCCTGCTGAGATCCAAAAGCCAGAAGCTGCCACTCCAAAGAGAGCTGACTCGACCACTTTGGACTTATAAATATAAGTTTGTACTGCCATTGGAAAGTCAGTTACAGTCATCATTGTCAACGGAACAACAATGCCCGATGACTCACCACCACTGAAGATCAAGGACTGAACTACGAACCATGCTGGACCCATGGTGGTGACTATCTCCCTTTTGCTTCCTACAAAGACTCCTTGCTTTTATTTCCTATCTTTTCTATCGCCCATCTCCCCTTCCCCATCTCCCTGATTGATTAAGATTTGTAATAAACTGGTCGGACCAACATTTGAACCGTTGTTTCTTAATCTCATGTTGGGTATATGTTTATCAAAGAACCTCCTCTCCCTCCGATAAATTGGAGTGAGACAGTGGTGCATTTCAGCAGTAGTGACATTGGGTCACCCTCACTGGTGCAGATTCTTATGAGCACAGCATCCAGACTCTTTGTTTATGGCTGACAAAAACGCATAGCTAATGGTGGTGACTATGTTGAAAAACAGTGTTTTGTAGCTCAGAATTTGTTCTCTCAAATAGTGTTACTGTGCTCTTTGTATCTGTTGTCATTTCCATGGAAATAAATAGGAGACATAACTTTTGGAGTAACCTACGTATATGTGGCCCAAGACAATTTCTATTCACTAAATGCAGCCCAGGCAAGCCAAAAGGTTGGACACTCATGCTTTAGTGAGCATGAGCCTGATGGTAGAGAAATTTAATATCAATAAAGGTGTTCTAAATTAGTCTTTATATTAATAGATATGTAATTGAATATAAGCAGTTCACTTCAGCTGAATGCTAATTTCCATATGTCACTTCTGTCTTTCTATATTACACCAGATCTGAGACTGTAACTACTTTTATGTTCACACATTTAAAAAACCTGTTACTTAAGTCTTCCATATTCTGCCACAATAACATCAAAGTAAACAGTTGTTTGTTTCCCTTTGCTTTCTTCTTCTAGGTCAAATTTCTTATAAGTGTGCTGTTCTTTGCCTACAAATAGAAGAGCCATCTGTATTCATTCAACATGCCGGGAAGTGTATATTCTGTAATCTTTAAGAAGGGAAAAAGGAAAACATGAGTGATTGTAGCATTTGGTAATACTGAGTAGATAAACTTTCTCATAGATAGGGGAGAAACACATGGATAAAAATGAAAAAAAAATGGAAGAAAATGGTCTTGATTTTGGCAAAACTACATTTACCATCTACCTAAAGTAAGTGGGAAATATCAAAATTGAACAAAACTAAAACTAGACAAAAAAAACCATATATTTATGAGAAAGAAAACCAGACAACTGCAGGATTAAAGGTAATATGACCTTTCACATCTTGTGCTCATATAATATAACTGTAGTTCACACATGATTAAAAGCATCCACTTTACCTTAAATGAAATCCGAGAAATTAAGAATGTTTTTACTGAAAAAGTGTCCCAATAGAATTACTGTTTACTTTCATGGGTCAGATATTCTCTATATCATTTCTTTTACATATCCTTTATTTTCTCATTTTCTTTCACAGTACTGTCTGCTGTAAATGTCTCATTTGTCAATTTACTCATTTGCATTTTAAATACTTCACAAACTTCTATTTAACCACAGTTACATTTTGCTTTTTACATCTGTTGTACAAACAGAATATATCACTTAAACTTTTAAAAGAACTCTTCTCTTAGATTGCTTTTCATGTATTTTTATTGGGCTAACACAGAGCTGAAGTCTGACAAGCCCTACTGGACCTCATCCCTCACCTAATGCAATGGGAAATATATCTGCTTACCCAAAAAACGAATCAGAATTATTCAGATGAATATTACAGCCATACTTGCAAAATCTGGTGTCAAACTGACAAATTCAGGGGTTTAAATAATTTCTCTGAAAATCTCAAGTTCTATATGAAGTGAACTTAAAATCAAAATATAGGAAACATCTGAACTAGCACAAGTGTCTGAAATGCAGGTATCTGAACTAGTTGTCTAGACGTTTACAGTCACTGCAGAGAGACAAGAACTTTTTAGTATGATTAATTGGATCTTTTAGAAATGTCAGAGATCAACTGAACCTTGGAGGCATTTGTTTGTCTGCTAGGACTATAAAGGACTAATCAGATAAGAGCATGTACATTTCATAAATCCCTTAAGCAACAGAAGAGAAATCCACAGTGAAATACCCAGAAGTAGATGCCTACAATAAAAAGACCGTGAGTTAGCAGGATGAACACCACCAAAAACTCTTCAAACTGAATGTCTCGGACATATACAAAAAGGTAGCCTTTCTAAATACCTGTTTGAAAGGCATTTTTGTAGCAGCTCACATTCTTATTAATTGTACAGGCTAGTCCTTCAAAGACAGTAAACTTTCTGTATTAGCAGAGAAAACTTTTGTAGAATCATAGAATGGTTTGGATTGGAAGGGACCTTTAAGATCATCTAGTTCCAGCCCCCTGCTATAGGCAGGGACACCTCCCTCTAGACCAAGTTGCTCAAAGCCCCATCCTCCCTAGCCTTCAATGCCTCCAGGGAGTGGACATCCACAGTCTCACTGGGCAACCTGTTCCAGTGTCTCACCACCCTCACAGCAGAGAATTTCTTCCTTATATCTAGTCTAAATCTACCCTCTTCCAGTTTAAAGTGATTTCTCCTTGTCCTGTTGCTACCTGTCCTAATAAAAAGTCCCTCCCCAGCTTTCCTATAGGCCACCTTCAGGTACTGGAAGGCTGCTGTAGGGTCCCCCTGGTGCCTGTTCTTCTCCAGGTGAAAAGCCCCAGCTGTCCCCATAGGGGAGGTGCTCCAGCCCTCTGTTCATCTTCATGGCCCTCCTCTGGACATGATTCAGCAGCTCCATGTCCTTCTTGTACTGGGGGCTACAGAACTGGACGCAGTAACCCAGCTGGGGTCTCACAAGAGTGGTAGAGGGGCGGAATCACCTCCCGTGGTCTGCTGGTCACGCTTCTCTTGATGCAACCCAGCAAGCCCAGGTTGGCCTTCTGGGCTGCAAGCGCACACTGCTGGTTCTTTCTGAGCCTTTCATCAGCCTTCATCCCCAAATCCTTCTCAGCAGGGCTGCTTTCAAGCCATTCTCCACTCAACTTGTATTAGTGCTTGAGATTGCCCTTACACAGGAGAGACTGCCCTCACACTTGGCCTTGCTGAACTTCATGAGGTTGGCACGGGCCCACCTCTCAAGCCTGTCCAGGTCCCTCTGGGTGGCATCCCTTCCCTCTAGCATGTCAACTGCACCACTCAGCTTGGTGTCATCTGCGAACTTGCTGAGGTTGCACTCAATCCTACTGTTCATCATATTGCCTACAAAGATGTTAAGTAGCACTGGACCCAGTACCGATTCCTGAAGAACTCCACATGTCAACGACCTCCACTTGGACGCCGAGCAGTGGACCCCAGCTCTCTGAGTACGACCATCCAGCCAATTCCTTAGCCATCATATCCATTTTTCTCCAGTTTGGTAACCAGAATGTCAGGCAGGACAGTGTCATACACTTTGCACAAGTCCAGGTAGATAAATCAGCTGCTCTTCCTTTATCCATTGACACTGTAACTCCATCATAAAAGGCCACCGAGTTTGTCAGCCATGACTTGCCCTTGATGAAGCCATGTTGGCTACCACCAATCCCCTCATCTTTATTTTCCATGTGTCTTAGTAGGGCCTTCAGGAGGATGTGCTCAATGATCTTACTGGGTACAGAGGTGAGACTGGCTTGTAGTTCCCTGAATCTTCTTTTGTTTTCCCTTCTTGAAAATGGGGGTTATGTTTCCCCTTTTCTAGTCGGTGGGAACTTCACCAGATTGCCATGAGCTTTCAAATAGGATGGATAGCAGCTTGGCATCTTCATTTGCTAGGTCCCTCAGAATCTGTGACTGGATCTCTTTGGGTCCCATGGACTTGTGCACCTGGACGGTCACAAGCCTGATCTTCACTTACAGTGGGCAGATCTTCCTTCTCCCAGTTCTTACCTGTGCTTTCTGCAACTTGGGCAGTGTGGCTAGAGCCTATGCCAGTGAAGACTGAAGCAAAGAAGTCAATCACCACCTCAGCTTTATCCATATCCCTCATGACCAGGTCTCCAGTTTCCTTCCAGAGAGGGCCCAATCTTCTCTGGCCTTCCTTTTATCGCTGATATCCTTGTAGAATTTCTTCTTGTTCCCCTTTAAGTCCCTGGCTATATTTAATTCTGGATGGGTTTTAGCTTTCCTAACCTGATCCCTGGCTGCTTGGACAACTTCTTTGTAGTCCTCTCAGGTAGCCTGTTCCTACTTCCACTCCCTATAGACTTTCTTTTTGCTCTTAAGTAAGTCCAGAAGCAACTTGCTGATCCACAGAGGCATCATGGCATTCTTGCTTGCCTTCTTCTTTCTTGGGATGAACAACATCTGGCCTTGGAGGAGATGGTCCTTGAATACTGACCAGCTTCCTTGGGCTCCTCTTCCCTCCAGTGCTTTATCTCGTGTCACCCAGACAAGCAGTTTCCTGAAGAGGCCTAAGTCTGTTCTCCAGAAGTCCAGAGTAGCATGCTTGCTGCCCACTCTCTTTGACACTCTAAGGATCTTGAACTCCATCATTTCATGGTCACTGCAGCCAACGCTGCCCATGAGTTTCATGTTACTCACCAGCCTCTCTTCATTGGTGAGGATAAGGTCCCAGTTAGCACCTTTTCTCATGGGTTCCTGTGCCACTTGGAAGAGGAGGTTATCAACGCATTCCAGGAACCTCACTGATTGTGCCCTGATGTACAAACAACATGTCAGAAATTTTGAAAGAAAAAGCTACAATAATGTACAGTATTTTGGATCTGAAAATAAATGCCAGTGATCCTCTTTAAAACTTAAAAAGGTATCACTGATGTTCATTATTACAAGATCTAATTAAATTACTTTCTTAGTTTCAATTAATGGCATTCCATCCATCTTTTCAGCACTTCTATGATATAAATACCAGGAATACAGAAGCTCAAGTTTCAGCATACTCAATCCCTGAATATATCCAGAAAACTATCCTACAGCTGAATGTTGTGATACTTCTTGAAGAAAATCTTCTCAAACTGATAGCATAGTTTCCATAGCCCTTTAAAATGGCAAAGTTCTTCTCAGACTAAACGAAGAAGCCTGGGAAGTGGAGAGAATACAAACAGGTAATGATTCAGCATCTAAATCTGATCTTTCTTCACTGGCTGAATTTTACAGCCTGCTGTGTATTAGAAGTGTGTGTTACTTTAAGTCCAGCTCTCTATCAGAGCAGCATGATGTGTTGCCACCTGGCGTAGAGATGATGTAAAAATCCTTGCTGACTTCTGATGAACAAAGGCTGCGTCACTGCAGAGGCTCATCTCTGCATGGTACATCCCGGCAATGTCGTCAGCTTCCCTGTTTGCTGACTCACGGCTTCAGAAGAATACAGCTCCAAGGGAAGAAACTGCCCTTTTGCCTATGAAGATGTGCAGCAGACAAGCACAGTGACTACAGAACTTGGCAGAGAAAGGGGAGATGGTGCGATAGGCACAGGCTGTCATGCAGCTATGGGATCTGGAGGCATTCTGGCTGGAAGGCTAATATACATTTACAGCTGTCAGCAACTAAAGTATTGATCCTGCCATAAGGTGTTGCAGGAGAGAGATGCAGAAACATGATGACTGTCACACAATGGGCTACTCTTAGAGGAACGATATAAGCCTGCTTCACATTGACAATTTCAAACTTTTCTTCAAGTGATTTGGCAAACAAATCTGTGCTTCATAATGAGAACATCATTCAAAGAACCTGCCCAGTAGTCCTTCATGCAAAAGAAGTGGTGAAGCAAGTACAATGCTCAGATTTTTTAAAGACAGCAATTAGCACAACAATCTTTATATATAAATATCTTGTTTTCCTTAGGATCAGATCATTAATATAATTAAGCTCTGAAAGCCTTTTAATTATTTTCATAGAAAATGAACCATTATATCACAAATGAAATATTCAGAGCAGAATTTCTACAAGAGGATGGTGGGAGAGTAGGTAGAACCCTTTTAACTCTGAGGTATTCAGAAATTACAGGATATGATTGTTAAAACTAGTAAGATATAGAATGGATGTGTGATCTGCTAATTAATAAGCTAACAGACCACACTTTGTGGGTGGTGATCAACATTTTTTACTTAGATTGAAAGCCTGTCATAAGTGGGGTCCCCCAGGGACTCATTTTAAGCCCCACACAGTTTAATATCTTCATGAATTATGCAGATGATGGGACTGAAGGCACTCACCAAGACTGCAAATGACACTAAGCCGGGTGGAGGATGGTGAAGTGGACACATCAGAAGAAAGACGAGCCATCTTCCTGAGAGACCTAGGCAGGCTGGAAGAGCGGGCAAGTAAGATATGCGTGAAGTTTAACAAAGATGAGTGCACTGTTCTGTACCCAGGAAGGTCTAACCAAAGAGCCCTGCACAGTCTAGAATCTGTGTTGCTGGGGAGCAGCTTTGCTGAAAAGTACCTAGCAGTCCTGGCGAACATGATGAACAGGAGTCAGCAGTGCATCACTGCAGCCAAAAAGACAAATCGAATCCTGGGCTGCAACTGCAGGGTCATTACTAGCAAAGAAAGAAATGTGATTATCCCACTCTTCTCAGCAATTACCAGGACACACATTAACTACCTGGTTTCCACAGTTCAAAAAAGACATGTGCTAGAGTTCAAAGTATGGCCACGAAAATGATCAAAGGGCTGAAGAACCTGCCCTGTGAGGAAAAGCTAAAGGAGTTAGGTATTTTCACCCTGAAGAAGGTTCGGAACTGAGCGCATTGCAGTGTTCCAGTACTTAAAGGGTGGTACAACCTCAACAAGGGCATGGCAGATTTCACATCACTTCAGTCTTTCGAGATGCGATTGGACAGGATGTTAGATCATCTCATCTAGCCTTTCTTTTTCAATGAAAATTTGTAAGTGATGATATTTCAGCGTCCCTTCCAACCTGGGCTGTTCTGTGATTATTGTTATCACCAGAAAAGAATATCAGTTGTTAACAGCTGCTTAACAAATTATGGCATAATCATTTCCCATATCCATTATCTTTAGCCATTGGTTCTTGTCTAAAATTAGAATTTTGATTTAGTAATGTTTTGAGATATTTTGAAAAGCGTTTCTTTTTTTTAATTGAAACAACAAAAAAACTTCCTGAATATTGATATGGATGATCCGCCAATCAGCTACACGTTTCAGTTCCCGTGATGGGAAAAGAATGTCCTTGGTCCATGCAATTATGAAGGCCTCTTTCCTCAAAGCAGTAGCCAACATATGACAGTCTTTTGAATGTAATGCCCAAAAAGATGCAGTTCATCACCTTCTATCTGGCTTTTCACCTCCAGACACTTGATGCTTCTGTCTGAGACATGTGGACTCATGGAGCAGAAGAGAGGTGACAGGACTGATTTATAGAAGACACAAGTCCACCTGGAAACCCAGAGCTATATCTAACATTGTACCTGAGACAAAACAGATCTTGTGTTCACATGGTAACCAGACAACTATTTAGCCTAGAAGAGTCAAAGTCCAGTATTTACACCTGGCTTATAACAAAGTATCAGTTTTTCCGTCACAGTAATTATGATATGTGGAGAAAAATATAGAACAAAAACAATTATAATTTTTTTTATAATTTATATTTATAAATTGTAATTATAAAATCATGGACAACACTGAGAATTCATGAATATAACATGTAAAATATGTCTACTCTGCACTTTGACTCCTTCAAAAACTATTTCAAAGAACAAAGGGATGTCCATTCATAGATGCACTAGTGCTACTAAATTTATTCAGCCTCCTTTTCCCTGACTCGCCTCTCCTCATTTTCCTCACAGACAGCCAACCCAATCCAAGTTCTTAGTCTGCACATGACTGTACTCTTCCTGGCTCCAAATGCTGCTGTGGCTTTTGCTTGGCTAGAGCAGCATATGAACATAAGTGGTCACAGAAGCATGGAAAATTCTCCCTCCTTCCGTGAAAATAATTGTACTTTGTCTTTTATTATAGAATCCAGCATTAAAGATGATTAGTATTTCTGATATACAATTAAGAATCAGAAAGTTTCAACATAAGTTTTTATCAGATACTTTATAAAATCCAAAGTGTGGGAGTAGGGTAATTACTGTCATTTCATTGCACTCTCCCTAACTATCTACAATTATCTCTTTAAACTAGTAATCAGCTTTATGCCATTTGATCTCCTTGGCTTTTTATCCATCTAATTACAAAGTAGCAATAGATGTTTGCATCACAAAGATCGGTTTGAGTACCCATTGCAATCTCCTTCAATTTTCAAATGTCTGCATTTTCCCAAAGGCATAAGGCTGAAGACTAAGCACATATTTTAAAGCTATGTCTTACGTTTTATTTCAAGAACGCTTTTCTGCAGGAATGCACTTTGTACTTTTTACAGCAGCAGTGTGCAATACAAATTAGAATCAACAGTATGAAAAAGCATATATCATCTCTGTTTTCTATAATACTATTGTGCTGCTGGGTCAGAAACAATGAACTTGTGCTCCATTTTACTAGCACATACTGTACAAATACAAGCCTTGCCGAAACATTAAACAATCACAATCATTTCAAAACAATGCAACAGTTCTACATTTGACTTTATTTCAATTATCAAACAAACAACTAAATTAAGAGATGAATATTTTGGAATATTAGAAAATCCTATGTCATCTGGAACTTTGCATCAAAGCCAGCTGTGGCAAGGGAAAATTGATTACATTTTGCTTTGGTGCAGGCATTGCTCACCTAGACATGATTACAGCTGAGTGTCAGCTTCAAATCAGCATTCAAACAAAGAAACAGTGCTGGGAAGATAAACAAATAAATAAACATTCAGACTGACAGACAGACAAATAAAGATGTTTCTCTGAAACCATTATATCCTACTTGCTTACAATAGTCCACCAGCAAACACAGTCTTTGACCCTGCTTTTCTGGAAACTAACCTAAACAAGCAACTTCATGAGCCTTAACAAAATATACTGACCGCACAATAATGAGGAGTCACTGAATTTTTTGCTTATCACAGCCATGCAGATCTTACCAGATTTTAGCGTTACAAATAGCCCCTGATGATGCTTCTTATCTTACCAGATTTTAGTGTTACAAATAGCCCCCTGATGATGCTTCTTCCAATTCCTAACTTCAAATATTTCTACAAACTGTACTTAAACAGAAACTGGTATCACTTCTATAGATACCACCTTCTGTCTCCTTCCCACAGACCCCACTGAGTTCAATAAAGCCCATATGCAGCAAATCCAATCATACATTGGTCACTCCTACCTATAAACTTAGAAATTTAGAAAAAAAAAATGGAAAATTTGCCTTGCTACTTGAACTTCTAGGCTAAAGGAAAGTTTTATATTAGCGACTGCCTACTGCTAATGCATCTAATATTAATGAAATAAGCACCTCTCATTAAGTCTTTAGAAAAGAAAGACTGAATACCTCAGTTAACAGATGTTCAATGTGCAGATTGCTAGTACAGAGACTCACAAAGGACAATGCCTTCTGTTAATTCTGATTTTTCACTTGCTGCAGACTGAAATTGGGATTGGGATTAAAGCCAAACTTTCAGAAAAGTAGGAATGAAGAATTCTGTTTATTGTATGAGAGGAATGGCTGAGGTAAGTAAATGTTTTATACTCATATCTACAGATATCAGATGCTTGGTTGTGACTAGTGCTGAGCTTGGGGTTTTTGCATCAAAGAAATACATGAACACATCACAAAAACAACAGGGAACACTGTAATATATATAAAAATAGACAAGATACAAAAAAGTGAAAAATATACATAACAGATATCATGATAAAAGACTCATCTGTTAAAAAAATCGTATCTCTACCCACCTCCTAGTTGTACTAAATCATATCAGTGCATTTTAAAACTATTCATCTATCTAGATACTAGATTGGCTTTGTTATGTTTTTAAAAGATGACCTAGAAAGTACATATTTTAGCATTAATATATCTTACATAGTGAGGAAAGGATATTGGTGTAACTGCTTAACACAATTCCTTTCAGGTTTCTTTGAAAGAAAAAGCTTTAGTATTTTCTAATGAGTTTAAAGAAGGTTCCGGAAAACTTTCCAATCATTGCTTAAATTAGACACTGTCATCCACTTCAGTACAGAAAGTAGAAAGAGGAATTGAAATCTTGCTTTTGGTCAGGTTATGTGTGGTCTGCAAAAGCACAAGTACCCCACATTACCCACTTCAACTCTGTGAAGCTTTGCTTCAGGTGAAATTGTCAATTAAGAAGATGCTGCAGTAGCCAAGAGGTTTTGGAAAATGAGGTTAAAGGATTTATTTTATTACACAAAAGGCTTTCTTTGGAATAACTTAATGCCTCCAAGAGAGGTGACATTTCTGATAATTTCCTGAGTTAACTGTTTCACAGGTGCAAAAGATTCTAGAACATATATCTGTTGCTTTCTAAAAAAATTAGAAAGGGGAAATTATAAATTACAGTTGTATATTGTTTGGATATATCTGTGCTTTCTCGTGTTACCAGGCAAAATTTTGGTGTAGTATAAAGTACACTCACATATTACAGAACTTGACCAGGACGTTTGTGGCCCTGGAGTACCAGATGGTACAGATGTATGCTCTAGGTTATTGTGAAAGGATTTTCTGTGTCACAGCACACATTACAAAAGGAGCAATTAAGATGGTGTCAGGATAAATGGTGGCAAGCAAACAGAAGGGCTCTCTGATTCCTGGTGCCTGATAGAAAAGCCTGTAAAATTTGGTGTTGAATTTCTACTTATTACTGCCCAGAGGTAACTGCAACAAAATTCTCCCCAGGGTTATACGCAACAGCTATTGTTCAAACCGCTGACACAGGAATGTTTCTCAGAGCGGGGTGTGCTGACACTAACAATCAGGCACCATTCTACCACAGAGTAAACAAATTTGACGCTTGAGCTTGACAGGAGCCACCAGTGTGCTCTTACAGCCCAGAAGGCCAGCTGTACCCTGAGCTACGTCAAAAGAGGGGTGGCCAGCAGGGAGAGGGATATGAATGTCCCCCCCCCCGCTCTGCCCTCGTGAGGCCCTTTTGGAGTACTGCGTCCAGGTCTGGGGCCCCCAGCGCAAGAAAGACGCAGAGCTCTTGGAACGGGTCCAGAGGAGGGCCACAAAGATGAGACAAAGGGATGGAAAACCTCCCCTGCAAGGACAGGCTGAGAGAGCTGCAGCTGTTCAGCTTGGGGAAGGCTCTAGGGAGCACTCACTGTGGCCTTCCAGTACATATAAGCAGGAGGGACTATCTTTTTACGTGTTCTGATGGCGGCAGGACAAGAAGGAGTGACTTTAAACTAAAAGAGAGGAGATTTCAGTTAAATATGAGTAAGAAATTTTTGACTCATAGTGGTGAGGCACTGTCACAGCCTGCCTGGAGAGGCTGTGGATGTCCTGTCCCTGGGGGCACTTTAGGCCAGGCTGGATGGGGCCCCAAGCAGCCTGATCTGGTGGGTGGCAACTCTGCACATGGCAGGGGGTTGGAACTATATGATCATTATGGTCCCTTTCAACCCAAGACATTCTATGATTCTTTCAGCAGCAATTTCCCAACCTGGGGGACCCATATCTGAGCTCCCCTCACGACGGCTAGCCCAAGCTTTTGAGATGGCATTGCTCTCCACCCACCTCAGCACGAACAGACCCCACGAGCCACCACATACGGTGCTCACCAACGGGCAATCAAGCAAGACCACAGAGCTGCCCCAGGGCTACCAGGCCAACACCAAATACTACCGTCAGCAACAACACTCGGAATCCCACACCCGCACCACAGAGCTGCCCCCTTCACAGCGGCCGTCCCTCAGCACCGCCCCCCACCAACGGCCGCCCACGGCCCGCGCCCCAGGCCCGGGAACAGAGCTGGCCAATCAGCACGCGGCACCGCTGACAGGCAGGAACCGGCAGAGGGTGACGCGTTGCAGCCGAGGGGCGGGACGGCTTTGCACGCCCATTCTCCTCAGGCCGAGCTCTCTAATTGGCTATTTTTCCGCCAAGATGCCCAATCAGAGAGTGCCTTGCAGAAGCCGGCTGAGCCTATCAGAGAGGCGCTTCTTCTTCCGCCTCGGTAGTTTGAAACCCTTGTGCCCGGCGGCCGCTCCGACCGTTGCCCGCAGGTGAGAGGGGAGGCGGGGGGCGACCGGCAGCCGGCAGCCGGCAGCCGGAGTGGGCCCGGCGGCCTTAGAGGTCCTGTCTGTAGCAAGAAAAAAAGAGATGTGTTCACGTACGAAATTCTGATTCCTTCTCCTGATTGTTCAGCCGTGTGCCTGCCCGGCCGTGCCCCCAGGTTTCTGAGTGACACCCCGCGGCTTAGTCTTACTTTGGCTGTAGCTGAGGCGGCCGCGGCGGTCAGTCAGCACTTCAGCTCTGCAGGCGCCGGGGGAGGCCGCGGAGCTGTTGCTGGGAGGGGCTTGGGCCCGGGGGCTTCAGTGGTGCCGCTTCATACGTGTAAGTTAAAGGGGCACTGGAAGTAGACCTCTTCCCTGGGTTAAAGGCTCTTCATCTGAATGCAGTATGAAATTATTTGGAAAGCAGCTTTCTTGGTAAAAAGCAGGCTCCTAAAGCACAAATCTCACACAACTCAAGTAGTTCAGAATTAATGGTGTGAACAGCCGTGGTGAGACAAATCAGAGATCTGTAAAGCTGAGGACTGTTTCTATAAGTAGCTGTCCTTAGCACTGTGGTCATACAGTTAACGGCTTCATGTTAACTTAGTGCTGTTAATAGGGGTCTTGCTTTAGTGAAGTCAGAAGTGTCGTGGCAGATGCCTGGGGAGGATGAGAAGAACGTAGTAACCATGAAGGTGCTGTTCTTGCTAGTCTCCTCACGTTTAGTGATTTGCACCTCAATAAACCAGTTTACTGATGTCTTAGTATACCATGATAAATGTCTTTTTTAGAAACTTGCCCTGTGTTCTCTTAATCAGATCAAGGCAGATAACTTATTTTTAGCAAGAGGTGACAATGGCATCTGCAAACATCAGCTTAAAAGAAATGTATTTATCTTACAGTAGTTTTACCTCTTCTGTACATAAGCAGCTTTCTAGAATTCTGGGTTTACTGGTATTTGTGCTGGACTTTTTGCAATAATCAAAATGTCAGGTTGGACTGCAGGCAGGAATATCAGAGATATTGATGGGGAAAATAGAAATGTTGTGAGGACAGCTGAAAATTTAAGCATTATGCTATTTGTGAGAATGTAAAGTGATTTTCAAGTTAGTAAAGGCAGTCAGGTTAGAATTCTGCTGCGTGTGGTGGAGGTCTAGTTCAGAGGAGTAAAGAAAAGGGATGGAAAGAGAAGGCAGACACACTGAGCTTGAGCAGACTGTGACTCCTATAAGGTGACTTCAGATAGCTAAGCTGCAGTTTTAAGTTCGGAGAGTGGCATGAAATGGAGAGAGAGCATTGTTTGTGTGAAAGGAAGCAGCTGAGTTGAAGAACCACAAACTCAAGCATAGTTTCAATGATACACAGAGAACTGTATATGCTAAACTGAGTGTTAAAGGTTTCAGAAGGCTGAAAGTCAGGACAGTGGTCTTAAATTAATGAACAAGCTTTTCCCTCCACTTCATTAGATGCATAAGAGTCATGTGAAACTCAAGTGGCCTCCTGTTTAATTAGAAGAATTGGTAGTTGGTAGTTTTGTTAAATGGATTGGTAAAGGAAGAGAGCAGTGTTTGTAATTTGTTATACTCTTCCTGCTTCTATGAATACCTGGTAATTAATTGATCCTTTGTCTCACCAACATGCATGTGAACACATCTGAATACCTCTAGGACTTCTGGACTACTTGGGACCCACTACTTGAGAAACTGCGAGTTTGAAACTTAAGTTATAAAGCACATGGTTTGAATTACTGAAGAAGTATGTGGGGCCTTTGGAAGAACATATGCAGTAAAGAAAAGAAGGCAGCAAGCAGTGAGATAAAAGGTTTTTTGAACCTTGAGCAGTAGGAAATCTCAGCATTTAAAATTGTCTTTATGCCAATTTTAATATCTCTATCTCAGCACAGAAACTAACTTCCCATTCTGCGTTCTGAAAGCCATAAATGGCAGAGAAATCTTCTATGGTGCATGACAAATCAGTATCTGGAATAGAACTGAGCCAATTAACTTCCATCTCTATTCCCGTATAGAGCGCTTTGAGTTTATTGCTTTTTTTAATATATTTTGAAATAAGATGATCATTAAGGAGAATATTTCCTGCCAATTTAATAGCAGTACAACTGGCAATTTAAAAATAGTGTTTCTGTCAGAAAATTCATCTGTTTAAAAAACAACTAAGAATATTACAATTGACAGTTTTAAAGGCCTGTTTAAAAATAATTTTTAACTGGCGTGGTTGTTAGCTACACTATTCAAGTACCTTGTTCCTCTGTTATTTATGGTGGTCTTCTTCCCAGGCTTATTCTCAGCGGACAACTCTCTGTTCAAAAGCGTCTGGTGGTTACTTTTGATGTTCATCAGGCAGCTGTATCACTCTGCCATTCATTTGTTAACGAATTCTTTATGCTGCATGGTAAGCATTCAGGGCATCATCTCAGCTTGGATTGTGGTATTTCCAGGAGAAAAAAAAATCAGAGCAGAATTTAGGCATTCCTATGTCCCTCTGTAGGAGTTTTGTACTAGAGTAAGCTAAATAAGCTCCAAACACTGCAACTAGGAAGGAGGAGGGATTGACATAGGACTGTATTCATAAACTAAGCTTTCTATAATTCTATATATAATTTTTTTTCTCTATCAGTGTATTGTGGTTGCACCGTATATTTAATGTAGAATATTTTGTGTAACATGAAATATGAGGTATAAAAATTACTCAGCCAATGTAGAATAACAAAATTGCTATATTGCTGCTTTTCAGTCATCCCTGTTTTATTTGAATCTCAAAGTCAGTTGAAGTCTTTTCATGTTTTTGAGTATTGTTTGGATAAAGCAATTAAATACCTTTCAGTCTATGCTTATAGCAGTGTATGTAACAAGGACACATTTGGGTTATCCCACTGAATGGGCTACTACCCCCACCTCAAGCTACTACTTGAGGTAGATACTACAGCAGTATCTGTGTTTCTGTGAAAGAGGTTAGTGAACATGCAGTAAACGTCCTGGAAATAAAAAATGAAGCTCAGTTTCTACTGTTTTATTGACTAACTTTGTGCAGGATGTCATCAGATGAGGAGAAAAGCACAAGTCCAGTTTTGCCAAAAGACTCAGTTGGGGGCAGTTCTGTTTCTTCAGATATTCAGGTAGGAAGGAGGCAGCCTCATTTGGTTCAGTGTTAGAGCATTTTCTTTGGCTATGAGTAATTGTGAGGACACCTAACAAAACTTGTGCCTTCGCTGTGTTTTAGAGATACAGTGAAATAAATGTTAGGAAATTAAGCAAATTAGACAAAAGTAAAATGTGTGATTAAAATAAATTTACTTGGATTTCTTTTTGTGCATTTCTCAAGAAATTTCAACTTAAATGAAAATTTGCATCTAACCTTGGGAGGATGATCAGTGACAGCCTTAAGTAAAATAGTATAGTTTTATTGTGTTCTTTTTGGTGCTACTTTTTGAGTGTAAAGTTTTATCAAGAGGCAAGAAGTAGGAGAGGAACCCCTTATTTCTAAGAAATGAAGTGTAGCAGCATGAGGTTTCTTACGTGATGAAAGGAAGCGTTTGTTTCCTACATTAAATATGCTGAAACTACCAACGAAGGGGCTGTTGCTTTTCTGGGTTTGTTTGTATTTTGAGAGGATGGAAAGATATCTGGATAAAGTATTTGTCCTGTTCTGTTGAAAGCAGTAGATCTTCATCCTTAATATTTCAATAGTTGGTTATTATTATCTGAGTAGATGTTGGCATTGTTTTGTTTTTCTTTGGTAAGATTCTAACCAAAACAGGTTAATTTTTTCAATAAGCTTTGCTAGTTGCCTTGTGTATGTGTGTCTATACTTCTGCTACCAGGTAGAAAGGGCACATACATCTTAAGCACTGTAAAGTTAAATTTCTTCCTCTTGATTGACTTTGTCCCTTTAAAAATACCTGTTTATGAGCAATTCATTTTTGTACTTCATACACTTCTCTGTGAATAAGTTTTATTAATCTGGACACATTGATAGTAACCTGTCACCTGTGTTTCCGCTGCCTTTTGTAATTGGAGAAGAGGATGAAGGCAACAAATTCTGTATGACCAGAATTCTCCTGTGTGATTCTTATTGATTGCCAGGGAGATTCAAAGTCTGCCTCATTGAGAATGATAGAGCAGAATAATACTGAGTGGCCACTTTGCTACTGAATATGTGTCTAGTACAGCACTGACTCACTTTTCTCTCTTACTGCAGTGAACTGGATTTGAATAGGATTTTGGTTTGGAGAAGATGTGATTAGGGCTGTGAATCTCAGTAGCTGCCTTACTTCAGTTCAATAACTTGATTTTAGATGTTTATGTGAATTTTAAGTGCTGTTTTATCTTCAGATGCCCATGTGTCTTTGTAAATCTGACAGACAGATAATGCAGGCTATAACTTGGCTCCTGTATCTCAGTACAAATGCAATAGCACACATAGGGATACTTCATAAAAGTAACAGTGCAAATTAGGGCTTATGTAACTATAAAGTACATTCTGTGGGGGGAAAAAGATTACTAATTGAACATTAAGGCCATAGCTAACTAACAGAAATATTGGCAAGGGAAATACCTTTTCAGATAATTTTGAAGGTTAGTTTTGTTTTCTATGGGCTTTTTGACAACTTGATGTTTTTAAATGGAGATAAGATTGTTATCTTTTCCTTAAAAAGAAAAGAATCCACTGGCTCCATTATTTACTTGTAGCTGAATTCTTCAGTTTGCTTTGTCCAGTGAATCAGTTCTTTTCCTTTTGTTTAGTAACCTTGAGTGCCATCCTAAGGACAATTTCATGGATCTATAGATATATATATTTTTTAATAATATTTTGAGCATGTTAAAAATTGCTGTAGGGCAAGGGGCCCAAGACTTTACTTGCTTCTACAAAACCAAGGTATTATGTACTAAATGATTAAAACTACTCTGACGTTTAGGCCTTAGTACCAGTTTCCTATATTTTTATGTTCTAGCAGAATTTTATGTAGTTGATAGAAAAAGAGCTTGAAAGAGCTTTTGTTTAAAGTAGACCAAAGATATTAAGTAAAATGGAGATGTATTGTTAATTTTGTTTTACTGTGTTTTTACTTGAAATTTGATGTTTGGGATTCCTTTCCTGTTGCACCTTCCTTTTTACAGAGTATTTAAGATTGAGTACACATTTAAGTCTCTTAAGACATTAAGATGTTTAATTAATTTAAATCTCTTAATTAAGACATGTCTCCATGTCTTCTATATTCATCTTATTGCATTCCCCAGCATTTTTTTCTTTCTAGTATTTTGGTCACAATTGGGATACTGTGTTTTCCTTGCTATTTACCTTTGTTTCATCACTGTTGTAATATTGTAATTCATAAGCACCTATTTCCAAGTTTTTCACTGGATGTTGCCTATTGAAATTTTCTGGTCATGCATGAGAGAGTGTAGCTTTGTACACAGTGGATTATTTGAGTTTTAGTAGGTGTTAGAACTTGAAATACTAGAAAAATCTCCTGCTGTAACTTGACTTGTGTATTTTGAGTGCTTAAAATGTCTGCAGTAAGGTAGACCCTGGAGTAGTGCCTAAATTGGGTGATTTAAACTGAACCACTCTCTTGCACCTGACATGTCGTCATCTGTACCCCTTGAATTTGATGAGGTAATAAGGTAAATAGCTGGATCAGCTCTGCCTGAAAACAGACTTCTTAGGGTTAAGAGTTAGCTTTAAGTTGCTATTTCATCACTTATCCTCTTTGAAGTAAACAAATGTTATAATCTCCCTGCACAATAACTTGCAGATTTTCAAGTGTAACAGATGATGCCATTTATCATAAAAAGACAAATCAAGGTTAACTAATTTTATTAACTAAGTTAATTTAACTGAGTTAACTAATGCCTTGGCTTTTTCAGTCTGCTGGAATTTTGTGGTAGGAAGCTTTATACCATTCCATTTTGTTCCTGATTGAATAACTCATCTGAAGGTATCTGTTTTCTTCTTGTGGCATCTGACAGAATTTAAACTGCATTTCTTTAGAAAGCTGTAGGTGTTCTCTAGAAGTGGCAGAATACATCAGTGGGTGTGACTGGGATATTACAAGATGCTTGTAGATGTTTGTAAGTTTGATGTTAACACTTAAATGGACTGAACTTGTGGCAGCGATGAAATGCAGCTTCAGTTGGAGTAGCTCTGCAAGTTTTAACAGCAGGAATTAATACCAAAGTTTCCTTGCTTAGATACATAACTGTTTTGTTGTACACCTGTGAAGAGTTACCTGTTTTTGAATGTCAGCTAACACACTGCAGGATGGCCTTATAGACATTTATTTAGACCTCTGATTTTGACATAGTAGACTAGAGGATGGGAAATGGAATCACAGACACAGAATCACAGAATGGCCCGGGTTGGAAGGGACCTCGAGGATCATGATTCTCCAACCGCCCTGCCAAGCAGGGCCACCAACCTCCCCATTTAATACTAGTCCAGGCTGCCCAGGGCCCCATCCAACCTGGCCATGAACACCTCCAGGGATGGGGCATCAACAACCTCTCTGGGCAGCCTGTTCCAGCACCTCACCACTCTCATAGTAAAGAACTTCCCCCTGACAGCCAACCTAAATCTTCCCTCCCTCAACTTAAAACCATTTCCCCTTGTCCTGCTGTTGTCTACCCTATCTAAATGTGAAGGGAAACTAGAAGTTAGCTGAAATGTACAAAACATGGATTCTTAAAATATCTGCTAGTTGCCTGAAGCCCACAGGAATATGAAGGCTATACTAAAAGCTTTAAAACATTGTTTCAACTGGTAGATTCACAACTACATTATATGTAATTGGTAACTTCAGGTGATTGTTTCCACTCTAAATTTTCACAGCTTGAAGAGTGTCAGGGTTTGAAGAGTTAATCACGTGACGCCTCTCCTTCCCCCTGGGAGAAAGGAGGGGGAAAGAAAAGGGTGAAAAACTTATTTGAGATAGGATAAGCTAATTTACTAAAAGGGTGTGTGATAATACAGAATAATTAAGAGTAATAAATCAAAACGAATCAAAAATAAAACTGGAGGAGAGTGAGTCAGTCCAAGTCTTTATCAGCAGGTCCTCCACTGTTCGCCTCCTGGAAAAGAAAGCTCTTCCCCCGTCATCTGGAATTAGAAATCATGTGGAGGCTCCTGGGAAATTCAGTACATCCCTATGTATCTTCCTCTTGGGGAGTCAGAACTCATGTGAGACTGCTAGAGAAAACCAGGAATCACAGCTCCACAGTGCTCTGTGTCTCTGCACCTAACAGCCTGTCACATGATGTCATGATAAGGAATACTGACAAAACCAGGGCAGTATCCACCCCTTATTCCATATCATTGCATCATGCTTAAATTGTACAGCACAGATACATACACAT
Source organism: Pavo muticus (assembly GCA_016647715.1). NCBI lineage: Eukaryota > Metazoa > Chordata > Aves > Galliformes > Phasianidae > Pavo > Pavo muticus. Next base: position 76,981 of record JACDJE010000199.1, read on the forward strand.
ACGAATCATAACAACTATAATTAGCATTACATACATATATACTGCCTACTTTCTCCCAGCGTCAAGTTCCCTTGAGGTATACACAGTGTTCCCATTTTCTTGCATTATCCACCTAGTAAATCCAGGTCCCTGAGCAAAAGCAGCCTCACAAATAGGTTTTCCCTTGCCAGAAGCTGAGGTAGCCCACACTGTTCTCCCTAGTATGTTTTTTACATGTTCTTTGGGAACCTTATCCCTTTCTACGGTACATACAAGGCTGGATTGGGCGGGCCATCTTGACTGGCAGACCTTCAAGTATTGACTAACCGAGAGGCTTCTGCCAGATGTTTATCCCAGTGTTTGAATGTTCCACTACCCATGGCTTTCAGCATGGCTTTCAGCAGTCATTGTATTGTTTGATTTTCCCAGAAGCTGGTGCATGACAAGGGATATGATATTCTCGTTCAGTGCCGTGGTCTTTGTCTCAAGTGTTTACAAGGGTATTTTTAAAATGAATTCCATTATCTGACTCAATTCTCCCTGGTACAAAAAAGACAGGGATCTCCTGGAGAGAGTCCAGCAGAGGGCCACGAAGATGATAAAGGGCCTGGAGCATCTCCCCTATGAGGAAAGGCTGGGTGAGCTGGATCTGTTCAGCCTTGAGAAAAGATGACTCAGAGGGGATCTTATTAAAGTTTATGAGTATCTTAAGTGTGCCAACCTCTTTTCAGTGATCTGTGGGGACAGGACAAGGGGAAACAGCCATAAACTTGAGCATAGAAAGTTCTGCACCAATACGTGAAGGAACCTCTTCACAGTGAGGGTGTCAAGCACTGGAACAGGCTGCCCAGGAAGGTTTTGGATTCTCTTCTCTGGAAATATTGAAGACCCGCCTGGATTCCTATCTGTGTAGTCTGCTGCAGGGAGTCTGCTTTGTAGGGGGGTTGGACTCGAGGATCTCTGGAGGTCCCTTTCCAACCCCTACCGTTCTGTCATTCTGTCTGGGGTTCCATGTTGCCATAAGTCCTGTTTTTCATTGCCTAGTATAGTGTTGCAGGCAGTGGCATGGAGCATAGAATGTATTTCAAGCTATCCAGTGGTTATGTGCTTATCCACCAGGGTAAGCACATAATGTTTCCCATTATGAGTTTGTGATGAAGTGATATAATCAACCTGCCAAGCCTCACAGTATTTATACTTCTGCCATCGCCCTTCATGCCAAAGAGGTTTCATTTTCTCTTGGCTTTTTTAGTTGTAGCATGTTTTACATTCATGGTTAACTTGTGCAATTGCGTCTGTGGTCAAGTCCACCTGTCAATCTCAAGCATATTTATATGTCGCATCTCTTCCCTGAGAACCCAAGATGTCATGGGCCCACTAAGCTAGAAATAATTCACATTTGTGTTGTCAATCCAAGTCTGTCTGAGCCACTTCAATCCTAGTGGCCTGATCTGCCTGCTTGTTGTTTTCATGTTCTTTGATGGCCCAGCAACCTGGGCATCTGAGTATCTACATGACGCACCTTTATGGCCAAATTCTCTACCCAGCTAGCAATGTCTTTCCACAAGTCAGCAGCCCAAATAGGTTTATCTCTGTGCTGCCAGTTGTTTTGTTTCCACTGCTGTAACCACCTCCAAAGGGCATTTGCCACCATCCATGAGTCAGTATAAAGATAAAGCATTGGCCACCTTTCTCATTCAGCAACATCTAAGGCCAGTTAGACAGCCTTTACCTCTGCAGATTGGCTTGATTTTACCTCCTTCTTTGGCAGCTTCTACAATTCATCTTATAGGGCTCCACGCAGCAGCTTTCCATCTACGATACGGCAAGACCCATCAGTGAAAAGGACATATTTCTTTTCATTCTCTGGTAATTCATTGCATGGCAGGGTGTCTTCTGCACACATTACCTCTTCCCTTGATGATATTCCAAAGTTTTTACCTTCAGGCCAGTCTGTGATCACTTTCAAGATTTCTGGATAATAGGGGTTCCTCATCTGAGCCCTTTGTTGTGCAGGGCCCCATACAAAGTTGTTCTTCCACATCAGCTGATGGAGAGGGCTTGTGATAAGGCCGTAGTTTGGAATATGCATGCTCCAAAACACCTAGGAAGGATTGTATTTCCTTCTTACTAGTTGATGGAGATGTAGTGGTGATTTTATTGATTACATCTGTCGGAGTGTGGCGACGTCCATCCTCCCATTTTATTCCTAGGAACTGAATCCTGTGCTGGTCCTTTAGCTTTACTTCGCTTAACAGCAAAACCAGCTTGCAGAAGGAGTTGGATTATTTTCTTTCCTTTCTTGAAAATTTCTGCTGCTGTATTTCCCCATACGATAATATCATCAATGTATTGCAGATGTTCAGGAGTTTCACCCTGTTCTAGGGTAGCCTGAATCAGCACATGGCAAATGGTATTCTACTGTCAGCCTCCACTCTCCACTGGTTTTTCGCACTGGCCATATGGGGCTATTGAAGGGCAAGTGAGTTTTGCTAATCACTCCCTGGCTCTCCAGTGCCAGCGTGGTAGCAGTGGTAATGGGAGGACAGTTGGACTAGATGATCTTGCAGGTCGTTTCCAACCTTAGGATTCTATGACTCTATGATACATGAAGCCCCTGCGCCAGTCACAACAGTGTGCTTTTGCCCATCTGTCCCAGTGAGGCTTACTTCAGCCTCCAACACAGCCACTTCTTGAGAACCCCCTGTCACCCCAAAAACGTAGATGGATTCTGCCCCTTCCTGACTCAGTGGTATCAGGGTGCACTGCATACCGTATCTATCAGAGCCTCATTTTTCTGTGGTTCTGATGTGCCACGCCATAGGATCCATACAGTCCAATACACTCAGTTGTCCCTTTTCTTCCCCTGCCTGCAGGGAAGGCCATTCTAATTATTGTATTCGTCATTTATTTCTTGTAGGTCAAAATCAGAACATTTACAGCATTTGCAGTGTTCAGTAGCAACTGGAGCAGCTGTTCTCTTAGAGAAGCCCTCATTCATAGTTGATTTCTTTTGTAACTCTTCTAGCCGTGCTCGTAGGGCTGAAGTGGGTTTTCTGTCCCACCTCCTCATATCCTCTCCATGATCATGCAGGTAAAAACACCGGGTTGTACACGATGTGGAACCAGTATTATCCCTCAGTTGAGCAAGGGAATGTCTACCTTTAATAGCGAAGATACTAGATTGTACAGGTGAGGAGCGGGGTTCATCACTTTGGGTTAACTGGGCCGGTGTTTCCTCAAATCTGTCCATTCTTTCTGATATTTCTGAGATGGCCAAGACACATTTGTGCAGGAGCAGTAATGTTTTCTTGAAATTCTTGAGAAGTATGAATCCAGTCATATAATATGTGTATTCCTTCTTCCCTATGTAGCATTCCTGCTAGTGCACCGGGATACTCTGCTGGTGTGTGTTGTGTGGATTTCTGCCACATAACTGGTAAACACCTGGGTTTGGATCATCAGGATCAAACATGAGATCTTATAGCAACTCCACCATGGCTAACCTCCTTAGATACTGGATACCTCTTTCCATAGTGGTCCATCTACTTGGATGAGGCATCACAATCCAACCTTGGAATCGCCAAGGTTGGATAAGACCTCTAAGATCATCCAGTCCAACTGTTCACCTGTCACCAGTATTTCCACTAAACCGTGTCCCTCAGAACAACATCTAAACATTTCTTGAACACCTCCAGGGACGGTGTCTCCATCACCTCTGTGGGCAGCCTGTTAATCCCCATGTGTCTTCTTCTTGGAGTGTCAGAACTCACATGAGACTGCTGGAGAAAACCAGGAAACACAGCTCCACAGTGCACTGTGTCTCTGCACCCAACAGCATGATGTTATGATATGGAATAGTGATAAATCCAGGATAATATTTTTATGTTGAACAAGACAAGACCCAGCACTGACCTCTGGGGAACACCACTAGTCGCAGGTCTTCAACCTATCTATATCTACCTTAAAAAGAATACCAGATAATAAAATATCTTCTGCTTTACAACTTATTTGGTAGTAATTATGATGTTACAGAATGTGAAATGTGATTCTGCACTTTGTCGTGGTTATAAAAATACATTTTCTTATTCTCTGCAGTAATAGCAATGTTAAAAATAGTAGCAGGTGATTAATAGCTTACATGGTCCGGAACTGTTCCATTTTAGTTCTTTTTTTTTGTTTAGGGTCCCTATTATAATTTCCAGCTTTGGCATCTAGCAAAATCATTCAGTGTAACTATTACACTGCATTTAGTTGTAAACAATAAACTTCAGGAAAGGAAGCTAGAGGAATGTAATTATAACTGTCATCACTTTCTTCTAAATGATAAGAAAACACCTCACTTCTGCGCCGTGAAGAGAAATCTTAGTTTCCCCTAGTTAAAAAAATAAATTATTTAAAAACATTACTACTACTTCTTACAAACAGTTGGTTTTTTTAAATTGTAGCTTTATAATTGTTTGTCAACATTTTGTGACAGGATGAGTATGAAGAACTGCTTCGTTATGTTGTAGTGACTCCAAAGTTGGAACTGTGCGTCCCAAAGCAGTCAGAACCTTCCTCAGAACTGAGAGGAAAGGGCAGATTTTCAAGTGTAATAGATGACACCATTTACCATAAAACTCCAGGTAATTTGTGCAAAGCTATGAGTTGATGTTATAAAAGCAGTGTTATGACTTAAGTTTTCAAAAGGTTCCTGTTTGAAAAGAACGTATAGCTAATGTATAGTGTATTTATATTTTGCAGAAGAAACTTAGGAAAGTATTATATTCACTGCAAAGTTTTGTCTGACAGCTTTAAAGTGACAGTATTGATTTAGTGACAGTTCTCAGTGTTCAGTGCTGTAAAGGTTAAAATAAGCATTTTTGTTTATTTTCATTTTACACCATAGTTGGTACAATAGTGCAGAAGAAGGTGCCTTTACTTCATAGAAGTTTGTCGGATCACAACTAGTTTTACTCATAATTGTACTGCCATGATAGATAAATGCTTATTTAAAGTAAGATTATTTTGAAGTGTTAGCTGAACAGGGCTTTGGAGACTTACTATTTGTGTTACTATGTGAACATCATTCTTTTACTTCAGTTTTCAGTTTTTGAGTTTTATTACTTGGTATTCAGCTCTGTATAAACTTACTGTCTTATGGCGCACTGATATTGCATGATGCAATGTGCACTGGTATTTCTGATTGTGTGTTGGTTGCTTTTGCCAATTGTATTTAGCTTGAGGAAGTTTTGTTAATTTAACTCCAAAAGAAATACTAAATAATCATACTTGTGTCATTTCTTAGCTTACAGAATCAGGAAGAACTTTAACTTAACTGTTGTTGTGTAGGTATGCCATTTCATCATGAAACTATTTTCCTGCATTTTTGTATACTCCCTTTTTGTCACCTTGAGGACAAGATTTTCTCTTCTAGTTAAAGGAACATGTAAAATGGTAGATCATTTTACAAATAAAGGCTAATTGGCCTTGAAACTTAGTGCTGATCATCTTCATTGGACAGCACCAATCTCAGAGCGTAGATGATACAACATAAGAAATGCCCTCCAGAGAGACTTGGACAAACTAGAGAAGTGGGCCCAGGTGAACCTCATGAGTGTCAGCAAGGCCATGTGCAAAGTGTTACTTTTGGGTTAGAGCAGTCCCAAGTCTGTGTACAGATTGGAAAAAGATCTCATTGAGAGCTGCCCTGCTGAGAAGGACTTGGGGGTTCTGATGGATTGAAAGCTTTACATGAGCCATCAGCGTGCTCTTGCTGCCCAGAATGCCGACCATATCCTGGTCTGCATCAAAAGAGGAGTGGCCAGCAGGGAGAAGGAGGGAGTTGTCCCCCTCTGCTCTATCCTCAAGAGGCCCCACCTGGAGTACTGCGTCCAGTAGTGGAGCAGGTCCAGAGGAGAACCACAAAGGTGATCAAAGGTCTGGATCACTTCTCTTATGATGAAAGGCTTAGGCAGCTGGGTTTTCTCAGCCTGGAGAAGAGGCGGCTGCGGGGAGACCTCACTGTGGCCTTCCGGTTCTTGGAGGAGTTTGTCTGGAGTACAGAAGGGAGACCGACTTTCTACACAGTCTGTTAGTGATAGGACTAGGGGGGATGGCTTAAAACTAAAAGAGGGGAGGTTTAGATTAGATGTTAGGGGAAATCTTTTCGCTCAGAGGGTGGTGAGGTGCCTGAAACAAACTGTTCCAGGGAAGCTGTGGATGCCTCATTCCTGGATATTTTTAAGGCCAGGTGGGATGGGTTCATGGGCAACCTGATCTAGAGCCTGACTTAATGGTTGGCAACCCTGCCCATGGAAGGGGGTTGGTACTACATAATTTTTAAGTCCCTTCCAACCCAAGCCATTCTGTGATTCGATGATAAATGTTTTTTTTATGTATAATGTGTGTGAATATTCTTGGCCATTCTGATCAGAGCTAAATAATTCTGCTGGCAGGAATTTAGCAGTGCAGCAAACTACAAAACAGACACAGAAGGGTGCTTATACTTTCAGAATAGAAAGAATCATGTCTAAAATGAAATACATCTTCCATAATTGTGTGTCAGGAATATAAGGCAGTCCTATTAAACTGTCAGTTGACATTTATTTAACTCATGTTAGTACAATATAACAAATACTAATCTAGAAATGGGTTCTTAAAGTAAGAAATGTGATGAAGGTGAGGATGGCAGTATTGGTTATTCTCCGTGTCCTTATTCCAGAGTGAGTCTGTGCCAACCCCTTACCTTCCAGTATGCAGTAAGGAGAAATATTGTCATTTTCCAAAACCAGTGGGGAATCTTGGTCGTTAAGGATATTCTACCTATAACTTCTTTTTCTGCAGAATTAGCATGTTTGTTTCTCAGAATATCCAACTGCCACAGGAAATAGAGAAGCTATGATTCTGGAGCTCAGGGGGAGCATGAGAATGGTGGTCTGGAGAGAGAGAATATTTTGTTTAATGGAATATCTGTGAAGCCTATTAACTTCATCCAGTGTAGCTGTATCCTGTGAGGGAATTACGTGAAGGCTGCACAAGAAGTGAAATCAATAGAAGCTGTTGATATTATGTACTATGGCAGTTATTCTTTAACAGTCAACTGTAGGAAACTGTAGGAAAAAAATTCCTCTGCAGAAGGAGTTACACTTGCAACTTCTAGAATGAGAACAGTCAGTTTACAGTTTAAAAACTGTGACACAAACGATTTTGACTGGGAAGATAAAAACATCCTTAACCATTATATTAGGTCAAAGTACAAAAACTGTAGTCTGGTAGATTCAGCTAAAGGTAAATATTAAGCTATCTACAATTTCCAAATGTGATTTGTGCTACCACAATTTATATACTCTCTGTCATGATACTGACCATCCCTAAGTCACTGGGGAGGAATTAGAGCCAACTCAGGCTCTTCAGAGTTAGTTTTTGTCTTTGGCAACACTGTCCTCATTCATCTTGGTACTTGTTCTAGGCATCCTCTTTAATACGAAAAGACATTCAGAGATTATGTTTAAGTGAACAGTAATTTTGATTTTTACTGCTGTAACAGTGTGACTGTTGGCTTGAATACATCTGTATCTTGGAGACATGTATTTGAATTAGGTCCAATTTGGCAAACATGGGGAAAGCAGTCATTTCATATTTATTTTTCCTTTTTTGCCTAACTTCTGACTTAATCCAGAATGCAGACCAGTTACTGATTACAAATTATTAATCTTTATTTTCTGTGTCATTCTTAGATTTATTGTCAGTGAAGGAGCATACTGAGGTCAATATGGAACAACTCTGCCCTGTTTCAGAAGAGACTTCTTCACAAGAGTCCACACACGTTCCAAGAGAAATTGATGAAACCACAGTGACTGAATTAACTGTACCTGATGAAAAAGTTACTCAAATAGAAAATATACTTGATCTCTGGAGTGGAAGTCTTAAGGTATTTATTTTGTATGCAATCCTTAAAAATAAAATACAAACATCAGTATGTTGTTGTAGATTAAGTGAGGAGTAGGGAAATTTGTATTGTGGTATGTAAGGTTAACAGGTCGTAAAGTTAACCAGTATACAGAGAAGTTAGGCTAGTAGGAATAGTTAAATAAAGAGAAAAGGTGCTCACCAGTGTTGTAGGCTCACAAGACTCCAGAAGGAGCAATCTCCAGGAAGAGATCCTTCCTTCGTGGAAGTCAGCCCTTAAATGGGGTCTAGGAGAGGTGGAGCCTGGCTCCACCCCTTCCGGGCACACAGGTGAATTGCCTCCACCTGTGCTCCCATGGCTGACTCAGTGCTTGCCTCAGGTGGTCAATCAGAGGTTCAGGCCGTGATTCAACAGTTCCCATACACGGTTATATTGCAAAATGATGGTTTTCTTTCTGTTTTTGTTGCATATAAGCACAAGACAAAAACTCCAGAATAACTTTCTGCGTCATGGGTGTTTAGTTATTGTCATTCAGTAGTTCACAATCCAGTAACGAATGTAGGTGCATACAGCCTGGAGACTTCACTTCACCTACTCATCTGTCCTTAATTGCAAAGTGTTTTAAGACTAAAAGACTGGGGAGGAGGGGAAGTAGTTTTACGAATTTCACTACTGTCATCCTTTTACTTTTTAGACAAATGTTTTGAGTGAATTGAGAAAATGGAAATTAAGTTTTATCGAACATCACAAGCATCAAATGAGACAAGAAAAAGAGAGACATGCTGAACATGTGAAACAATTGAACAATGAGATGGAAAACCTGAAAGAGTTGCTACGTACTTACGAGATCTCTATTGGCAGAAAAGATGAGGTAGTATTTCAAAGTTCAATTGTTCTCTCTTTAAAAAAGAAAAACAATAAGCTTTTTTACCCTGTCTATTTGAACAACCAAATTCTTGCTACAACTAAATAAATATCTTCAGACTGTATTGTGAAAAAGAAAATAATACATTAAGACTGTATGGTGGAAAAATGAATCGTTGTTGCTAGTAAGCTCCTACCAATGGAAATCTAATATGAAGTATGTATGTATTTTACACTGTTTGCTTTTAAACCTTGTATCCAATCTTATTCTTTGTTTCATGAAAATCACACAAGAGTCTATTAGCTCTTATGCTTCAAAAAGCCATTCATTTTTCTATTGATTGGATTGGCTTTACTGCACTTTAACTAGGCAGCAGTCTTCAAGATGTTTAGAGAGTCCCCTGCTTTGAATTTCTTAGAACTGTACATGTGTAGTCTTCTAGCTGTGCTATTTTTCTCTGAACAACTTTGAAATTAACTGGAACTGTGGAAAGGTACATAAAATTGTGATAGCCCTGCAACCACGTAAAATAAGAGGATTCAGTAACATTAACCTAATTTTTAAACATTTTAGTTGAGAAGACTTCATGAAGTTTGGACTTCTAATTCATATTTACAATTAAAAAGACTGGTCTCTATTCTAAAAAACCTGCTGATAGACTTAGAATCTGAAGGAAGGGTGATCTTTTTCAAAAATTGAATGCATTTCCTAATTGGTGAAAAATTACAGATATTTACTTTTAATTTTAGATAAATTTTCTATGTATAGCCGAAACAACACAGTTTTTCTGAAACTACAGAAAGTTACAGCTTGAGGTATTTAAGCAAAGTAACTTACATTTATTAAAATAGATAGTGTCATGAGGAAATTATTCTTAACATTTAGATAAGAGTCAGTGAATGGTGAATGAATGTTACTCCTGATTTGAATTCTGATTGTTTTTCCCTGCTTAATTGGATTAAAGGGAAGATTTAGTAAAAAGCTGCTGCTAAAAGTAAATGCTTTAAGTGAAAATAACACTAAAAGTACATTCCGTGTGAGACTACAAAGATCATAGCTCTTGATGTAACGTTCATAAATGTTTTTGCAGGTGATTACTAACATGACAGAAGCATTAGAGAGGAAGAAAGAGAAAATAGAGTTAATGAGAAAGTTTACACTGTGGCGGATTCAGCAAATTAAAGCTAAACAAGAGGTATGTGTGCAAAATAAAAATGTGATTAAAATGAAAGCTGTGAACTCAAGAGTCAGAATTGGTGCAGCAGTTGGAAGAAATGGCAGTGTTTCTGTTGGGATGTGCTAGACAATGTCAAATAACAGTTTGAAAGCATGGATCCCACCAGAAATGCTGCTGTCTGAATACTACTTGCTTAGGATATTGGTTTGCTCCTGTCACTGTGATCGTCTTATAGCAAATGACTGAAGTTTACAGTATCTGTATTTTGAAGTAAGTGACAAGGGAATGTCTATAAATTTTAAAGAAATTACGTTTGAACAATTAAATTACTAAATATCACATCTTACATTTTTTGGGACCCGGTTTCACAGTTAAAACTTCAGTTGCCAAAACATCTTAGCATTAGCTAAGAGCTAGATACTTAGAAAATGTGGGGCATTGTGTCAGATGTTGTAAAGAGCCTGCTAAATGAAACATAACAGAAAAGGGGGATCCCAAATCAAGACTGCAGAACTTCCACAGACCAAAGTAGATTCATGTTTATTTGACGCTGTCCAAAACTGCCTTTTCACAGAAAGGGATAGCCTTTTTTCCTTCTCTCCTATCTGGAAATTTACTAATAATTTAGAGCTGCTTTGGGGGGAATTACTCAGCTTTTTCTATTTCTTCTGATTAATTTCTGAAAAAAAGCAATGCTAAAATATATTGTCTGGTGAATATTTTGAAACAGAATAGAATTATTCATTATTGGAGTGGAATTATAGTATTATGTTAAAAAAAAAAAAAAAAAACTAGTTAAAGCATCATGGACTCTCTATATATTTTTCTAAGAATGATGATTTATGCTAATATCGGCTATCCTTGTGACTGTAGGCTTATACCATATATGTGAGGCTGTTGTTAACAAGTCATTAAGCTATGAATAAAAACACTGCTTTGTGTAATCTAGGTGCTCTACAGTGTGTTTTCTGTTACTGAGTAAAGTTCCTTAAGGCGTGTGCAGGCAGAATAATTGAGTTACTGATATGGTGTTTCACAGTGAAGCAGTACACAAACACATAACTCAGTTCAGACATTCCCACTGTGGTCTGTGTAATATGTGGCTAAGCTGTCATCCGAATCGCTTCAGTTTTTAGCTAAGGCGCACTTGCTTATAATGTGGTTACATTTGTTTCCCAAGGAATATGCAAACAGAATAGCAGATAAACAGTTCCAGACAGCTTTGAAGAAGAAGGTATGGACAGCATGGCGCTCTCTTAGTGAAGAAAGATGGAAAGAAAAAGTAGCCAAAGCCTGTCAGTTAAGGGCAGAAGATATCTGTGTTCAGCTTACCAATGATTATGAAGCCAAAATTGCAGAGGTATAGTAAGGTTTCTTTTTTCCATTCCTTCACTCCTTCTCTCAATACATCAATTTCCCCAAAGCATGTCTTTCTCAGTAAGCGTGAAAAACATGAAGACTTTCCAAGAGAATAGAGTTCTAAAGTACAGGAAAAGATGTGAAGAGATCTAGGATTTCTGCAGATGTTTGCTTTCTACATGTCTTTTTCTTTTTAACTAGCATCTGATGTAAAATGTTGCTGGTCTGCACATGCAGGTGAAGTAAATATCTGTTTGCACATCACTAGGAATTGTACCTGATTCCTAAGAACATGCTGTTAATATTTGCTATTTATTTTGAGGTCTCACTGAAGGAGAAAGACATAATAGAAATAAAAGTCTATTATTATTATAAATGACCATAAGATGTACAGTATCTTTTTCTATAACAGCTACTGTGTTAGAGGCTGAATACAAGTTTGTTTTTGCCTTCAACCTCTCAACTACGCTTGTTGAAAATTTTTCAAAGTTTATGGTGAAGTTAGGCGAGTAACGACTGGCGTCCCCCAGAAAAGGAGACTCCACAACCTCTTTGGGCAGACTGTTCCAGTGCTCTGGAACCCAATGAGCCTAATTGGATTCAACAGGCCAAAGCAGAAGATATTGTAATTGCATTGTAGCAATCCCAGGCACGTGTATAGGCTGGAAGAAGAACTCATTGAGATCTGCAGTGCTGAGAAGGACTTGGGGGTTCTGATGGATTAAAAGCTTTATGTGAGCCAGCAGTGTGCTCTTGCTGCCCAGAAGGTCAAGCATATCCTGGTCTGCATTAAAAGAGGGGTGGCCAGCAGGGAGAGGGAGGTGATTGTCCCCTTCTGCTCCATCCTCATGAGGCCCCATCTGGAGTACTGCGTCCAGTACTGGGGCACCCAGCATAAGAAGGATGTGGAGCTCTTGGAGCGGGTCCAGAGGAGAGCTGCCAAGGTGATCAGAGGGCTGGAGCACTTCTTATAAAGAATCGCTGAGAGAGCTGAGCTTGTTCAGCCTAGAGAAGAGAAAGCTCCAGGGAGACCTTATTGTGGCCTTCCAGTAGCTAAAGGGAGCTTACAAACAACAGGGAGACCAACTTTCACTGTCTGATAGTGACAGGACGAGGGAGAATGGTTTTAAGCTAAAAGAGGGAAGATTTAGATTAAATATTAGGGGGAAGTTTTTTTTTTACACAGGGTGGTGAGGTACCTGGAGCAGACTGTTCCAGGGAAGCTACGGATGCCCCATATGCTTGGAGATTTTCAAGATCAGGTAGGATGGGTTCATGGGCAGCCTGATCTAGTGGGTGACAACCCTGCCCTCTAGTTTTCTAGAGGTAGAATCACAGAAGGGCTTAAGGATCATCTAGTTCCAACCCAAGCCCTTCTGTGATTCTGTCCTTAGAAAACTAGTGATTTTGAAGTGAAAATACATTTTGTAAACACATTAAGTGACTTTTAAAGCTAACTGAATATGTTCGTGGTTTGCATCCAGAAGTACAAGGTAACTGTTTCCATATTCTCTTTTGTAGCTAACTGCTACTTTGGAACAAACAAAAGCTGAGATTCTGCGTCTGCACAGTGAAAGAGAGCAGTATGAAGACACTATGAAGAAAGCGTTTATGCGTGGTGTTTGTGCTTTGAATCTGGAAGCAATGACCATGTTTCAAGGCAAGGACAATCGGACAGATCCCGGTGAGTATAAAAGTAGGTCTAATTTGGGAGTTTGTGGTTTTTGTTGCTTTTATTGTCTTCTGTTGTTTTTAAAAAAGGATTCTCCTTTTTTTCTTCCTTTTTTTTTTAATATGAAGACTTTATCAAATATATATTCCTTTAAAAAGATGGATTGAATATGTAAAAAAGGTGTTCTGATGCTGAAGATGGTGAATTCATGAATGAAATGTTTACCTTTCGGTGTGTTATAAACAAGGAACTGCTCTCTCAAGTTTTATCTTACATTTGCATGTTTATTGTTAAAAACATGCAACAGATAGTGTGTGTCACACGGATAGTGATGGGTAACTGAATTGTGTTTTGTAATCTGTGGACCTTTAAACTTCTGTCTGTGATAGGTATCTACAAACACTGCAGTGCCACCTACTGTCATTGCAAGTAAAAGCAGAATTTGGTCCCTTAAAAGGCTTATGGGTAGTTATTAATAGCGTGCAAGTGTCACAATTTGACATGGGTCTAGTATTTGGAGACAGTGTAGATGGTCAGCAGTCTGTGGCTGATTTACTGATGGGTGATTTTGTGTGTCATGTTTTTTTTAGCTTGAATCTACAATAACTAATGTTTTGTTATAACGGAAATACCACTGCTTAAGTAACGTAGATCAGATATATATGCCACTGATCCTGTTTGTGCTGAAGCTTAATGTATATATGTGTGTATATGTTTGTACAAAATGTGTATTCTGGCATATTTTCATTCTTGAAAACCTTGAATATTGTACCAGTTGAATTGTGTTAATTATTATATTTTTCCTGCTCACTTTAAGAGAACAGCAACAACAACAACAACAACAACAACAAACAGTTGCCATACAATGTACTCTAATCCCTGAAATGAGAAAAATTCCCTTCTCCTGGAGCTCCTCTTGCATTATTTGCTTTAGAAATGGAAGAGTGAACAAGAACACTTCTCTCTGCTTCCCTTAAGGAAACTTATATTACTTATAAAGTAAAGGCTGAAACAACTTGAAAAGATTCTGTGCTTAGGTCTGCAGATCAGATGTCCCCAGGGTGTCTGCACTGAGGCAGAAGAATGGTGCTGTGTTCACTACAGTCTTTCCCTGCCTTACTGCTGTCTATCGGAAGTAACTTTTGGCCTGTAGTGTAAGGGCAGCTCTTGCACAATAGATTTAGTATTTGCAAGCAGTATTCAGAACCTCTGTTCTTTACACTGAAATTTGACAAGCGCATAGAGATGTGGAAGTAAAACAGAGAAACAAGCCACCTGAAATTTCTGTTTCCAAACTTCTGAAAAGGAGGGTCAAATACAGGAGTAGAACAGACCGATCCTTTTGATTAGTTTATACAGAAATACCAAAGGAGTAGTAAAACTTTTACTGCAACACATTTTGTATCCCCTAGCATTTGCTAGATTATGTGCTGATCCCGTTACTCTGTGTTTCTTGAAATAGATGCAGGAAGTAGGAGGGAAGATAATGGTGCCATTATAGCAGGAAGGCTACCTCCGTCACAGTACAGTCCCCCTTCACCACCCCCTGCGCCAGCAACTACTCTTCAGATGGAAGACTTGGTAAGTCAGTGCTGTATTCACTGGCAGTGAAAATGAACTTCCTGCCATGGGGCTTTTTAAAGATAAATGTGATAGTCCACGAATTGAAGGAATTTGAACTTGGTATAAAAAGAAACCTGCAAGTATGTTCAGAGCGTTTGCTGTAAATGAAGCGCATAAGTCATGGTTGCTATGACTTGCCATACTTTCATTTAGCACTGCTTTTGATTTTAGTGAAGACGTGTTAAGCTAATGAAGAGAAAGCCACTATAACAAGCAGAATTTGCTTTCCAAAGTTTTAACTGAAAAAAGAAGTTAGAGTGGCTTGCCAAAAAAAGAACTGAGCTTACTATTATCTGGGAAAAAAAAAATAGAAGTTAGCTTGACATGAAATTTCTTTTTAAAAAATGCAACATATATAGGCACTGAGGAGGAACTTATCGTATTGTGCTGTCATGTCAGCTTATCCAGATTATTATCCAGTAGCTGGAAGTTCTAGACCTGCCCTGGAGTTATGCTGAAGACGTTGCTGCTGTAAAACAGTTCCACACTAGGGTACAGGTTAGAATGGAGAGAGGACGTACTTGCCTCTTTTCCCATGCCTCTTTTCCCAGTTTTCCATTCTAACAATACCAAACGTTAGTCACTCAATTTCCAGGAATTTTTAGACAAGTATTTTTTTAAAAAGAATTTTTAAATTAGCAAAAAAAAAAAAAAAAAATAGTACTAATACATCAATACATCTGCAAAAAAGCTTGAACTTAGAAAGGTAAGTGGAATAGTCAATAGGCTGTCTATTTAAAGAGTAGTAAAACTGTATTTTTGGGAACATCATGCTCATTCTTTAAACTCTGATTTAATTAACAGTTTTCTACTCACCTGGGTCATGCAAGCACTTCTCAGACCAGGCTAGATTCTGATCCTCCAGTAATCATCCCTGGCACAGCTGCAGCATCTGGGCTGGCATCAACTCAAAAATTGGTAACATGCTCAGACTGACTTTTTTAATTTTTAAGACAATTATAATAAATTTTTAGTTTCCACTTTTTTCAGAGCAACTCAAGTGTGTAGTTGAGAAAACTGTCGTAGAGTTCAGTTAAATGTGTGAAGACACTATCTTGTGAATGCTTGTTAATGTGATGGATAAGCTTTAACTGATCTTTGGAGTGAAGAAAAAGTATGACAAAATAAAGAGTAAGAAAAGTGCATGTGCATTTAGGTGTAATACAACAGGAATAATTGGTGTTTCACATGGTACCGTTTTGTTCTGGAAAAAAATATGGTCTGCTTTTGCTTCCTGCTATTTAGTATGTCTCTCTCATTCTCCTTTCTGTATTTGTTACTGAATAGTACTTTTAAATTTCCTCGAGGGTCCTCTGCATTTCTCTCCTTTCCTTTTCCCATCTGATGCAATTTGCTGCTAGCAATCAGAAAGATGCAGCATTTTACTGCATAGAAGTGTTTTTGTATCTGCTATGTCACTGCTAGAAAGACTTATCAGAGTGATGGAAGTGCCTGCAGCTATCACTAGAGTATGCAGCCAGTGAGCAAAGCTAAACTACCCGTGCAGCTTGATTTTTGTCAACTTAGCCTTACACCCCTCGCGATAATAGTCACTTGCACTAAACAACATCTCTGTGGAAGAAGAATTAACTAGGTTACAACTAGGTGGAGCAACTTCAGTCCCATATATAACATAAGTGTATTACATGCGGTTCCCGGTTATGTTAGGCAAGCAGCTAATAAAACCAAGCAGACATACTAAAACATTGTAAATATTATGCCTAGAAATTTTGCTAACTAATATCTAATTTATTTGTAGCCCATGGCAAAAGTAATAACATCTGCTCAACAGAAAGCAGGGAGAACAATCACTGCTCGAATCACAGGCAGATCTGATATGGGACAAAAACACAGAATTTGTGGTAGTGTAGCAGTGATGGGAGTTGCTCCACCCATGAGTTCGGTCATTGTTGAAAAGCATCATCCGGTCACTCAGGTAAGTCAGCATTATGCTTGTAATAGTATTGTTAATATTACACTGTATAAATAAAAATGACCACCATGAAGAGATAATTAGACTGGAGTCCTTTTTAAAATAATGTGCAGTACTATCTGTGGGCTGGGTAGAATGACAAAATAAGGTGAAGTGGCAGTGTTTACTTCTTTTATCATATTTTGTTTCTGCTGTAATTATTTCATAGGCACAGTAATCCTGGTTGTCTCTTTCTTGGCCAGCTCTTCAGTGAGTCTTCCTGTCCATAGCTGGTGGTCATCTGGTCCAACAATGTTAGGTGTTATCATCACATAGCTGCCATTTAAAGACAAGCTTTGCAGTGGAGCAATCGAATCCAAGATGGCAGAGAAACAGGTTTTACTGGCAAGCTGAGCGTAGCAAATTATTGGAGAAAAAAGCAGAATCTTTGTCAAGAGGCAACAGAGTTCATCTGGCCTGCTTCTTGTATCTTTTTATTTCCCCCATTTATCTGAAGAAATAATTAGATAAGTGCATTAATAGGGTATGAAAGCAACTTAAAAGATGACCGTAAACAGTAGCCCAAATCGCCTAGTCTGTCACTACACATTTAGACCAATCTGAGCAAAAAAGGGTCTTAACTTTTTAAGAATTCAGAATCTGCGACTGGTGTCACTACTGAACCAAAACCCGCCTTTAAAAATGCAGTCACAAAATCACAGAATGGTTGAGGTTGGAAGGTGCCCCTGGAAGACACCTGGTCCAACCTTGCCTGATCAGGGACACCCAGAGCAGGTTACCCAAAAGTCATGGTGGCTTTTGAAGATCTCCAGTGAGGAGAGTCTGCAAGTTCTCAGGGCAGCCAATGCCAGTGCTCTGTCACTGATACAGCACAGAAGTGCTGCTTGATGCTCAGACACAGCCTCTTCTGTTCCACTTTGTGCCCACTGTCTCTTGTCCTGGCACTGGATGCCATGAAAAGAGCCTGGCTCTGTCCTCTCTGCACCTCTCCCTTAGGTATGAACACTGATGAGATCCCTCCTCAGCCTCCTTTTCTCCAGGCTGAACAGCCCCAGCTTTCTCAGCCTTTCTTCTTAGGAATGCTGAGGCATACCTTCAGCATTTGTGGGTGCACCCTACCAGCCCATAGAGTTTCTCCAGTTTGCTCAAGTATTCCCTTACCTGATCCTCTCCTACCAAAGATGCATCTTACTTGCTCCAGACATACATCCTGGCCTCTGAGATCTGGGATTCCTAAAGGCCAGTCTTGCTGGTAAAGAAGGCATTCATGCCTTGCCTTTTCACTGCCCCAGATCACCAAGTCTCCTGTTTCCTTCATGAGAAACTCACATTTTCCCTAATCTTCCTTTTGTCATTGAGAGAAGCCCTTCTTGTTGCCTTTGTGGTCCATGGATGGACTTTTAATTCTGTGCTTTAGCTTTCTTAGCTTGATCTCTGGCTGCTCAGTCAATGTCTCTGTATCCCTAGACATTCCCAGAGATAAATGCCTTATACTCTTCCTGCAAATAAAAGTCTAAGCGCACATCAATCAGATTCAAGTATTTCTCTTGTTGTAATCTGATAAAAAGCCTGCCTTGATTAAAGAAAGACTTTTGCATACACTGCATATATTTACTATATATTGAGTAAGAAGGCTAGTTTGAGGGGAGAAATTTATTTCTTAAGTGAATGCAAACTTCTTCCTTTCAGAAACCAATTTAACTTTCTGATAGCAAATGCTTTACTTAAAGGAGTATTGGTGTGATTAGTATTGGTGTGATTGGTGTGATAGAACTACAGAGGAATATTCTGAACAACCTTTAAGAACGAAAACTCTTGATCGTGTAGATCAAGATGATCAAGTTCAGGGTATACGGTTAACTGGAAGTTTAGTACTTAATTCGTTATGTTCTAAGTATATTATATAGGGAAGAAAAGAAAATAATTACCCCATTTTATTTTTTTTATGAGTAGTTCAGTTTGGATTAGGAATCTTTCTCTTTAAACTACAGTTCACTTACAGTTTCTTTAATGGAGTTGGGTTGTTGTGCATTCTTTAAAGATTTGTGGTGTCTGATTACTTTTCAGCAAACCATATCCCAAGCCACTGCTGCTAAATATCCTCGAACTGTGATCCTTGCTTCCGGTTCTACAACTGTGAGACCTGCGGGACAAGCTGGGCGAATGCTTCAGAGCCAAACTCATACCAGCGTTCAGTCAATAAAAGTTGTTGACTGAGTAAATATCTTTCACTGGTGGAGGTTTTTATCAAGATATGTAATTTAAACCTCTTCCCAGTCTTTTTGAAGCTTGACATAGTGAGACCTAAAGCGTGTATCATGTTTTTAGCCCTTTTAAAAAAAAAAGTGCTTGCAGAAAGCATCTGGAGGGGAAAATGACCTTGAAGTGTTACTCTACCTCCTACTTGAAAACTTGATTATTAAGATAAACACTTTATTTAAATAAAGAATCTTTTGCACATTTTCAAATAAAGGATAAAATACGATATTTGTCCGAAGTGCTTGTTTTCTTCCAGTATAAATGTTTGTGCGTTTATTTTCAAGTAAAAATTAAATTTATTTTTGTTACCTGTGCTTTTACTAAATACAGTTGGCATAGTTAAACAAAGAATAACAGATAACAGGGCAGTGGCCTTCACAACCAGGATATGACGTGAGTGAGGTTAGGCACCTCGAGTCTAACAAACTGTTAAGCATTGTCATTTTTTCAAGTAAGTTGCAGAATGTTGCAAAAGTTGATGCGTACCTGACAGGATGTAAGTTTGTGTTTTAACTTAGATCCCTAATTCTAAAACCTGGGGATTTACCAGTCTCCATCTTCTGTATAGTTCTGCAGCCTTGTCAAGGTGGGTTGGGCGTCAAAGGGCACTTAGGCATAAGACTAAGACACCAGATCATCAGCTTTGTATGCAAACACTGAAGTCCAGTACAGAATAACGCTAGCTATACAGAAGTAGACAAGGCAATACCGTAGTAGTTCCATTATATGCTAAAACTCCTGCTGTTCTGTTACAGATGGGAGTATGAAGGTAGACATTCTACATCATTTTTCGGATATGAAATGCATTCAATAGTCAGAAAACTTGTAAACGTTATCCAAGACACCACCAAATATAGTTCAAGACATAAACAAGAAATAGGTTTAAAAATGTTTAAAAATATATATGTTAAGTATTAAAATATCAGATATTCTTTTTTGAGTGTATAAACAAGGTTATGCCGTGACAAAATTCTGTAGCTAGTTACAGATGGTTTTAGATGCTATTTTTGTCTATTTTTACTACATGAATCAAATGCTGAAGAGGAAACATTTGTCTAAGCACTAACTAAAAGAGAAAAAGTCTCCTCAGGTAGGAAAACTGTAATCCTAGCAAGACTATAAAAACCTGAATTCCAAATGAGGTGAGGTGCCAACCTATTTTGGGAAGTGTTGATTTATACGCACAATTTTCACTTACTAAATTTATTTCAGCAAGAAAATGTCTCATTTACATTTTAAGTCAAACACAAAGTAGCCTTAGTGGGGAGTTCTGATAAGGAATTCCTGTTACAATGTTAAGGCAGATGCAGAAGTTGTAGGGTTGCTCTTGCTTGACAATTTAGTCCTAAATTACCATTTAGCCATTCACTTTGGATCATTGTATAGCAAAGAATAACCAGTATTTCAAGAGAGCAAGTTCTTCTACCTTGGATAAAGCCATGCAGCTTCAAAATACGTTTTCATTTCCAGAGATGTTTGTATATGAAAGTCTCTCCATCTGGCATGTAATTCCATCACATGTGCCATGTTTTATCATTGAACTCATGAAATTTCACATTTTCTGGACTCCGTGTCAGTGCTACTTTCAGTTCTGATCTTCTCTGTAAATAAAGATGAGAAAATGTTTGCTTGACGTGCTCAGATTTTACACGGCCAGCACAAATTTAAGTGAAGGAATGGGCAATCGCATTTTAATGGTGTTTGTAGGACAAAGGAGGGGAGCAAAGTGTGTGTGTTTCTGTCTTCCTTCAGAAAACTTGTCTTGCTTAAACTCTCTTCCTTGACAAATCCCAGCCCCTTCCAAGCCAGATTTCCATAGAGAAGAGTGTCCTCCGCCTCTACCACAGTCACATCTTCCCAGCACAGGCTGGGAGCTCAGCACCACGTGGCACTTCTGTAAATGCTCTCTACGCCACAAAACAACTTACCAGCTAAATGCTGAAATCCTGCTTCCACCAAGTCTTTGAATATATGCTTGATAGGATTCTGATGGGCCAGCAAAGCACCATGTAACCAAATCAGCAGCATTCTGTGGCCATGTTCTTTATAACTCTTTTTTCCTGTGGAATACACAAATGATTTGCCTGTTTGACATGCTGGAAAAGTGCTGTTTTGTGCTTTTACACTTCTACAGTTCCAAGAGGCTTTTAAAACCTGCTCATTCACTCTCACTTTCTCTCCCATCTAGAAGCAAAATGAAGACTGAGACATAAAGGTTAAGAATAGTAAATAAATAAACTCTTTTATCCTAAGGCTTAGTAAATAAATCCAATATAAATACATCTTAAAATAGCTGCATGCTTTAACATGGTTTGTATAACTTAAGTCTATCCATCCCACTAGTTGCTGTTACCTGTCCATTGTTCTTCAATAGCTTTAATCTGCTCATCTGTGAACTTCCAGAACAGGGCCAGTATTTTCCATTCCTGGGGTTTAAAATGATTGTACGCCAGATTCCACAGGGAGGAACGTAGTTGCTTGGTCTGTGCGCTATGATCTTGTTTGAAGGACAAACCAGAGTCTGACCAACCATCACTATGACCTAGATGTGCCTAACAACGACAGCAAATGACATATTTTGTGATGAAGGTGGGAATTAGCAGTGAACACTGTGTCTTGCACAGCCTTATATGACAACCAGCAGGTGAAAGGCTCGGTGCAGATAAAGGGGCTATGTTGGCTTACAGTAAGCTCTTAGGAAGGTGCTTAGCATGGATGATGCTATTCTAGTTTTAATACTGGAAATGTCAGAAATGAAGACCTCCTGTGTTCATTGCTACATGTCATTAAGAGCAAAATAAAATTACCTCAGACACTCATTACACAATAGCAGTTAAAGCAAGAATTACTTGAGTCCCTTGGCTGACTACTTTAGAAGCCACATGTTGAACATGGCTGGGGTTCAGCCACAGTTCTTACACATTCTGCTTGCTGTACACCACCAACACAGCACTTGCCCAAACTGCTCCTGCCCCTGCTCAGTCACTCAGCTTGACTGGAGCTGGCACTACCAGGTCACTGGTTGGCAGCGTGAAACGCTGGCATTAGCACACATCCACAATGTCTGAGTACTAACACACACATGGAATCCGAATGTACCCAGACCAAAAATACAACCAAACAACAAGCATTTTACCCTGAAGTTAGGCATGGGGCCTTCAGCACGGGAAGGATGTGGAGCTCTTGGAGCGGGTCCAGAGGAGGGCCACTAAGATGATCAGAGGGCTGGAGCACCTCTCCTATGAAGAAAGGTTGAGGCAACTGGGATTGTTTAGCTTGGAGAAGAGAAGGCTTCAGGGAGACCGCATTGTGGCCTTCCAGTACTTGAAGGGAGCATATAAATAGGAGGGGCAATGGCTGTTTACAAGGGTGGATAGTGATAGGACAAGGGGGAATAGTTTTAAACTGAGACAGGGGAGGTTTAGGTTAGATATTAGGAGGAAGTTTTTCACAGAGGGTGGTGATGCACTGGAACAGGTTGCCCATGGAGGTTGTGGATGCCCCATCCCTGGAGGCATTCAAGGCCAGGCTGGATGTGGCTCTGGGCAGACAGGTCTGGTGGTTGGCGACTCTGCACATAGCAGGGGGGTTGAAACTGGATGATCATTATGGTCTTTTTCAACCCCGGCTGTTCTATGATTCTATGATTCTAAGATTAAAAGTTATATAGCCACATACTCATTGGTTACCCCAAACGGGGGTGATGGATTGCAGCTCTTTTGGGCATGTCTGCAAGGACCACTTCTAGCAGTAATTCAGCCCCAGCTGAGGGCTGTCCAGGGAAAAGCCTGGTTCCCGGTGTAGGTAAGTTCTAAGTACTTCACTATTTCATCTTGTTTACATGCTGGTTTTGTTTCAAACCAGTGTCCAAAATGAAAACAATCTCACCAAAAAGCTGATACAGAATGACAAAGCAAATAACGAGCAAGGAAAGGAAACAGCAGGAAACCACACTTTAGAAGTGCTAAGCATGCAATGCTCATTTCCAGGTGAATTTCATGAAAACGGGTTATTTCCTAGCCTGAGAGCCTTGCAGTTTAAAAAAGAAAAAAAAAAATAAAAATAAAGAAAAAGTGCTCATAATTCAGTAACTAATCATCATCATGGGTGTTTGATGCCATTTCTTCAGGTGCAGGCTGTGTTTTGTGCTTCCAGACCTGCGCAGACTGAAATTTACAACACAGAATAGCTCCAGGCTCTCTCCAATACTGTTTCTCTTGTGAGGTTGGAAAAGAAAGCAACAACAAAACAAAAGAAAACAAAACAAAAGAAACAAACAAAACCCCACCATCACAAGCACACACACAATGAGGATTCAAGTAAACAAAACACCTTTTTTCACTCCCTCTTGCAGCAGTACAGCTTTTCTTTGCTGCCAGTTGTGTGCACAAGCCCTGGCAGTGTGGAACAGCAAAAGCAGCCCTAGAATCTGGTCGAAACCAGGGAAGGGATGGGTTGTGCCTATAGATAGGATTAGCAGAGAAAACAAGAGAGCCTTTCACAAGCCTTTGGGTCATGTGCACTTCCTCATAGCACTGTGACATTCCGCTTTTTAACTAATGCTTTGTCACAGATGACCAGTCAGCTCAGTGTAATATAAAGGCAATTCCTGCTACGATTCAAAATGCTGTGGTTTGGTACATCGTAACACTAAGAGAACAATTTTATGTTCCATGACTGTAACCTCTGAGCTGCTCCCAAAGGCCACGCCCTTAGCTACGGGTAATGGGACCAAACACTCGGGTTTCTATTTCCCAGCATTCTTGAGCTCTTGCACAAACCTTGCTGCTTTAACATAATATCTCCTCCTCAGGATGGTCAGCAAACAAAACCGAGGGGTGGCAAGTGACCTTGCTTACAAATTCCCTTTAAGCCAAAAGAAACAGTAATGCACTTGACCATCCCTCTGAACTGACAAATCAGGTATGCACAACACGGCTCACGGATTTGTTTGTCACTCTAACTAACCTAGATCTGTGATTTACCAGCACAGTTCCCTGTAGCATTAGGGATCACCTCGGCTGGACAGGGCAGTAACAGAGCACCAGTCATGAGTCTGTGCTCAGGGAGGATTGTGGCTGCTTACACTCCTTAGACAGGCCCTCATCCACAGTGATAGAGCCTAGTGCCAGGCAGCAGGGGCAAGGGGGCAAGTCATGCACTTGTGAGACATCAGCAGTGGGAGTGAGAGATCAGTGAAACTCAAGCTACATCCACGGCTCCACTGCATTCCCATCACCAGTTCTTTTGTCCCAGACTTACATAAATAAATAGTCTTAGCATTTTCCTTCTTACAACAGGCATCTTTTTCTGCCTCACCAGGGCCAGTCTGCAGGCAGCATTTAAGACAACTTGGGGATTATAAATTGTATTATATTAAAACTCAACAAATTTAATTAATTCTCAGAGAGCCCATATAAACCTATGGCTGCAAAAACAAACAAAACAACAAAAAAGGCAAGACTATATTATTTAGGGAGTATTAATATGCTCCAAGATGAATATTGGTCATCCTATGACATACCTCTCTTTTATCAGGTGCATAGGCATAGCAGGTGCTTTGTAGCTCACTGCTATGACTGTCCTTACTGAAATAATTTTTTTTCAGAATTCTGAATGGTCCCAATTAAGACTGTTATATAACAAGTCCTGAATTTTCAAGACCTACTGGGGATGGGTTTGAATTTCAAGGCAGGTCTCCAGCCTGGGTGTCCACAGCAGCCCAGCCCAAATTCTCTGTCTTTGTAAAGATGCTAAGTTCAGCTCTCCCAGCTCAGGCACCTCCTGCAGCACACAGACAGAACCAGGGGACAGCTGGCATGAACGAAGCAGTTATTGGTATGTGCCATTGCTGCTGACTCTCAACCCCATAGGGAGGGGCATCACTAAGCCTGTTTCTCAGGAGGCATCACACTGTGGGAAATAAGTTTAGAAACTGACACAGCTTGAGGTCACTATAAGCCCTGTCCTCCCTTCCCTACGTTGCCTGCCTCTTTCCTGTTCCCTTTCTTCATTTCAGCAGTTAATACACGAGGAACAGAAGAGGGAGCTCCCACTGCAGCGCCGAGCTCTTCTCGGCGCTGGGAGGCCGATGCCTGACCGCCTCCACTCGTTAGCTGCGGATTTTGCAGCACCAAAGGATACCAGCCTGATGCCGACGGCCTAGTTTGAAACTGGGTCAGAATGTTTCTCCGCCCTTTTCCTCTGTGTGTAGAGTATGATGCAGGAAAGTGAACTGGATGACCCTTAAGGTCCCTGTCAATCCACGCCATTCTATGATTCTATGTTTCCGTGATGTCTCTTACCTGTTCCATGGCGTAATGCCTTTCTGCTTTAATGATCATATCTACAATGAGGGCATAATTGCTCCTTGAAGCCACAGCAAGTGCAGTTTTTCCATGCTGAAAGCAGAGAGTGAATCAGGACATGATCTCATATATACAAGGATAGAACAGAAGAAACACATGAGCTGTGTTGACAGAACTCCATTCTTTTTGTGCTTTTATCCCAGACCAGAGGACTGTTCAGTCCATTTGAGCGCACCTCAGCAATCAACACTGGTGTACAGGCATCTCAATGGCTTTCCACATTTCTCTCCATAATCAGCCCTCTTCAGTGGGCCTGCACCAAGTGGAGACACCTCACATACAAACACCCTGGTGATGTTCTGGCTAGGCATTCCAGATAGACTGCAGAGAAGCCAGCTCCTTCATTAGAAGGCTCTGCCATTAAATCATAAAATGTTTCAACTGCCCAGCTACTACAGAATGCTGTAATATACATGAGGAAACCAGAGGCTGCAGGAGCTCCTCAGGGCTGCATTCCCTGGGATGTGTGCACAGAATGGGGTGTCCCTGGCCCCTTGTGCTGGTGCATGTGCCATCAGCACAGCCCCAAGCTTCACATCAGGCTACCAAAAGAAATATATAGGTGACATTAGTTTCATAAAGCTTTGCTCCAGGACAGTTTTGTGCATGGAAATTACTTCTTTCTTTAAATGACTAAAAACCTAGATTTTGTCAGTGTTGTACTTTCATCGTATCTGAACTCAAAAGCAGCTTCTTTGCTAAAGCTCTTCCAGATCCCTGCAAGTTGCAGGTAAGGCAGTATAAAAAGTGAGCTTCCTTTGTAAGAATGAACATGTGGCTGCTCTCATTCCATGAAGGGTGACTGGAAAAATGTGCTTCCTGCGTTTCTGGGAAGGAGGTCATAAAACAAAATAAAGCCACGCAACCCATGCATGCATGAGGAAGGTACTCTACCCTGTCCGTGATCTTGAGGTCACAACCTGCCTTCAGCAGCACTTCCACCATCTCCACATTGCCAAGATCAGCAGCCAGATGTAGGGGAGTTTCCTGCCTCTGCAATTAATAACACCAAATAAATACAATAAGCCAAACTCTGCATAGAAGAAAAATGCACACAATCTGAATCTATAGAAGATTCACAACAAGAAAAGGCCCAGACTGGAAAATACCAAACAGAATGAAAATGTAACTCTTGAATAACTGCCCGTTTTGTTTCAGACAGAAAAAAAGGAAGCATCTGGGATACCTGCAGGAAAAACAGACAGGAGCTCCAGCTGGCTCAGGACAAAGCTGCCATCATGCCCTACTAATGCACCATAATGTAAGGAGCTCTTACTGTACCCTCTTAAAACAAGATTTTTGGGTTGAGTGTTACATGCAAGTGCCAACCCCCATACTATCCTCTCAAGTAACCTCTCCCTGCTGAAATTCATGTTAAAACAACTGGACATCAATGATTTTCAAACAAACATGGCGCTGCAGTCCATGACAGGGCTTCTTTCTTAGCCAGCCCTGCGACACTCTGGTGATCTGGAGTGAAAGGTAGAACAGAAGTCCACCTGCTGGGTTCAATAATCCTTTAAGCACAATAAAATAAAAATTAAAAGAAAAAACAAAAAAAACTTTAACATAAAGGCCACGCCCTTATGTAGAAAGTACAGCTATACGAACACTGAGCTTCAAGTCTAATTTTCAAGTCTGTAATTAAGGTTTTGTAGTCTTCATACAGCTGCATTCACCCAAATCAAACCTGTTTATTTATCCTTCCACTGAACGCCATGAAGAAACCAGGGGCACGTGCCCTGGGGAGCTCAGCAGTCTGGTGATCTGTTTCCTGTTCATGGAGAAATGTTGTCCTGCTCTTTTCTTTACTGTTCGCATTGACAGGAAAGTATTCCAGATGCCTACGGCTACAGTGCAGCAGCAAATAAGATATGCTGTCACTTATGGAAATCTGGTGGAGCTGGACAGTGTGTTCCACATGATGCAGTGACGTTTTAAGTTGAAGGTTTTGTGACTGCCATGGTTTTGTCTGGGATTGAGTTAATTTTCCTAATAGTTGCTGGCATGGTGCCCTGTTTTGGATTCAGGAGAAAATCAACTTTGGTGACACGGCAATGTTTTAGTTATTGCAGAGCAGTCCTCGCACACAGCCAAGCGCTTCCTGACCTGTGGTGCTGCCCTGCCCATGCATCAGGGCTAGAGGAAGGATAGGAAGGATAGGAAGGTGCCGATCTTCCCTCTCTCCTCAAAACATCTTTCAGAGGAGAAAAGGGGGAAAAGTGTCACTGCTGATTTTCTCCATTAGATGGTTCATTAGATGGGACAGCAGTCGAGTTGGGCCCAAGCACCATGTAAAGCTCAAGGCCGCTGCCCTTCCCATAGCTCCCACAGGCAAAGCAAAACTGAGCAATAAACAGCACCGAGGAACAGAGAAGGGCTTGGCGCTGTGCAGGCCCTGCTCAGCAGCAGCTGAAGCACCACTGTGTTATCAACACTGTTTGGGCTGCAGACCCAAAGCACAGCAGTCTATGGGCTGCTATGAAGACAGTCAGCTCCATCCCAGCCAGATGAAGCGCACTCAAGACGGCAATGTACGTCCAAAGGAACAAAGTTGTTCTCCAACTTCAATTAGAAAACCCTAATTTTTCTTCCTGTGTAGTAACCTTTGTTAGATATTTAATTATTTCTTAATGAGTAAGGATGGAGAGTCTCTCAAACCTAGAATGACTTTGCTAGACCAGCCTAGAACTGCCTTGAATTAACAGATCAAGCTTGTGTGCATTGTACTCATTCCCAGATGGACAACTGGAGGTTGAGAGCCCAGGAGCTGGCCAGAGGCCAGTTTCTGTGTTTACCTTCAGAAAACTACATTGACAGAGTTATAGTGAGGATGCAGGAAGAAAAAAAAGATCTTTCAGGTCATTGACACTCTGCACTGGACTTACCTCTGCATTCAACTCTGTCATTTATTGTGCATGAATCATAACACTTGGACAATAAACTAATCCAAATATTTTGGAGTATCTAACATTTTGCTGTCCATGCTTGGTGCAAACACTTCTAGCACAGCACATACCTGTGACTAACAATATGTACACACACAAAAATATAAGGAGGAAACTGCCTCTTCCTTTTTTTTAAGCTCACAAGCAAAAAAGAAGAAGCAAAATCCACATAATCATCACTTTGCAGTGAAGTAGTTACAAATCCCCATTTTCCTTACATGATTTAAGAAGTTTATATCATGATTCGCTTCCAAAAGTTTTTTCACTATCAGCAGATGATTACTCATGACTGCTAAATGGAGAGCAGAATTCTTCTGCTGTGGAGGGAAAACAAGAAGTTGTTATACTCAGGTGCATTCGTTAAAGGTTCATTCAAAGAAGAAGGATGTTCCCATTAGAGTCTACTCCTTGCCAAGGGGGTGCAGGGGTGCTCCTGCTGAGATCAAGGAGTGCAGACAGCAGACCTTGGGGTATCAGAGGCCACAGCTGTCACAGCAGAGAGCACCATGGCACCATGCTTACAGCAAGGCACCCCTTTGTACATCCGTGCCAGGGTGAGCCACTGCCCCTGCTCTGTTCCTTCAGAGATGTAATAATTCTGATTTGGGTATACAGCTGTCAGAACCTACTTTCCAGAAATAAACTCTTGTACCATAGTGCTGCCATAGTTATTCTTCATAATAACCTGACTTGCTGTAATATTTGAAGGAAGCAAATTACATCTAGAAAGAAATTAAGTTCTTGTATTTGAGTGATTATTCATGCAAATAACTGGGGCACTGTTCCTACACCAGTCACAATTCAACCATTAGATTGGCAAGATCACTCTGCTTGTTGAGCTTGTGACTCATCAGTTTCTCATTAAATACAGCTAAAAAGTAATTCCACACTAGTGCCAGAGACCAGCCTATTAGTATCTTTATAAACCACAACCATTTAGAGCTAAAGAGAAATAAATAAAGCTCTCACGCAGAGCTGCACTGGAAATATTTCCAAAATCCAGGTTACAGTTCTATGAGTTGTTTCAGCTATAGAAAGCCAACAAAACAACCAGCACAAACACAGGCTGATATTTACAATAAATCATTACAACCACATGATACAACATGCAAGCAATTGTGGCAGATATGTCACGAAGTCCAGGTCCTGTTCTTATCCAGCACTGCAGAAGTAGAAAATAACTTCTTCATAGAAAACCTTAGATGTCAGAATGTGTAATATCTGAAGAGCATAAAGATTTTAGTATCTTTTTAACCTCCTAAGAGAGAGAGATTTTGACAGCAGACGCTTTAAGCACAGTCTGAAAACACTGAAGTGTATATTGACCTTTATTCAAAATCACTTAAATTGTTAACTCTCTGTCCCATGTTGGGGGTATCCATGTGAGAGATGAGGTGGCACACAGAGATGCATGCATTGCCGCAGCTCAGTCCAAACAGAGTACTTTGCTCATCTTCCCATACTGCTCAGTCCTCGGTACATCCCAGCTACCTCTGCACTGCACTGTGCTGCTCTGCCCACACACGTGCTGGACGTGTGCAATGGGAGCTGTCTTGATTAGCCCATACATGTGGGTAACCAACGTCCACAAACCATATTATCAATAACATGTGTGGTAAAAATAACAAAGGACTACTCAGCCTCATTCGGTATATGAATCCTCAAGGAAAGACAGGGTATGCTGAACACCAGCATCTAACATGTTGTAATACACTCACCTCAGGTTTAGGGACCAGGTCAATGTTCTTATCAATAAGAAAAGTGACCAAGGACTGATGTCCATTCTGAATGGCAGCTTGCAATGCATTGCTGTTGTTCTGAAAGTAATGTTATAGATAGCAAAAATTTACATTTCTGTTGCCGGGAAAAAGAAAAAAATCCTACAGACAGCTATCAATACAGAATAGTCTGTCACTCACATTTGTGTTGCTATATACCTCTTTCCTCCCAAAATAAAACACTCCCATTTGATGAAGTGATGGAAAATTATGAAGTCCGTCAGTTACAGCAACATACTTTTATGAATAGTGAAGGAACTTCCTGTTGTTAGTGCAGTGCAACAAACATGCTGAAAAAAAAGCAGTACTCCATGGTCCCTTTCACGCTCTATTGACAAATAGACAATTCAGCATTGTCAGCTTTGCTGAGGTACAGACTACAACACATCCCCCAGTCTGTTAGTTCAGTCTGACCTTTAATAAGCAGCTACAGTCACACTAACACATTTAAAATCATTATTTAATTTAAAAAAAAAAAAAAAAAAGATAGAAAATGTTCCCTTAATTCTGCTATAACAAACAAACTCTCACGCTGGTGGAATCACAAGCATCCCTGCAAACTCTTGAAGAAGGCAAGATGAAGACATTTAACACATCTGAGACCAGGAACCAGATGTGGGGAACAGATTTGTCATCAGTTCATGTATATAAGCTGCCAAAAATGAGGCTTTTCAGTTATCCAGCTTGGTTAGATTTCCTAGCACATGTTTTACTATCGGGTTGACAATAAATAAAAAAGCCTTAACATGTTATTCTATCAAACATGTCTGTGCTTCGTCTTCTAAACAAGTTCTGTTCAATTAACATAATCTCCATTCCCAACTTCATTATAGTTTTTACCATTTCCTAAAAAAATAATCAAAGCAAAGAGACTGTCAAAACACATGGAAGAGAGAAGACAAAGCCCTTCCCACAGCCTGGGTTGTGCCAGCAGCAGTGTGATGAAGGCATTTTGCATACGTACGTGAGTTAAAACATTGATGTTACTCCCTGCTTCCAGTAGGAGTTCGGCACATTTTTCATTACCTCCTTCAACAGACAAGTAAAATGGAGTTTCTCCATTCTAGATCAACAGAGAAAATAAAGTCTATTCCAATTTATGCCATGTGATTATAAAGATTATAAAGTTATGACACTAAACAGACTATACTGATCAGTCATCCAGCTCAATAGAAAAGGGAAGATGGCCACAAGAGAATAGAATCTGAGTGCTCCAAAACTAATACCTCAATAAAATGGTAACACATGAACAACTAAGTGATGGATGGCAATTAAGTTTGTATATGTAGACAAATTGTACAATACAAATAACTGTTTCTTTCCAGAGAACATTAATCTAAAAAAGTGCAGAAACAAAGATGCTGGGAAGCAATTGCTGCCACTCAACACCAGTCAACATCACTATCACTTGACATATACCGTAAGTGCCAGTTTATGTCAGTCCAATGCCATGATTTCCAACCAATTCTCAAGTCAAGCTTTAGTTACAAGGAGCACTTTTAGTAAAAATACTGCTACTACATGTTTATTTCACACCTCCTCATTCCCAAGAAGTCTTTTACTTCTCCACAGCTAGTCTCTAAAATAAGATATACCTGTGTAAATGATCTGCAAAGGGATCTGATCCCCATTTCTGAACTTCTACAATACATGAAGGTTTATTGAAAACCACTCTAGTGCTTCAGAATTCACAGAGGTATTACCAACTCCTGATCTTTTCCTGCTTGAACTCCTGCCACCATCATTTTGGTAAACATGAATATATCATAGTACATAGATTATGGTGGGGTAAGAGAGACTTGGTTATGCACTGAAAGGAAGATCTCCAGATGGAGAGGCAAGTCATTCACTCCATTAGCCATGGCCAATCAGCACAAGCTTTGTGTGCAGAAGAAACACCTTTATTAGGCAAATCTTGGAACCATAAGAGCTTCACATTTCAAAAGGACTTCTGTGCCTCAGCCCTGCATAGATGGGGG
>JACDJE010000199.1:109010-134692 GCA_016647715.1 Pavo muticus
AGAGAGAGAAAAACGCATTGTATGAGGAAAAGAGGACAGAGCAAGAGACACTGAAGATGTTAGTAGAGCTGAATCTAACGGAGTAGAGACAAAGAAACAGGATACAAACATATTGGGAAAGCAGCAGAACTCATGAAGTCCATTCAATGTAAAAATTATACCTTTAAATTGTTAATTTTAATTGTTTTTTTCAAATCTCTAACTTTACTTCATTTGGTAATTTATGTCCTCACCTGATTGAGGTCATTTATTTCATCCCAGTGTTTGAGCAGAATCTCTACAGCTTCACTGTGGCCATTTTTAGCTGCCAGATGTAGGGCTGTGTTTCCCTCCTTGAAATTGAAATGTCAAAGGAGATATTTTAAAATATAGAATAAACTGAAAGTATTAAGAACAGCATGCACTTAAACACAGAGCCATTTGTCCTTCTGCTTCTCTGTTACTTATAAATGGGAGGTGGAGGACTCACAGCACATTTCAAGAGCCAGGCTAATCTGAAGGGAGTCTTTCCTCATGCATGCAGTTGTGATCTTTCTGGTCTTAATGGTTGCTCATGCTCTGAAAACTACAGTGTATTACCAGCAAAAAGGAAAAAATAAAAAAAGAAGGGGGAAAAAAAAAAAAAAGAGAGAAAGAAAGAAAAAAGTCACCCAAACTTCTAACTCTTAAAGACTGAATCAGAAGAAAACTTTGGGCACTGGTTCCTACAAGGATGGGGACTACGCCATGTTTTTACCCTAGCAACGTCTCAGAGGCAGAGAAATACTAATATGCTCATTCCACAAATAACTATGTAAGGAGTAAGGAAACTTAAAGGTAGATTTTGAAAGTTAGTCAGTCACCTTAAAATGTAATGTCAAAAGCAAATTCAGTCAGAGTTTATTTATCTCATGAAATATTCCAATGCCTTTAAAAAGTTAAGTCATGTGGGATTCTGCAGTGGTGCACAGGCATAGCTGAGCAGAGCAACAAAAACTGGAGAACCTAACCTGCCAGTGCAGAGGGTGGCACCTCCAGCCCAGACTGCCCCTCTTCTTCCATCAGTCTTGCCTTGCAGGAATTATTGATGCATATGGAAAAGACACCCAACAACAAGGCCAGAAGTTCCAATTTCCTTCCTTAATTACTGAAAAACCATCAAGCTTGTGTAGTTGTCGGTCCAGTATATATCACTGCCAGCACCATGGCACATTCTTGTTCACATTGCTTAGTTGTGTAGTTAACTATGTCAAAACAAAGTAATATCCCACAAGCAAATAAAGAAACCATTACCTTATCTTTTTCAGTAGTAAACAGATTCAGAGCTATCAGATTATGTATCATGTCAGCGTGGCCTCTTTCTGCTGCCAGAAGAAATGGCTTTCTGCCTTTCTAGAAAACAATTTGGAAAGGAAAACATTGTTACAGAAAAGAAAAACAGCCTCCTTCAAGTTACCAGATATATGGCATATATATGTGCGTGTTTCTCTCCATAAATATTTATATATCACAGAAAAGTAGGTATATACAAGAAACATTTATATATCACAGGCATATACAAGAAAAGGTAAGATTTTTTTTAAAAAGCAGAAATTTTGTAGTGTAAAAAAAAATACATCTTTCATATTCTGAAGAAAATATTTGAAAACTGATTGGAAGTGGTAATAAATGAGGTATAAAATGTGCTCAAAATATTCTGAATTACTCACAGTATTAAATTATTCATCAAAATATTTTGTCAGAAGCAGGCACTAATGACTTATCTCTATGGCTTAACACATTTGATCTGAACTCTGTAAGCACAGACCACAGCTACATGGCAGAAGATTCATCCAGAAGGCTGAATTTGGCACTGTACTCCATCAGGTTTTTGTTTATTTCTTTGTAGGTTGTTAAAATTAACAAAAACTTTTCCAGCTGTTTACAGCTCAACTGTGGAAAGTTACTCTGACATAAAATAATGCCAACGGTCAGATGGTGAGACCAATCGTCAAATGCTATGTGAGAGGGGCCTGTATTAAATATCCAAGCAAATGAAATGCAAGAAAATGTTAGACACTTCTGAAATAGCCTCAGTATAGAGAAGAATTCTAGGAGGCCTAAAACGCAGAGGTTTGTTTTGCTAAATAAACTCTTGTTAATGTCAGCCTTGTTATGTGTAGACAGAGTTCAGAGCTTTGCACAACTTGGTCAATAAAACTCAAGGCTCAATAAAGAGGAGGGGGGAGCTTTGCTGTTTTGGTGGCAAATCCCATGAGAATATTTTTTCCTCACACAGGGATTAGATATCCTACTTAGCTAAGTAAGTCTTCAAAGTGAGAGTCCAGGATAATGGAAAGGAAAAACACAGGCATAGCAAACCATGATGAGGACAAGGCCTTGGTACCTGCTGAAGAGTTGGTGCAGCTCTGTAGAACGGCTGTACGTGGTCTCATGCTCTCCATTGGTGAAAATGCCCATGTCTGCCACACTTGGCAGGTTTTGGGGGCACAGTGTGGGAGGGTGGCAGGGATGAGCTGTGTGGGAGGAGCTCAGTGACAGCCTCATGCTGATCACAACAGCTTCCAGCAAGCTCCTCAGGGGCAAAACCATGTGCTAGTACTGAACCCATCAGAGGAGCTCATGGTACCTCTGCAAGGTATAAAAGAAATAGCAGACACTGCTATGGGCAAAGTGCATAGGGAGATACCAGAGGAAACAGGAAAGGACATAGCAGACATGAGAGGATACGAGAGAGAAGATGCAGCCCATGGAGGAGCCCTTGAAAAAAAAGAGGAAAAGAGAAGAAAACAGACTTAGCAATAAAGAAGAATTCTGTGGATTCACTCCAACCCATCTCCCACTGTCTCACTAATGGGCCTGAAGCTCATGTGCAGGGAAAGCAAAGGAGCAGGGGAGGAGAGGTGTCTGGAGTTCAGCTAAGACCAGCAAACAGGGAAGAAAGCTGCTTTCCCTATGTGCTTGTCTGGCCGTTTGTCTAATTTGTTTCTCAATACCCAAACTAGTAATGAAAACTTTATGTAAGTTGCAATAAATTTAAATTCATTGAAAAGTCAAAGTTGAGATTGTTTTGCCCACAACAGTTTCCTCATGACATTAAAGAAAACAAAAAAGCACATACTGTACCCCATCAGGCCTGTTCAAGTCAGTCAGATGAAGATCTTGTAGAAAATAATCAATTATTTTAACACTGTTGTTCTGTGCTGCGAAGTGCAGTGCATTCATTCCTTCCTGAAAAACCACAAGCAACTCTGTAAGTGTGGGTTTGATCATTTCCCACCATCAACGTAATTACAGTTGGTAAAAACTGTCATCAACACACCTCATTCTTAGCTCTTTGATCAGCGCCAGCTTTAACTAATTTCCTCATTATATCTAGATTTCCAGTCCAAGCTGCAAGATGGATCACTGTCAGGCCATGCTTTTAAAAAACAAATAAAGAAAAAAGAAATTTAAAAGGCAGAAATTACCGAACAAAATCCTTTCTGTCAAATTTATTTTAATCTTTTTGATTAATATAGTGTATGAGTTGGTTTTGCTCCACAGGCTCTAGAAGATCAGCACTATCACCTGACAGTGTGATTGGAATTCACCTCACTTAAATTACTCTAAAAGTTCAGGCTTTCACTCCCCTTGGCAGAAGATCTGGCATCTCCAGAGGAGGATTACTCCGTTGTAAAATATCCCAATTCCTGAAAAGCTTCTCTCCATAAACTGACTAATGACCTGAAGTAGTTAGCTCTGGGTGCAGTAGATGACATTTCAGGTAATAATACATAACAGGAGGATTTCCATGGGTCACCGTGATTTTCCAGTTAGTTCTTCTTTCAGAGTTCTCTTAAGAATTCTTCTCTTTTAGAAAAACAGCCAATCAAACAAGCAAACAACTCTTCCTGTCATTAATATCTTAGAGCCAAAAGAAAAAGAGAGAAGCATCTTTCAGCCAGCGAAGACTCTTTGTCTCCCATCTTGGTCATAGTTTTACTCTTCAGTGTTTCCACTTCTCTTCCTGTTTCCTCCTGTGTATACTGCATCCAGGTTCAGCATAATAAATCATAGCTCATTCTGTTACATGCTGCGTAAACACAAAACTCAGAAGACACTCAAAATCTAACTTGAAAGCATCCGAATCTAAGAGATTGTCAGAGGAACCTAAAGGCAGCAAAAGGAAGCAAGGCAATTCTTTCACAGCCATAATCTTTTCCCAGTTTCTCTCCTGTAAATGAGGAATCAGTAGGTTGACTCCTATCTGTAATCCAAGCCTTAGTCCATAGGAGTCTTACGGGAGGTCTATCAAGATCCTGTAGAACGTCAGAGGCATCATACCTACACTTCATCTTCTATGTAAATACAACATAGAAATGCATTAACTCATCTAAGACTACTATAGAAAAAAAATGTTGCAATCATGAATCTTGCTTTGGCTAGACACTCTCGTGTATTTAACTGGAATTGAATCTGGCCAGGGATGTTAAAGGCAACAAAAAGGTTTTCCGCAAATACCTCAATGATAGAAGAAAGACTAGGGAAATGAGAGTCTTGCTGAATTAAGTGGGAGACAGAGGACAGTGAAAAGGCTGAGGTACTGAATGCCTTCTTTGCTTCAGCCTGCACTAGCAAGACTGGCCTTAAGAAATTCAAAGTCAGAGGCCAGGCTGAGAAGCTGGATAGCGAAACGTGTACCCTTAGTGGAAGAGAATACTGATAAAACCACTACTGCGTGTTTTTATCAGCTTACTTTTTGTTTTATGTTAAGAATATTTACAATCCTGCATTAGTGTAAAAAGAAGTCAGAAACTAAAATGGAGTAAGAACTAAAGTCACAGTATGTTCACTCTGATGTGTACCCACTGCAATATCAAATTGGTTGCCAAAGAGTACATGAATCACTGTCAAATAAAATACATATTGTCTCAATAATTAAGCTCTGTGAGCTGATTATGATGGAGTGTTTCTAATGCCGATTGAACAAATATGATTAGCAACATCTAGAGACTAAAACCAGCCAGTAATCAAACTGCAATCTTTAATTAGAGTGAGATTCTGAGTGTTTAAGAGAACTTCAGCACAGAATGAGGGTTCATATTTCAAAGCTGGCTTCAGTGCATCCTCCCAAGACATTAAAGGACCTATAATTACACTTTGAAGCATCTTACTGCCTCAACAAACATAGGAGAGTCACTGAAAAACAGTTTTCCACAAAGAAGCAGAGCCTTCATTCTGTATGTGAGTATTTACTGGCTGGGCAGCACAATGCCATGAACATGAGCTACTGGAGCAGAGACAGAGTAGGTGGCTTTCCTGCTCAGCAGAACAAACGCCAAAACCAGATGCTGGCACAGCCTCTCGCATCTTGTTTCTCACATCTTAGTTTCCATTCCAACACAGAGTAACAAGGAAACTTTCTCCATCCTGCCCACTCCTCCAGCCTGGAATTTTTCTTTCTCACAGTGTAAACACTGAAGCATATGGAGGGTAAGGAGAGAGAGGCAAGCAGAAAAAAAAAAAAGGTGAGTGACTCATCTATTTCATTACTCAGGATGAAATAGATAGATAGGTAAGTAAATAACTGAACAAATAAGTTCTCTGGAAACAAATTACAGTTCACTGGAAAACTCCTAGTTCGCATAGTCTGATTATTAATAACATACCATACATTTGATTTTAACATCTGAATCAAATCATGCACTGTGAATCCCCATCAGGCCCAAGGAAAAGCTGAACCATACACTGCTCAGCTCTTCAAGTCCTGGAGGCTGCAGAGTAGCTGACAGTTCTGCATAAAGCTGCTCACTCAAAAAAGAATGGAGGAAGGGAATGCAAGCAGTCATTCTCTGGAATCCCACTGATACCCAGATCTAATTTTCATTTTCAGACTGTTTTGATATACAATTGGCTTTTACATTAATCGTATACAAGTGTGATTGAATATGAAGCTGCCACAGAGACAGGGGAACTTACCTGATCAGCCATATCAACTCTAGCTTTGTGATGGAGCAGAAAATCCACTGCAGACGTATGACTTCTTGCAACAGCAAAATGCAGTGCAGTGCGCTTCAACTGCAATAAGCAAAGCTTTGGCTATCAGATCCATAACGATGTTCTTTTCCTTATGCAAATATCAGGATTTCTGAATTATTTGATTATAAATAATTATAGTGGTTAGCATGTGTATACATTTGCATAGTTCCCCCTGCAGTTTGTTCTACATCTGTATTTTGTTCCTTTGGAGATCATATACATATTGATCATAAACATTTCATAGAGAACCAGAACAGTTTATTTACTGAAGTTACTGTATATGGCAACACAACCCCTTCTCTGAAATGCACTGTCAGAGTGGGGCTAAGTACTCACACACTGCCTAGAGGAGATGCATGCAGCATCTGAAACATCTTTATTACACAATTCAATATGAAGAGTTGAGGTCTCGATTTACACAATTATCTCCACTTTTCATATTCTCCTTGCTTTATTCTGTATGCCTGCAACAGGATTCCTCCCTCTCTCAATATTGAGTCACCTTCACAGAATGAGACATTACTTATGCAGATGAAGTCTCCCACCTTGCAAACAGTGAGTAATTTTTAATAGGTGAATCAGCACGAGGTTTATCAGAAACAATTTTTCATTTCAGAAACTGACAGTGTAAACTTAAAGGGGATTGGTTAAAATGAATTAAACCTTGGTGGAAATAATTTCCCTTTAATTACAGTGACCATAATTGGGTTTAACATAATTCACTTAGAGTTTCCATATGTGACTTAACCAATAAATTTTAAAAGTCAGTTTGGATTTGTTCTATGCAGATCAGCTGTTTCATTTATAGCTCTTCACCCCCAGCTACACAAGTTAAAGACAAACAGGTGGGATTTGTGCCAGGAAAAGCTTCTTACACAGAAATAGTTTTATCAGCAGAACTTGGCTTTTGGCAGACTTGCTTATTTGGCTTGGAAGCATGGGGAGTGGAAAAAATCAACATAAATGCAAGAACTGTTTTGCCAGCACAAGCTAAGTCCCCACTAGAAGCATCAGTCAATGCACAACAGCCAAGCAGCTCTGCTAGTAAATCTCATACTATAGACCTGAGTTAAGAACAAGAGTGAAGATTCAGAGTACTGGACTGGAACAGTATTTAGTTCAATTTCCTGAATTCTGGAAAGCAAAAAGGAGTGGCTGGCTTCCATGGTCACCTGCTATGTATTTAAAGAAGTATGTAATGGATGGGAGCACCGTCATTGTTCTGGAGAAGCTTACCCCAAAGAAGTCTTTGTCTCCATCTCTTTTTCACAAAGAAAACGAGGAATGCAGCTCTACATTCTCCTCAATTCCCCAGTGGGGAAAAACGCGTGTGAGCTTGGGAAGCGGGGTTTTTGCTTCCGTGAGGTAGTGAGGCGAGGATAGTCATGGGCAGAGTAGATAGCTACGGAGAGTTTCCAGTTCTCCGCAACTCCCAGATAAATATCAAGACCATTGCACTGCTGTTCAATTAGCTCTGATGCATAGCACTTTATTTTTGTCACTGTGAAATTCATGTCCTTAGATTCTGTCAATGTAAGAAATGCTTTTTTGTCTACTTATGGCAAATCTGAACTCTGATCTCAACCTGCACGCAGAAGCTGTGGTAGAATGCTTCTGTGGTTCTGAGTGCACTGAGCAATAATACTTCACACCACCATTTGAAGTCTGTGGTATTAGCAGCACAAATTCATTCTCAAAGTGACTGTGGGGTTAAGTCTTCCCACTCTGAAAGATGGACAACTCAAGGAATTAATTATACAAGAAGACAGTCCATATTAGAGCAGTGAGCGCTATTCAGAAGTCCTTAAATTAAAAAATCTGAGAGTTACGCTTCAGCCCATACTGGACATGTGGAACACTGCTTAACCACATCCAAGAAGGGGACTCGTTCAGCTGGCCTCTGCCATGCAACCCCACAGGCATCACATTTCTGACATATTGTACTCACAGTATCCACAGCATTTATGTTAAGATTCTTCTTAAACAGCTTTTCCATGGTTTCCAAATTGTTCACTTTAGCTGCGTGTTGAAATTCTCTCTCATCTGGCAATACTGTGGAAAGGCATGGCACATGCAAAAAATATGTATATATATTACAAAAAGAATAGCCATACCAAATTTAAGGGACAGATATTGTTCTCACCTTCTGGTACTTGTCCTGATTTCACACCTTCTGTGAATCACTTCTTTTTCATCATAGAAGCATTTCAGGACTGCACCTTTTCCCTCTAGAGACACCTGGCTGGTGTTTCTTGTTTCAACTTTTAAGTGCGAACAGAAGTAGGCTTTTCACATAACAGACTATTATTATTCACTCTGCTCACAGGAACAAGAGGTTCATTTAAGTTCCTGCCGTCTAAATGGGTCTCAAGGCCTTTTATAAGCCCAACAGCGAACAGTATGAACTGCAGCACTTAGGTCCTATTCTTGGAAAAATCACTATTTTACAACAAAGCGTACCACCAAAATACATAAAAATGTATAGCAATGACAAAATGATATGCCTCAGCTGGGAACAAGTGGTTAGAGGACAAAAAAATAAAAAAGAGAAGGTGAAAAAGAAAGTTGAACTTGAACTCAAAATTTGGCCACAGTTAGGAATTTACTATTAAGCCAGGACCTGGCTTTAATGCCTTAATGCAAAAAATGAACATCTGTTTGGTTAACTAAAGTAGATGCAGCATACATTTGGACCACTGTAACAAAACATTTAATATTTAGTTGGAAAACAAAATTCCAGAGTCTGACAACCAGTTAAGCTAACTTGCAGGTCAGAGTATTTCTCCACCAGCACATTTCTGCCTTAACTTTTAATTCAGTACTTGGGAGAAATGAGGGTAACAAATGCAGTAAGATATTCTTAATTTAGTAGCATATCACACTCAAGACATTAATCACTTGGATATCTTCTGTCTAGAATATTTTGGCCTGAAAGCTGGAAGGCCAGTTGTCTAATGATACCAACAAAGAGAGCGGCATTCTCTGCTGAACTAGAAACTGCAGCAGCGACTTGTTCCTTGGGGGTCTCTCGTCTAAATTTATTAACATCTAATGAGGTATAGCTTGTGGTTGTATGACTGGAGAAAACACCACAGAAAATCGGTATGGCATTCACTTAATTGAATCCTACACATCATCTACAATTACAATCCCACTGGAATAACCACAGCGATATTGTACAAAAAAAACCTAGAAATTAAACTGGATGGTTTAATTAAAGTCTTTCCAGCTTTCCTACAATATGACATTATGCAAGCACCTCATACAACAGAAGCATCCTCCCAGATTCTCTTGTAATCACAGGACAGATTTTCTTTTACAAAATGAGAAAGCAGTCACAGATAAAAATGCACCACTGGACTAGAATAGTTAAATAGTAATGTTTCTATAGACCTTAGCATTAGATTTCAAGCATTAAAAGAAATAGCTAGCTTTCATATCGAATAGTGGCATTTTATTACAAAAGAATGATCCCACCCAGTCAGGGCAAAGGTCCCTTTGCTCCAATATTCTGCCTCTAACAGTGGCTAAGAGAAGATCCTTTGGGAATAGGTGAGAATAAATGCCTCACTCATAGTTTTTATACTCTACATCCAGAAAGAAGTATTTCCATTGCCTTGACTCCAACCATGGTAAGCCAATGGTTGCAGGATATCTTTTTCAAAGCAAGCATGGAAAACAGAACTTTCGGCACCAGATAACTGCAATTAGTTTGGCCACATTCATTCCCATTGGCTGCTGGTGAACACTTTGATAAAGATGTAAGACATGTAGATGCAAAGATGAGCACTGTTGCACTCCAGGGCATTCAGAAATAATCCTAGCAGTTTACTGCCTTCAAGAAACAAGAAAAAGCAGTGCTTTGTTACTACATCGGTGCAGTAAGAAGAGTTTTGTTTTAGCTCTGACAAAGAATCAATGACTGATCTCTCCTCTCCTGTTTAGAAGCCATGAACTGGATGCACATTTTTAAAGTGAGACTTTTTGTTTGCTCAGGACACAATGTTTCTTAACAGCCCCTCTCTCATAATACATCTTAATTTGGGACTAAAGAACAACAGCAATTTAGGTGCACTACTGTGCTCACTTTACGCACAGTCTTCTATTGCTTTTGCAAAATGATTTATTTTCATGCATGAAATTACAAGAGCAGAGAGCTGTCAGACCATAGATTTATGGAAGCTTTCTTCTTAAGCTGCAGCGTCCAGAATTTCGCAGTCCTTGCATTATTACCCTCACTTGATTTTCAAGCACTAGCAGCAATCTGCCACCCTTTTGCAGCATTCAGTC
Organism: Pavo muticus; assembly: GCA_016647715.1. NCBI lineage: Eukaryota > Metazoa > Chordata > Aves > Galliformes > Phasianidae > Pavo > Pavo muticus. Next base: position 119,301 of record JACDJE010000199.1, read on the forward strand.
TTTTCTGAGGGGCCATTTTCCTTGGCTTCTTCCAAGCAGTTTGACTGAATGCCCTGGAGTTTTCATTAAAATAGTTACATTTTATTTTCACTTTTACTTTTGAGCTAACTAAAAATACTAATTTTGTCAGCTGATTTTCCTTCATGGGCACTCCTGTTTGCACAGAATACATATTAGAACTTAGTGTAGTTATAATGTAATTGCAGTTTAATGTGCTGAATATCCCAGTCTGTCTCCTCTTATAGAAGGACAAGGAAGTAAAAACATGCAGAAATGTGAATTGCCTTATTGACCAGAAAACAGGAAGTCCCCCTTACAGAAAGTCAGATTTTGAAACACTTTCAATTTTAATTTCTTCACATTCAAGTCTTATTTTAGTGTATGGGGCTTTGATCCGTTTACGAGTAGTAGAACAACAAAGGACATCTACTGAAGTCAGAAAGTGAACCAGTGGTATCAGTACTCATAGAAAAGTTTATAAGGAGCCTAAACACTAAATCTTTCCATGTTTTCCCCTATGTTTAAATTTCTTTTGTAATATCCACAATAGGAATCTGTCAGTATCCTGAAAAGAACATGGAGAAAATAGAAATCTGAATTGGCTGAGGAATCCTACAGAAAATACAAAAATATCAACAAATACATTTGAAGTATTTTCATTCTACCGTTCCTAAAAATTAATTATACTTACTGGCATGGTAACATTTGCTCTTTCAATAACCTACTGACATTTTTATGTTTGTTATTACAAACAAAATGACTAACAGAGAGGTTTTGTAACGTCACGAGAATGTTTTGATAAAACAATCCTTTTTCAATTTCAAAGAAGTCACGAGAAGACTGCCTACTGCATCCAACAGTGATATTTCATTCATTGCTTATCTTCATCTACCCTTTTTGCAAGACTGGAAACAGGAAGCATGGCCCAGAACAGATTTCAGTGATTATCACATTGAAATCACAGGACACGGTCACAGTAGGGCTTAATAATTACTGTTCAGTTTCCACAAATAACCTGTTTTCATTATCTGTAGCCCACGCCGTAGCAGACTGTTCTGTAACAGACAAGTTTGCAATCTCAAGTCTGCCATCAGAGTGAGTCACCCCACTGTGTGCAACAAGACCAGAACTTCCTCCAAGTGCTGTGTGCACCCCTCCAGCAAAGAAGCGTGACTCAGTTGTGAAACTTTCCATGTGCCTGAGCTCCAGTATGTGGCTAGCCCCAGCGAACCCATTCAGTCAACTTCAGGAGGGCACTTAAAGCAGAGTGCCAGGCATGCCAGCCTCTTGGAAGATGGATGCATCAAACCCCAAATCTTGATCTCACATCTACAGCTTCACATTTCCCTACAGGATACACGGGGCTGCTGAGTGAAAGCTAGACCTGGCATTAGTCCCCACACACTCACAGCTGTTGTGGTTGGCTGCTGCATCTCCATGCATTGTGTCCTCCCTGACACGAAACAGGTGGCTCAGTCCCTTCATTGTGGCTGTCAGCTCTTCTTCCTCTCCACCTTCAGGAAGGGGCCCCATGCAGTTGTGCAGAGGGAGGTGCCCTTGGTTTGCCTGGGGTGTGTTTCCTTGCTGCACTGAAAAACCGGTTCCCAGGGATTGAAGTTGACTTAAACACACCCAGCGAGGCCACAGGTTCCACTGCTGCCTGCAGCAGCGCACCGTCACTTGGCTCCATCAGCCAAGCCTTCTGCAGGCTGAAGGCCACTGTGGGAGATGCTGCTCTTGGAATTATTCTGCTTTAAATGATCAGGGGTTAGGAGAGTCCCCTGCAAGCACAGCATGCTCTTGGGATGTGAGAGACAGAAATGGCCTGATTTGGACAGAAACGGGAGCATGGCGTATAGTAACGGAGGCCGTTGGAATTAATCCAGTCACAAGACTTTCGGTTCGTTTTCAGAGAACATTTTCACATGCTTTTTGTCCAAGTCCAGTCAAAACCAATACATCAATATGGCAGTTTTAGTGAATCACCATATTGAGATCTGTCTAATTAGGAAATTCTCATTAATCTTGAATTCCAGATCCACGGTTACTTTCGTTTACTTACACCAACACAGATTATTTCATTTCATGCAGACAGTCACTACCTGAGATAGGGCATAAAAATTGCTGCCTTTTAAAGCGATTGGGTCAAATTTTGCTTTAAAAGCAGTAGCTGGCATTCCTAACATTATTTTAAAATTAATATTAGAAAAGTAGCTCCAAGAATGCAGAGCTATCACTAGTCAGCCTTACACAAGTGAAGACATTGAGTTCCTTCACTGTAATTTTTACCTTGTAACTTAAACAGTCCATGATTATTAGCACTGTATGTGTTGATGGGAAATTTGATCTGAAAGACTGAAAATATTTTGCCCATCGAACACTCTCGCTTGCTGTGAGTCAAACATCCCAGTGAAACTTCTTAACAGGAAGAGGTTTATTTCTGTGCGGCAACTGGGTATATGGTACAGCCTCACGGCTCGCAACATTAATCCTCTTTTTCCAAAATGAGGCAACAAACAATTTTATAATTACTAGATTCAGCACATACAACCGGCCCCAAAGGAGGAAACACAAGTTATAGCAGAAATCTTTAAACTATTAGGATCAAAATTTTAGATAGAGCCTGGAAACAACGGCTGTCAGTTCCACGCACTAATTACTATCAGACAATCTCATTTCACAGCTTATCCCTCAGCTCTCTTAACTAACGTTCCCAGTACAGCTATACATTATGCACACAAACTTCGCAGATAGTAAGCTCACCACATTCTCTAACCACTTCCCATGATACTGACTCTTTCAAATGGCTCCAGCAACCGGCAAAAAAGGCTGATGCAGAATCAGAAAACACAGAATCCGAAAACACAGAATCCATTAAAAAGTGCAGAGCAATGAGCTACTGGAATATCTCTTTTACTTGCCCTCACCGACCCCTCTGCCACCTGAGTTGAGAACAGTACAAACTCAGAGCATCTTTTTGCTTAAAAAAAACTACAAAAAAACAAGCAGCAGTAGCTTTTAATTATTATATTATTTATAATTAAAATAATTCTATAGTTACAAATACATAAAAAAATGGAACCATTATGAAGAAAAAAGGTAAGACAAACACATGTCAAATAGCGCATAAAGAACAAGCAAAAATTTCACTCTGTAAACGCTAAGACTTTAAAAGCTAGAAACAAGAAAGCAACTACAATGTTCTTATTAAATTGTGTATTACACTCTACTTTTGGGATCTACAGAATTCCAAGTTACCTGGTGCATGAACTGTTAGCCTATGCAACTTCAGCACCTTACAGTTACACTCTCTCCTTCCCTCATCTCCTACTGTTACAGCTACCAGCTGCAGCTTGCCTTTGTTTTGGATTACTAATAAAGACAACTAAATGGAGAGGCTCAATCTCAACAGCTGCTCACATACAAAAATGGAAATAAGAAAATGTATGTCAGAGATCCCTCCCAAAAATAGCTGGAAAGCAAAGTTCAACATCTGCAGGCTGTTCCCTAGGCTCTCTTGCAGGCAATGTGGTTCCTGATGGTTTCCACAATTCAGTCTCTTCATTGGATCTGGATACTGCAATGTAAGACAGACAGGGACATGATAAACCCTGTAATAACTCCCAGCATGGATCAAGCTGCCGTCAGAGCAATTCAAGCCCATATGCTGTGCTGCTGATGTTCCTGTCTACAGAATTACACCATGAAAATTCAGCAACTTCGAAAACAAAATGGCATGAACAGAAGTATTTATGCATTCCGAGTAGAACACTTCTAAAAATAAGGACTGAGATATCTAGGCCAGACAACTAATAAAAAAAGAGGTCATCCAACCACTGTAAGACATTCTGCATACAAGGTATTCCAAAACCTGAAAGTATGTAAAGATATTACTACAGCAGTAAACAGATTAAATAGGAGAATGCTGCTCTACAATCTATGATTCTAAGGATTGAGGATCTACAAGATAAACTCAAACAAACCTTGTTTTTAAGAGGGACATCTCTGTAACTGTTCCACTGATGGCAAGCACATTCCTCACAGATAAATGTTTTGTGCATCCCTTTCTTCAGAAGTAATGAAGAATGTTAAGATCACAGAAATGCCATCCTTTTCTCTATTATCCATAACTAGAAAAGGAGTTCAAGATTATTTCACACAGAATGGCTTGGGTTGAAAGCAACCTTAAAGACTATCCAGTTCCAATCCCCCTGCTGCGGTCAGGGATTCCACCCACCAGATCAGGCTGCCCAGGGCCCCATCCAATCTGGCCTTGAATTCCTCCAGAGATAGGGCATCCACAGCTTCTCTGGACAGCCTATGCCAGCATCTCACCACCCTCGAAGTAGAGCTTCCTCTTAACATCTAACCCTCTCCCTGCTGACACCCCTCTTTTGATGCAACCCAGGATACTGTTGGCCTTCTGGGCTGAAAGTGCACACTGCTGAGTCACGTCCAGGTTCTTCTCCACAGGACTGCTGTCAGTGAGTTCTTCTCCCACTCTGTACACATCTACCTTAAATAAGAGAGAAAATTCTCATCTGCAGCCATCCTAGATCAACCCATGTGCTTCAAGACTGTAAATACAGGAAGTATGGAATGGTTCACACAGGAAATAATTTACACTTTAAGCTAGAAACACGCAAGTTATGAAGACTTACCAGATGCTAGTGAAAACAGAGTTTAGTTAATTACAGCTATTACCAATGGACAGCACAGTAACAGTCAGAGAAATATGCTAAATAAGAACACTGCTAGCACAGCTTTCACTACAAGAACTGAGAAGAAATCATTGCATCACAAGATTCTGACAATACTTAATCCTGAACAGAAGGACTTCTTTAGATAGGAACAGTAACAAAAGTGGTATAAAAAATCATCTGGGAGATGATTTAGAAGGAAAAGATTAAAGCAGTCACACCAGGCACTTTCGGTATACATACAGAATAACCCTTCCGGATGGGTACATTTTACACATACCTCAAAAGACAGACACTTCTGGATTTAGAATCATATCATGAGCTTTATTTCCACATTAAATCTAACATACTACATAATTTTAACATCATGATACTCAAAGACAAATCTCTGACAGCTTTTTTAAAACCGATGATAAAACAGTTTTCCAGGCTAAGCCAAACTAGCTTCATTTGTCCAAGCACTCAGAGGAATTTCCAAGTAATGCACATGCAAAATAACAAACTTTAAATAAACGCACACATTGACAAGTTATCTTGGATTCTACACTTTATTAAATTAGACATATGTAAATCAATAAATGGACAGGTGCTCATTTTTTTTAAACAGTAGTCACTGCTCCTTCCGCTGTTTTAATGTCTCTCCTACCAGAAATTTCCAGCTCCCACCTCTGTCAGCAGAACAGCTAATGCTGACTGCTCACTGACTTTGTTTGGACAAAGTCAACTGTCAGACTGCAGAACAGTATGAACTAGCCTAGCTTATTTTGTCCAGAGCAGATTAAGGAGCGCTGAATTCAAATAACAGATCTGCAGGTACAGTGGCACCTGGCAGACAGAGATGAGCAGGTAGGAGTTACTGAAATCATTACAGAAAATCTGGAAGTGAAAAAATACATTCTGGATTTAGGCTAAGCATCTAAAACATATAAAATACACATCTATTTTTTTCAAAAAAGTAAGTCACAGAGTAATCCCCATATAGTTAAGCAACGGAACAGAAGCTTCTAACATAGTCATTTTAAAGATTATCCACTTCTAAAAGTTCATATTTCATCAAGGGTTTGTCACTGTATGCATAACTTCTAAGAAAGATGCTATCATCATAAATTAATTAGAAAATATCTAAATTTAAGCAATTTGGTGTAAACAGAAGAATATCATTATAGAGTATTTAAAATATTTAAACTTTAAAATGTCCTCCTTCCACTTAAGTACTCATAAAATACAATTTATTTGAAAATAGAAAGTAATTTTAAATAAAGATAGATAAACAGAATACTTCATTTCAGCATATTGCACATATTTATACAACATTCATATTATTATTGCACATTGATTTATATTAAATTTAGCCCTACCAACAGGTACCAATTTAACAATAGCAAAGAAAACTGAAGTTCTCAGTCTCTTTGGAAAGGTCAAGGATCAAACAGCATTTGTTCAACTAACCTGGAAGAATCCAGTTTATTAACATTTTTAGTATCAAGCAAAGTCATCCTGCATCTCATCACAGAGAGCCCTTCAGGGTGGGTCCATCACGTCATACTGAAGTAATTGTCAGTGATAACAATAAAAGTTTGGCTGTGCTCTGAATTCTTCTCTTTTGAAGACCAACCAGTTTTTAGTCCAATGACAAGACTGACATTCACAAGAACTGAAATCAAGTAGCTTGGCTCTTCTATGATATCACACAAATTAATTTGGTTCTCAATTGTCCAAGGAAGTATTAACTTGAGCAACTATGGTTGCCAACTCTCCGCCTTGCAGAGAGGGTGGCAGGTCAAATCTTAGAAGGGGGACATCAGCAAGCACAATGTGACACTCTACCTCATGAGATCCTCTTTCTCAGGTGCTTGCCATGCAGATTTGCTCCATCAGCTCTAATGAACCTGTTTTATTTTGTTGAACAGCAGAGACAATTCATGAGACTGCATGTGACTCGAACAAAATTTCACATGTGCAATGTAAAAGAACTCTTAGGTGCTAGCAATTTCATTTCTCCTAAGCTAAAAAAATATTATTTTCAAAAAAAAAAATGAATTACCTCTGTTATATCTTCTACCTCACGTATCATTCTTTTTAGAGTATGATAAACATACAATGGCTCCAATGTGAATCCAGCCATATTCCATCTGAGTCCAGCCTACCACCAACGCTAAATTAATTTGCAATCATCAAACACTATGAAATACTTCATATGAAGTACACTGCCGCACTGTCATTTAAAAAACATTTCAATTGTATGCTTGGAATTGATTGACTTAGCCTTTTTTGATGCTGACTGTGAAGTTGTTAGTCCAGACCTAAAAATAAAAATAAAATTAATATACATATATACAACAGATATTTATAGAACTTTAAAACTATTTTTTTCTTAACCTGAATACTTTAAAATATGAGTTGAGTACTTAGTTTTCGGAATAGCCTTACCTTTTTGTTCCTTGTAATGGTCTTGTGCACTGCTGTCCTCTGCTTAAACCTCCTGAGGAGTAATTGGAAACAATAAAAATGTATTACTTCAGTAAAGAAATAACGCTGCAGAAATCACATACACAGCAGAACTTTTAAAAGAGCAGTTCTGGATAAAGATTTTCCTCTCGCCGCCCCCCCCCCCACACACACTTTTTTTTTCTTTTTTTTTTTTTCTTATTTTTAATTCAACAATAGTGGAACTGAATCTGGCCAATGATTAATGCTTCATTAAAAAGAGAAACTACTTGAGTAAACAGGCTATGTGTCTAGCATGTTGTAGGCACAACTATGGGACAAATTTTACTGGAAGGACATCGCATTAGCAACGCCTGCCTTTATGCTTAAGTTCACAGCCTCTGTCTTAGCCAGCACATTAATTAAAATTTTTCTGCCAACTGAATCTCTGAAATGATCTAGATTAATGACATTTTCAGTAGTTTTCACCTAAATTTCAGTGACCTTAAAAACACCAATCTGATTATGGTTACGAGGGAGCAGACAGGATTTACAGAAATGACCAGTAATTCCTATGTTACCACTGCTGCAAATGAGAGTGCGCTATTTAACACTACGTAACCTCATTCAGAAACCCTGTTTGTCAATAAAACCGATCTGACATCTTTTAAATAGAGGTGTTTTCTCTTACACAGACATTACTCCAATGAACGTGTTGCAAAAGTATCTTGAAATGTCTTGAAAAAAGGTCTTGAAAAGTTAAAAGTATACAACTACCACATTACTGGCATTACACAAGTAGATAATGTGAATAACCAAATATATCTTAATGTGCTTACTCACCAACTCTGATTGAATTTTCTGTATCAGAAGTCTTAGCAGAACGATTACCCTTTTCTGTCAGCTCCTGGATAAGGCCTTTGTTTAAGCAGACATCTACGTGTCTGTTAAATGACATAAGGCTGGTGGTTTTCTGTTCTGAATTACAAACTGGACAAACAAGAACACTGTCTTCTTTGGCTTCAAAAGAACAGGATGAACTAGTTTCTTCTGTATGATCCATCCTTCCAAATTGTTCTGCATTCTCTTGTGAATTTCTTTTGGGAAAGAGACATTGTTTTATGCTTGCATTTCTAGGAATATCAATGAGATCACCAGGCTGTTTTTCTCTGTGAGGTTTTTCAGAGACAATCTGAGTGAATTTTTTATCTCTGCCATTGCCAGAAGAGTTTTCAGATGTACTTCCTGACTGGCCTGTTCCTGCTAATTGATCTGTTATATTTTCTTTACAGTCATCAATATTTTCATTTTTGCAGTGTGATAAGAAGCTAAAAGTATTTTCTCTTGAAAAGTCATTTTTTGATATTTCCACAGACTCTTTAACAAGACTGCCAGCAAGACATTCATCAACATGCCTATTAATCTCTTCCAAATTACTACTACTTTGCTCTTCAAAACAGACAGGGCACGTGAAGATCTCACATACATTAGACTTCTGCAAGCCTGTGACTTTGTTTGCTTCTTCCACAAAATTTGCTGATGATTTTACACCATGAAAGTGCTGCTTACCTACACTTTCACTTGGAAATACATTATTACAGTTTAGTTGCCTTGCAGCTCGCTTTTTATCAAAAAAACTCCCTCTGGAAGATGCTTCTGAGTTTTTTGTGAGATTTTCTTGATTGGATTTCCCTGGCTGAAGCCTTGGAAAATCAAGTTCTTTTCCTGATTTTAAGAAGCTTTTAATGCTTTTTTGTTGGTATTTCTTCTCTTCTTCACTTAGAAATCCTGATACTCGTACACCTAATGAAAAAAAAAAAAGTTACAATTTCAAATATCAATATTTAAAAAATGTACTTAATACTTACTAAACACCTTTTTGAGGTGAACATCCACTCAATAGAAAAATGTTTTTTGCCTATAAACAGAGGTTAAAGGGGCCTGCAAATGCTAATAACGGATCACAAGATCCATGCACTTTTATCAGACCTGAAAACTTGTCCAACTTTATTTTTAATTTCAATACCCACAAGTATTAACTCTTTGTACCATAATATGAGGCTATAAACTTAACACAGTTATGTAAAATTCAGTTCAAAAGACAGATTCATATCAAGTTTCCCCATCAAATTATTTTTTTCCCTTCAGCACATTCTGATATTATAGACAACTAAGTTTTATACTTTATTGAATGGTTTGAACAGGAGAAAATATTTAAGTACCCCAAATCACAGGCCTTAGAATAAAAATACAGAATTAATTTTGACAGAATTTTTCAAATTTCTCACAAAATTTCTAAGCACTTCTATTTAATGTATTTGTTTCTAAAAGGGGCTACGTACGGAAACAAATTGTTGCTGCACGGCAAAGCACATGTAAAAACCTTTTTAAGGCAGCAGAATTAAGAACTGCAATGCAGTTAAGATTTTACTCTCCTGCCAATGTGTTCCAGAGTTATGAGGTAGTAGGAATGGTACAACTTCAATTAGTAAAACATTCTGGAGTTACTATTCAGCACTCTAGAGCTGTTTCACTTTGCAAAAACCACCAGGGTAATGGAGAAAGGATAAATCCATTTATATGATTTTACTTTTACTTTAGAGTACAGTCTATTACTTCCATATGCTATATGATCTAATTCTACAAAGAGTTTTACCCATAAGTCTTATCCTTAAAGGGTGAGGAGCAACACTATCAATTTCCGTTCCTAACAACATTTTCGCAACAGCAAATATTTCATCCTCAGCAGAAACAGAAGACAGCACTGTTGAAGCTCTTGTTTTTACTTCAAAGTTCACATTCTTTAGCTTCAAGGTAACAGTTTTACCCTATTTAAAAAAAAAAAAGAAAAAAAAGTTATACATATCTTATATGGCACACATAGAAATATTAATGCAGCACCTCTATAAGGGCCTTAAAGCCACAGTCAAGAGTTTCATCTTATCTGTGTGCAGCAAGAGTTACTGCCAAAAATCTATCTGTAAGATTTTACACTTGCTCTTAAACTGCTGCCAAAGTTAAATTCTCTAAAATAGGTCAGTTGGCTATGGTCCCCAGCAGACCTTCTGCCAACAGTGCATGTTCAATAGATTTTAGGCTCTGGCTACAGACACAACATCTACCCGGTCAACCAAAAATTATTTCCTCACTCATAAACTTTCAGTGCCAGGTACCTAAGTTTTGTTGGGAAAACTATTAAGGATGTGTAACTAATATCCTATTAAGGATCCTTCTCAGTGTTGTCAGAGCAACACATAACACCTATGTTTGGCACAGATATTCTCTGGCAACACCTTCCATGACAACTGTGATTTGGAATGACCATCCAAATGAAAATTAGTGGCACTCTTTGTGCTATGGTGCCTTTGTAAGCTTACTCCTTTGACCTATTTGCTGTTGATTTCTCTTTCAACCTGACACCTACCGAGACAATCATTTATGGCAGAAGAGGACTAATAAGAACTCTTTCAGGTCTTGAACATTATGCCTTGCTTTACCATAAAGACCACTACAGAAGTCTGTCTTTCTTCTCTACACGAATGTAATGCTTCCTATTTATTTCCATAGAAATTACAATATTTTCAAAGAGCACAATAACACTATCTGATAGAGAAATTCTCAGCTACAAACCAACATTTTTCAACATAGTCACCACAATTAGCTATGTATTTTTGCCAGCAATTATCAAGACCTGGCATGCTGTGCTCATAAAAATCCACATAGCTGTCCAGAACGAGTCTTGTCTTTGATGTTGCTGTCACCACTGCTGAAATGTGCCATCCACTACATTACTGAGCTCACATCCACTGTTTGGTTTCCAGAAATGTTCAGCAAGTGTCAATGAATGGTAGTGGGTACAATTTTTTCCACATGGAGGAATTCAACTCCACACCCCTGCTTCAGACAGACCTCCATGTCTCATTCCGTTTTCATAGAATCATAGAATCCTTAGAGCTGGAAGGGATCTTTAAAGTCCAACCTAAATCTACCCTCTTTGAGCCTGAAGCAGTTTCTCCTTGCTCTATCACCACAGACCCTGCTAAAAAGTCTGTCCACTTCTTTCCTGTAGCTCCTGTTTATTTTGCCCCTCTGCTGCCATCTGTCACACACCAACAAAATGTAAAGGAATGTTGGTGGGAAGGTTCAACCTCTCTACTGCCATACCACCAACACCTGCCTCTGATGTCATGAGACAACATCATAAACTATTATGCATTACATTCAGAGCAGCCCTCATAAAAAGAAATTTGGGAGAAGGAATATAGGGGCTGTTCATATCATTCATACATTGAGTGGTATGACTAACTCTTCTGCAAACTGGGAACGTGAGCTTTTTAAACTACACTAGTGGTTATTGACTGGATCCTACATAAAGATAGGAAATAAACAGCATTTTAAATATATTAGAATTACATGATTGGTGGTGAATGGAGCTAAATCCAGCTGGCAATTAGTCATGAGTGGTCTTTCCCAGGGTCTGGTACTGGGGCCTGTCCAGTTCAATATCTTTATTGATGACCTGGACAAGGGGATTGAGTACACCCTCAGTCAGTTTGCCAGTGACATCAAGCTGGGAGGAAGTATTCATCCATCTGAGACTAGGAAGGCCCTACAGAGGCATCTGGATGAGCCAAAGCCAATGGGATGAAGTTCAACAAGACCAAGTCCCAGATCCTTCACTGTGGCCACAGTAACCCCCAGGCAATACTGTACACTTGTGGTAGACTGGCTGGAAGAACGTGTGGAAGAAATGGGCCTGAAGGTGTTGGTCGATGCTTGGCTGAACATGAGCCAGCAGTGTGCCTAGGTGGCAAAAAGGACAATGGCATCCTGGCTTGTATCAGAAATAGTGTTGCCAGCAGGAGCAGGGAAGTGATCAGTACTCAGCTCTGGTGAGGAAGCACCTGGAGTACTGTGGTCAGTTTTAGGCCTGTTGCTACAAGAAAAACATCAAGGCCCTGGAGCTTGTCTATATAAGGGCAATGAAGCTGGTGAGGGGTCTGGAGCACAAGTCTGTTGAGGAGAGGCTGACGGAACTGGGATTGTTTAGTCTGGAGGAGACTCAGGCGAGACCTTATTTCTCTCTACAATGACCTGAGAGGAGGTTGTGGCAAAGTGGGGATTGGTCTCTTCTCCCACATAACTAGCGACAGGACTAGAGGCAATAGCTTCAAGGCGTGCAAGGGGAGATTCAAGCTGGATGTTAGGAAGAATTCCTTCTCTAAAAGAGTGGTTAGGCACTGGAACAGGCTGTCCAGGAAGGTGATTGAGTCACTGTCCCTGGAGCTGTTCAAGAACACTCAGATGTTATACTAACAGACGTGGTTTAGTGGGGAATACTGACAGTAAGTGGACAGTTGGATTGGATGATCTTGGAGTTCCAACCTTGTTGACTCTGTGATTCTATGATTGACCAGAGCATAGCTCATAGGCAACAGATTCTTTTTAGCAGCTCTCATATTTATTAGCATTGCCATTAGCAAACATTTTTAAGATATTCTGTAGCTTAGTTAGTCGAAATAAGTTTTTCTAAACTTATTATTAGATATTCGTCTGAACAAAATCAAAACGCTGTCTAAAACATTCAAACTAGCTGCAAATGAATTAAGATAATTTCCTGAAGATAGACTCATGAAGTGATGCTGACTCATACCACTACTACATTTTGAGTGCAAAGTGGTGTCCTTTTGAAAGTAAATAGAATAAAAAAATACCTTGAGTCCCTCTTTCTGTAAGTCCTGAGCAAGTTCTCTGCAGAGTTCTCGACACAAGCTGTACTGATCTTCTGCCGTGTTAATTTCACTGAATGTTCTAAGATAAAGACAAAGTATTTTTTTTCAATATGAATCCTAAATCTTGCTCAGTGATTGCCATCTAAATGTTTTGGGTTTTTTTTAACACTTGAACAAATCTACATCAAAAGAAAGTTTCATGGGGTTTGAGTGTTTACTTCAAAGATTAAAAAATATACCGATACAAATACTGTACAAAAAGATTTATGCACATTCATGTGCTTAAAGACGTTTGTTAAATCCCTCAAATAATGAAATAATTCAGCAGCTCAACTTCTCATGCAGTAGTTGAAAACGAATAAGATTTAAAGTCATTAATGTTTAAATATTTGCAAGAGAGAATACTAATACCAACTGAATTCACGGAGGCAGCAAAGTAATTTGTACGTAACCTCCTTTGTACACTGCTGTGTAACATCAGAAGAAAGAGAAGATTAGAAAGTCAACATCAGAGCCAAGTGTCAGAAATAAATAATGCAGATACAAAGAAAAATATGCCAGCTAGGATAATTGTGGATAGTCACAGAGAATGAAAAACTAGCTTTCTGCCAAAAACGTTGTTAGAGTTTCTCATCAGGGGAATTGAAGTACTGTTTTTCCCATTAATGTATCTGCTTTTTAGGAATAACATGAGGAAAAGCAAGTTTCAGTTAGTCGTGGTTTTAAGGCACACTGGAATCAAAACTTACAGCTTTTAGATGCTTCTGGAAAAGTTTCACAAATCCATTGTTTCATTTCAGGCTTTATATTTTTATATTTATGAGTGCAAAGTCCCTACAGTTGCACTAGTTTTCATGTCTCAAAGTTATAGCATAGCCATCCTCTATTAAGATTCAGATTCCCCTAGGAATGTTTGCATGCTGCCAAACTAACAGACCGATTATTTTACTGTGGGTCCATTACCCAAGATGTAACTGATGTTACATAGGTAACACTGCAGTGATTTACAGCATTGCAATCCTGTAGTATATGGGAAGCTATAGGATTTGGAAGTTTGGAACGGGGCAAGATAGAGACATTGCAATTTCAAGCACCCCTTCTCCTTTCATATAAACTAGCTGCATGATCCCAGCAGCCCATTGATGTCTCTCATCTAACTACATATTTGTTCAGAGAGAACAAAGGAAGGTAAAAACAGAGAAAGGCAACAGCCTACTCCGATTATCTATCGGCCTGCAAACCAGCATATGACTGGCCTGAGTTTGGTCAACCTGGAGAAGAAAAGGCTACAGGGAGACATCATTTGTTGCCTTCTAATATTTAATGGGGCTTATAAAAAAAATTGGAGAGCAATAGCAGATAGTGATAGGACAAGGGGAAACAGTTTTAAACTAAAAGAGGGAAATTTAGATTAGGTATTAGAAGGAAATCCTTACTAACGTTGCCCCAAACTATTACGTCTCAATAGGAATGTTATTTTTTCCTTATTTTCTAAGATGAGGGCATTACTACAGTGGTCTGAAGATTCTCTCTGCAGTAATTTCTTTCCAAAAAGATTTCCAAAATTTCTTTCCAAAACCTCACCTTTTAAAATAACATATTGCCTTCTGAAGGAGTGTTAAATTAGTAAGAAATTATGCGTAAGGAAACACGTTTCAGCAACCCTTGCAAAATTAGTGCCTTTCAAGATTTCACTGCATTATACATGTTATCCACGTGATTGCAGGCTACCAAATTGATATTGGCATTAAACTGAAACATAAAACATTAAATGTTTCCACTTCACATTATGGCTCAAAGAGAAACAGATGATGAGAAAATGGAAAACAAACTAGGAGTACTTCCAGAATATTCTGAAGCCAAAGGGGGTTGGGGTGAGGATGGAGCCTGAATGTGATTTAGTGAGCTTGGTTAGCTTTATAACATATGTGAATACACAATGAATTTATATGACTAACAAAACCATACACATTGGGACACTAAGTAGATTTAGTGATTAACGTAAATTTTTAAGATCAAAATATATACCTTTCAGTGCTCATACTTTTTCTTTCTCCATCCCTTTAAAAAGAAAAACAAATTATACGCTCACTTTACCAGTAACTGTTATCTTTTCACTAGACTCTAAGTCAACATCAATCATGTTTCAATAAATAACAGCAAACTTCTTAGTAAAATCTGAATGTTAGCTTTTCCTGCAAATCTTATACATTAAGCTTGACCGAGTGCAAAGAGAACATATATATATCACTTAATAAATATGTCAATATAATATATAATAATACTTACAGATGTCAATAAGCATTACCAGTTTGCAAAATAAACCTTTTGTCTCTTATCAAAAAGAGTTATCTGAAAACTAAATAAAAATCTGATTCTGTTTCTCCTAGGTATAACACAAGTACTGCTAGTAAAATCCCAAACATCCTATGCATATAAGAATATTTGTTTGTCTGAAGGTTTAATTTGCTTTCTACCTGAATTTTTGCCCACGGAAAACATGACATACTAAGGCCTTTTTTTTTTTTTTTTT
>JACDJE010000199.1:136298-184337 GCA_016647715.1 Pavo muticus
GATGCTTCTGAAAAAAGAAGAGAAAGCAGTGCCCTCTGCTGGTACAGTTCTGAGCAAGTCACAATTCCAAGGGCTTTTAACATCTTCTCTGTTACTTTTCCTATACCTGGCACCTGGAAGAAAAAAAAACCCAAAAAAACATTAAAATGGAAATTACCATTTGTGGATCCAGCACTAAGAAAAAACTTACATAAAACACAACTGGGCCTATTACTCAGAATTATTCATTTATTTATTTATTTCAGGAGAAATCTTAGTTTCAGAACATCAGGAACATAAATGATTGTATAATGAATGTCATAGTACGTCTTACCTTTCTAATGGGCAAATCTTTTATGAAGTCTAGCACTGCTTGTCTCTCTGGAGAAATTCTGCATTGCCCATTAGGTTTATTACGATCACTGCACATTTTTGCTAACATGGTATTTGGAGCTATTCCTTAAACACAAAGAAAGAAAATTTTGAGAAATACCAGACTGCGATTTTAATCATCCATTATTTAAAAGCACAAGAGTAGGCTACACATTTGGTAAAAGCAAAAGAGAAATGGTAACTAACGTTAAGCAGATTTCTTGGAATTCTGAAAAAAAAAAAAAACAACTGTAATAAACTCATGAGAAAATAAATACATATGACAGTTTAAAAATAATTGATGCATCAGATGAAGCGTACCTACTATTTTGAGAAAGGGTAACAGAACATGTACTAATCGGTCACGAGGAGTTAAATAACAAGTGTCTTAAAAATAACACCCATTACATGACTGAATGATTTTACGACTATTACAGTGATTATAGGAAGACAAAAGGAAATTCTTACAACAGCAGTTACAATCAATTTCAACGTGAAGGTGTTATGTCTTGCTTGTAGTTCAGAAAAAAAGACTGAATTTATTTTGATAAAATTTACTAAACTAGTATTTTCCAGACTACCACTGATAAGAAACTACTTAGAATTAAAAAATACATAAATATTCCACTGGTTCTTGTTGGAAGAAGTAAGTAGGAGTTGCTCCTTTCCAGAAATGTAAATAGCTTTACAAACAAATTATAGGATTGGTTAGCCAAAAATAAATAAATAAATAAAAAGATAATTTACTCTGCTTTACTCCCCTAGTGGTCTAAATTTTTATCTGCTTGCTGGTATAATGATCTAGTTCAGGCTTGTGCAACTCACAGCCCACACGCAGCATGTGGTCTGGACAGCTAGTAATGCAGTCCCAAGAGAGCATAAACTTCTAACATTATTATGTGATGCTTAGCAATATTTTTAATGAGTGGATTGCACGCAGCTCAAGCATTGACTGCATAGGCGGAAACAAGAAAGGCAGACTACACTGCTAGCTCTGCCTCTCGTGCCCATCACACGCACTCAGATGAACCAAAACCCACACGTAGTACACATTACATGCGCCTGTGCCACTTAGTGAATAAAAGGCAGTGATTGCTGATACAGATATTTCAACTCACCTACAGTTGTGTATGCCTATGAGGGCATACTTTTTTGTATTAAGCAGACATGCAAGTTTTCTTAGTTATTAAACTGGGCTTAGGTTATTTCATAAAATACTTTAGTAAGTTGTCACGGTCACTGCAGTTGAAATATCCAGCATACTCATGCAGTGCTGACAAATTTTATAATTTTAAATGCCTCGTAAGATCACAAAAAGTATAAAATAATTTACGGTGTTTTTTGGTATGTTTGACAGTTCATTTAAACAAGTTAAATAAGCATCTTCAAGGTGAAAATCAACTTATCTATGCTATATTTCATAACATAGAGGTGTTCAAAACGAAACAGCAAACTCAAGATATGGCAAATAATTGTATGCACTGTGATACAGTGGGTAAACATAGCCCTGTGAACAGTGGAAAAATATGTGCTTTGCTTTCCAGTTTGATAAAAAAAATTTGAAAATAGATTTCAAGTTTTCCAAAAAACATCGGCTTTTTTTGTATACTCACAACTCCATTTTCAGTTCACATACACACATTACCTGTGAATTTTCAAACTGAATGTATAGAGTTGCAGTCAGACATCCAACTAAAGAAAAAATGTGACCATTTCTCTTTACTAGGCTTTTATAAGGCCTATCTTAACAGAGAAAAATATACCTCACAATCACACCTTATTCATGTAATCACTTTTTGGCAGTATGTACATTCCTGAACAATTATTTTCAAGGATGATGCACAAGAAGAGTAAAATTAGATCAAAAATCTGACAAGCATCTTGAGCACTAACTAATAATAATCACAGCCACTTCCACTGAACCAGACATTGATACATCAGTTTCACAAAAACAAGGTCAAACATCCCACTAGTTTTATGTTTCTGTTGACCTCTTTTTTTTTTATGTTTTAATAAAAACTACTGAAAAATAAAAGAGGTTTTGTTAGTTACACACGTTAACCACATCTTGTATTTTATATATGGCCCAACACGATTCCTCTTCTCTCAATGAGGCCCAGGTAAGCCCAGAGGTTATATATCCATGGTCTAGATGGTAGAAGTAATTCTCTTTCACTATTGCTTATCAGAATTTTTCTATTAGCCTTCTAACCATGTTTCATTTTGATGCATTTATAAAGGCTTCATAAACAGTATTTTATCTTTCAAGGGATAAAATTTCAGAAGAACAAAATTATTATTTTTCTACTACTTAGGAGATAACATATGGGTTAATCTCATCTGTTTGTTCCTACTACCTATTCCTTTACCTCTGCTTGCTTTTGACATTTCCCTGGCCTTCACACCTGCTTCATAAAGCTCAGCATTCCCTGATGCTTCACAGATCTGGTTCACAAAGCACTTTGGATGCCAACCAAACTAGACTGCCAGGAACATACTTTATTTATTTATTTATTTATTTATTTATTAGGTATCTAAGGCAGATTATCAACACAGCGGTTGAGAGTTGCAGGTAGGTTGCCTGAAGACAGAAAGCTTGGATGGTAAATATTACAAACCTCAATATTTTATTAACTTAAACATATTTACTTCTCTAAGAATCATCCTTTAAATGAATTTTAATATTGTATTAAAAGGAAAAAAAGGAACAGTGTGGCAAAACTGTTAGAAGTAGCAATAACTGATCTGTTTTTATAATTTTAAATGCCTCGTAAGATCACAAAAAGTGTAAAATAATTTACAATGTTTTTTTTGGTGGATTTCACAGTTCACTAAAACCAATTCAGCAATCAGTAACGGATTACTCTATATCCATAAGCTTATTAAAACAATTTACATGAGGCACTAAAACAAGTATCAGCAGTGCTAACATTAATTCCTGAGCCCCCTAATTCACTTCTCTACACTACTTCCATTTCAAGATGAAAGAAGCAAAAAGAACTACTACTTTGATTTAAAAAAGGGAGGGATGGCTTTGATACATATAAGGTTTCAGTAATGACTCGAAAGACACAAGTCTTTACAGAATTGCAAAGGAGGCATATTTATTTGCAGCACAAGAATGCTGTGGCAATACTTCTTTCTTAAGCCTGTAACATCCCCTGAGATTAGTGTACAACACACTGTGGAAATACAAAGGATTATTTTTTATATGTGTTTTAATACCTGCACTAGCAGTCAGTTGAGTTTTCTGCTCAATCCTAAAGCGAATTTCCTTCACAGCTTCTTCTGCAGAGGTTCCAAAGACGACTACATTTTTCAGTGACTGATCTCTTTGTCCAGAGTGATCATCCATTACAGATGTGCCATCTTCAAACAGCTCTGGTGAAGAAGAGTATCCATCTATATTCAGTGTGCCAGATATGTTTATATCCTCTTTATCTGTATTAGAAAATACACAATACATACAATAATCAATGTATATACAGCATCTATTTCATTGATTTTCCTCTGCAGTAGAGGAAAATAGTTGATTAGCATTTCTGTTTTTTCTGTTTAACAAAAAAGTATGCTTATTTAGCCAAAATGATTGCACTGCATTTTCATTTGAAGAAAGGAGAGTCACAATTGTTTTATTCTTTATAAGATTAGAATTGGCTGAGATTAGAATTGGCTAGGAGACTGGGCTTCACTTCCAGAAAAGCACTGAGGTTTAATGCCTGTTGCTGTAATAGCAGAAAAACACAAACATTTTGGCATTACTTTTGTTTCATATCATGGAGAAGCCCAGATGCTCCCTGTTTCGTGGGAATAAAAATCTTCTGTACTTTTTTTTTTCCCCCCAATATTTTCTAATGATACTGCAGTATCTCTGGTTCTAGAATAGCCAATCTGATAAGCTTCTAATCTTCAGCTTCAGTCATCACAGAACTAGGAATGACAGCAGCCCTTTGTCTGACTACAAACTTTTCTATTACACTTTCACATTCTCAGTGCTGCATGTGGTAGGAAAAGAACACAGACAGCATATAAGTATGAAGAGACACATGACTACATATCAGTGGTATTTAATCTGCATAGACAATGCCAGTTTATTTCCTTCTAGTCTATTAATGCTTTTCAGTACAGCTTCCTTCATTATCCTCTTAATAGCTATTTGGATCACTTTTTAATGCAATTATACAAGCTATCCAGTTTGCACTTCAATCGAGCATTTACTTGACTCCTTTTTTTACTATTCCTAATTGGTTTCACAGTTGCGGGTGTGGATCCAACTCCACCTTCCAGAGCCATGTGAAATCTAGACATATCTTTAAGCATTACCATATTTCTGTAGCATTCATTTCTTTGAACAGTTATAGTCCTGTAAAATCATCTCAATAGAGCTTATACACAATTTCTTTGCAAATAATTTCTCACATTTCTGATGTACAGAACTCACTGCAGTATTTTATTCCAGAAAATACTTCAGCAAATTGTAAATAAACTTTAGAACAATCAATTTCTTTATTCTATACTTCCTCAAGTCACAAGATTATTACTCTTTATTTGCAAAATTACAGTTTTGAATTGTAAAGACAACTGAGTATAGTAAACCTGCTACCACTTTTCACGCATAGGTACTCACAAGTTAAAAAAAACTACATCTCTAAATCCTAACTGTCATCAGCATGGCTTTTGTGCATGGGTGAGTAGTAGAGAAAGTGGACCTGTAACCTAAGAAATCAGAGGTAGATAGTATAAAGAATTACAAAGAATGCACTTAGATATGTGTACTTCCAATGGGAGCTGCTTTTCTGAAGCATATGTTATACGCAAAAGAAGAGAGTAGTTTGATTACTTTTTTCTGTAGTGTTTTCTGTGTTCAAAAAGTATCTTCTTTTATCTTCAGGCCAGTTCAGCCTTTCCTCCAAGTGCTCTGTTACATTCAGGTAGGCTTCATCTAGGCCCATAGGCATAAAATGGGGATCATATTCAGCCAGTATCTCTTTAACCTTCAGAAATCAATAGAGAAAGTTTAAAACTTTGCTGTAAAAACAGATCTTGACGCACAATCATTAGGTGAACAAACGTACTCAGAAAACTCAAGATGACCATTCACCATTAAAGACATTCATAGAGCAAATAATTTACTGATATTACAAAATTATAGCACTACTTCTCTCAAGTACCAAGATATCAATGCTAAGCAAGTGAAGGGGTACTGAGCATGGTGTTTTACTGTACAGGTCACTAAGTTTGGTGAATAAGCACTCCATTGACATTAGGTTCACAACCACTGCTGTAACTACTTGAACAAAACTCTGGGGATCTGAGAAACTGGCAGAAGCTCAGAAGGAGCACACTAGCTGATTGATCTATCTGCACTGTCTGTCAGACATCACATATGCAAAACGTAAGAAAAGCCTACATTTTAAATTATAGTCAAACAATTGGTGTAGAGCAGTTTAGAGCTCTGGTCAGAGCCACTAGCAAAACTATTACTTTAATTTTGAGTGCATCCTCCAAAACGACACATTAAATTAATAGGACAAATAAAAATTCCCATTTTACTGCTCCTCTNATCAAGAATTCTTTAACAACTGTTCTGCACCTTCAGATGCAGAAGGCCTTCAGAGATTTTTCTTTTTATCTCCTTCTATTTGTAAGTTTAAGTCTTTCTTCATAAGTAACAAATTTTATATCCTCAAATTTTCAAGAAAGAAGCCAGTCAAAAGCAATGACCATAAGGTGAACCACTTACTGGGAACCCATGTGCTCATATATTAAGGGCTTGCTTTCTCCACATTAAAATAACTGAAATCAAGTTGGTGTTAGTAAAAATCAAACCATGAAACAAGTCTTAGATGACATCATTAAAAATGTCTTCCCCTTTGCAGCAATAATCTTAATTTTTGACAAGTTTTTTCCCAGACTGTATAACATCTAAAACAGGGTGAATAAGGAAAGAAAGTCTGCCAGTTTTAAAGGAGCATTTGAGGTTGCATTATCATAATAGAAACAAATGTAACAACAATCTAATTTCATTCAAGTCAGCTTCACAAAGTGAGCCCTACTGCATGTTTTCTTTCAAGTCATCGACTTTCTGTACTTTTTTTATTTTCAGAAGCATTCATGGTAGCACATTACTTGCCTACAAATTATTAGCTGTCAGTATTATTTTGTAGACAAATTGGAAAAGTGTAAGACCTATTACTGTCAGAGCAGTAAAGGAAGTACGGTGGAATACGTTTTTCAGAAGGTACTCTGGAAGCTAATTCCTAATGAAATCAAATCATGGTCGAGTCATTTTTTGATAGAATTTTATAAGAAGGATATTTATGGAAGTAATATTTACCAGAAAGGACTCAATCCCTAATTAGTAATCTTGGCTCCTAAAATACTAAATAGCAAAGTGCTACGATTTTTAAAATTAAGTGCTGCATGTTTGTAACCAGGGCAGGCTTAGAAATGAGGAATACTACTGAAAAGACAGACTTACTAGTAAAAATTATTTCTCCCCACACAAACAAAAGGATAAAAAGCTATTCAGTAATGAATCTCAGAGCAACAGATATGAAGAAGTATTTTAAAATCTTCAGTTCTATTCTCGTAAATTTCTAAGTTATTATAGACATGAACATAAAAATGATAGGAGACACAGAAGAATTACTTACTTTCAATAGAAACATGGCAGTTTACCACCAATATCGTTTTCAACACAATCAGATAATAAAAAAGGTGTATTGTTTTCATAAAATAAACATGACTGAACATCTCTGCTTTGGATAAAGAACTGTTATCTCTTTAGTTATTTTANTGCATCATATTTTATCAGTTTTGGTCCAACTATTAGGTAACACAGTATTTGATCATACACATCTCATCTTCCTGTAAACAATTAATAATAAGATTCACTGCTCAGCTTTTGCTAACAAAATGAAATAGATACAAATCCCAAGAGATCACAAATAAAAACTCAAAACAACTGTAATTTCTAATACTTTACTCCCGTCAAACAACAAATGAAGTATGTGACATGAAATCCAAGATGCTTAACAGGTTCAAACACATTCTAATGTAACATTTAACTGCCACATCTCATATTATCTAAAACTGATGCATTGATAAAGTCTGAAACAAAATACACCAATCTTTGGTTAGAATGTTTTTTATTTTTCCAGACTTACCTCTTTACTCACTTTTCTGTATTTTTCAAAGTTTAATGGTACTATAGTTAGATGTGGACACAGCTTTTTAGCAATAAATCCAGGCATGGCTGCACGTACACCAAATCTCCTAGCATGGTAGTTTGAGGTGGACTTGGAAGAGGAGAAGTAGTAAGTTTAGTGTTTAGTAATCAAGTTTTATACAATGACACTTAGTGTTAAATCAAGTTCTGATCATGGAACCGCACAGAGAAAAGACTAAATAGGATGAAAATTAATATATTCTTTTTCCCTCTCCAGTCTGTTCACTCCTTTAACATTTTATTACTACACTTTCTACTGAAAAACAAAGCTCAGCTTAACATGGTCTAGAACAGACATTTCCTCTACCGTTCTTATTATTTTTTCCAGACAGTCATGAAACTTCTCTTTATTATATGCTATTATTGTACATTTTATCACACTTTTAGGTTAATGCAATCAATTTCTATAGTAGCTTGACATTTGGCCTTACCAACATACTCATTGATCCCACTGCAATAGGCCTTTCCTTCAGCTCTGGATTGTCTCTCATTTCCACAGCTGCATAGAAGGCATCCATGTCAATGTGTACAATAGTACAACTAAGGTTGCGACTCTGTTCCAGTTCCATCACAAGTTTGTCCACCTGAACAAAATAAGGTAATAATTAAAAAAACTATTAATCTTGCAGAAGTGCAAAAGTACACATGATTCTAATAATTTTGATGTATATGGCACATTGTTTAAAAAAAAAAGTTTCTGGTGACATTTGCTAGAACACTGCTAGAGCAAATGGTACAAAAAGGAACAAACTCCTCACTAGTGAAAAAAAAATACAAAACCTAATTCAGATAGCAACTGGGTAAGACCCACTGAAGATGCAGCTTCAGCTACTGTCATAGTTATTTAAAAAATGAACAAACAAATAAAAATACATTAATAGAATGTGAATTTTCAATACACCTAGCTGAAGCTATCACACTTCAGAAAATTGGCTCAGACACATGAAAAAAAGACCAGCAGCTCAAAGGGCAGTACAGTCTACCTTACTTTGTGAGAAATAAGGTCTCAGACAGGTTCATTTACTGCAAAGAAAACTGCTGTTAATCCCTTTGTAAAATTCCTCAGCATTTGTTACAGGAATATGTATCATAAGCAAAACTGTATGGCGACTTTTAAAGATTATACACAGAAAAGAGAAAGTACTTTGTTTCTCTTCAAGAGTTAAAGATTTATCTCCTACTAGTAAACCGTGGGTTTGGTCAGCTCCACAGCATTCTGGATCAGTCAAACATAGATTTCTCCACAAAAATACTTGAAATAGTTTTTCTTAATTTATTTCCATTCTTTTATCAAGAGAGCTGGAGATTTTGTGTTTGTTTCAGAAATATCATTCAGCTACGAATGAGATATGAAGTGAGTGAGTGTCACAAGAAAGTATGAGTGTATTACTTAACAGAAAATTTTTAAGGCCTGCTGACTTAAGGTGGCTATGTTGTCATTACCATACAACATCCTAGAAGCAAAAGAGAAAATATCAAAAAAGGAGAACAAAGGAAGTGCTATCAAACTATGACTGCCTGATCATATTAATGACTATGCTAACCTCTATTTACACAAAGTTGCTGTGATTAGAAAAGAAACAATGAGCTTCACACACATTAGAGCTCAAGAAATGCATGTAGTGAAAAGGAACAAAAGTTTTGCTCTGTGTGCAAGAACAAGGACACTCACGAACATTTGTGATATCAAGGTACCACCACAGACATGTCTCTGCCTCAATTATAATGATTTTATGGTCCTGAAAAGGAACAGTTATGTGCAATTTGCAAAGTCACTGCAAGAGTTGCTCTCTCTTGCTTTTTTTTTTTTCCTTTGCAGAGCTGCTTAATAAAATAAACAAAAAACTAATCTGAAATCTCAGCCTTTGAGGCTGAAGATACTTGAACAAAGACAAGTGGCTATGAATGTCCCAAACAAATTGCTGAATAATGACTTACTTAGTCTTTTCTCTTGTTTGTTCCAAGTTCATTTTAGAGATGAAATGGGACCTCAAAGTAGGCTATTCCATACAGAAGAATACAGAATGCTCCCCATGGCTGAACAAACCGGTATAGAGAAATTAAGGGCCCAACTGAAAGTGGTGCAGGCAGGCCACTATTTACTAGCTATTTACATGATGCAACACATGGAAAAAAAATGTTTCTTATATTGTTGGAGAACGTAAAATATGCAAGATACAAGTTTCCTATCTTAAATTGCATAATCAAATTAAGATATTAAAGAATTATTCAAAATTTCTTTAATGTTTGTAGAAGTATTTGACAGGCTTGAAGAAAAAACAAATAATGATACTACTTTTTGGGGCAACAGTAACTATTTACGGAATAAACATCGATGATAACAGCGATAAAACTAGCAAGCACCATGAGAACAGCTTGACAATCTGGTAGCAGCTGGATACTTCTTGAAGTATTGTTAACTTCTGTGGAACTTCCAGTGGTTCCACTCTAAGTGATTAGATCTAAATCTGTTACGCACAAGTTTTCAGAAATTAAGAACTGTATGATACAGCATGGCATTAATAAAGAATGGCATTTATTAGAACTTCAAATTAGCTCTTCAAACACACCCTAGTGGTGAGAAAGACAGTAAGTGTTATGTTGCAGACTGCATTTCCACGATGTAACCAGGATTTTGTCCAACCAATCAGTAAGTGAGAATTTTCTTTTTATTGGTTTGATTTTACATTAGAGATCTTGCACAGACTGCCAGCTCAGGAAGCTGTATCTCAGCCTCTAAGCACCCCACAAACAAGACTTAACCTGAAAGTGAAAACTTGCAGCATTCGTGCAGATATATGCATATATTTGCAGATATATGTATGTATTTGTAATTCCAAAGCATCTCCTAGTTACACGTTCTAGGAGAACAAATTCTTTCACAGTATTTCAGAAGGCAGTATTGAAATGAAGAGATGTTAAAGAAAGTGATAGGAAGAAAGTTAAAGATGATAATGAGACTTAGGTATATCTGTATCTGAAAAAATTAGTGAAGCTGATTAAGTACTATACAGTATTAAGGAAGTCATGTAGGACAAAGGTGACCTGAGACATTGAAGGCTGAGATAACAGCCTGGGAAATATGCCTTAGTTTCTCATCTACAAAACAAAAGTATCACACTACTTTGCTGGAGTTTTGCAAGAATAATTTAAAGAATTCACAATATGTAGTGTACAACACAGAAAAGCCTGGGAAGAAGACAGTAATTCTACATTTAAAGCCGGATTAGACTAGTGTACAGCAAATAAGCCTAGGGGCCATCCATTGAGCAATGAAGGCAACAGTAAATAATTGCTCACTCGCTGAACACTGTCTGCACTGTGCACTGAATGAAACAGGAATCCTATTAGAGAAAAATGGCATGCAATCATGTAATTAAAGACTGAATCACAGTATAAATGAGAAAGGAAGTGAATTAAGCCTCTACAAGTAACTTTAATTCCGTTGTGTCTAAGAATATAGTGTGCAACCTGGTGCAGTTTTCTTCTAACAGTATTTAACTCAGAGTACTAGTTAGGATATTGTTATCTATTATTAGCACATGAGAAGAAAAATAGTCCCTCCATCTTTTTAGATCAGCATACTTGCATTTCTTGTGACTTCTTACCTTTCATTAAATAGCATAGATAAAGAATAATTTAATGAGGAAGAGTTGAAAGCTCTGATCATCCTCATTTCATTGAGAGTCATTTAACACAAAAATATGTATCTCCTAAAACTGAAGAATGCTATATTATTTATTAACTAAGTATTCAATAAAACTTTTCCAGAAACCATAATGATATCCATTCAAACTGTCTGGATTTAGGATGGGAATTATTTCTTTCTTCATTCTAATCATACAAAAAAACATTTCACATAGGTTTTAGAACTTACTTTTTTCCAGGAATTTTTTATTACACTTACATCCTCAAATCATTGTACAAAATTTACTTGCATATGACTAAGATACAAACAGTATCTAGTGCTGTGCTTATCAACAAAATTTACTGCAGTAAATTAAAACACACCAAAATGTTTATTTATCATCTTCTTAAAATAAGATAAAATGAAATAAAATGAAATAAAATAAAATAAAATAAAATAAAAACATACAGGATTAGTACCTGCAACTGTGCTTTCAACAGCTGTTGTTGTGTAATTTTCTCTTTAAGCTGCATCATTTTCTCAATTCGTTGGTTAACTTGTTGATCTTTTTTGAGCTCGTTTTCATAAAATTTGGAGCCCTGGAAGAAAATTACTAAACATTGTAAGGTTTTAATTTGTCTTTTCATCTAGCAAACACGTTTGATCTTTAAATATAGAAAATGCGAAACACAGTAATGAATACTTTGGATTTTCATATAGCTGATACACAAGAGATCAGTGGTACCTTACATATATCTCTCCTTAGATGATGCAATATAATATTACTCCTTCTCAGTCCCATTCTGACTACAGGAGACTACACAGGGGACTATTTAGAGAACATTTCCAAAATAGTACATAAAGGTCTATTTCTTGAACTACCTTCAAGATAAGGAGTATAAAGCTCAAAAAAAAAATAAATAAATAAATTGATTTAAGCATTTTCTCAGAATTCTGCATAGATGAATCTACACAGAATAGTAAATAAATGACATTACGAAAACGAAATCCACTTCTCATGTTCAGTATTTTTGGATCACTTGTTCTTGAAAGATATAGCAGAATTAGAAGGTATTTGGAAGAGGACGATGGAAAGTAAATGCGCATAAAGAGCCCCCTCATTCTCAAGCATGTAATTGCTCCCTAAAGGAAATGGATGAATAAAAGGAGACGTAATGAAAATATACAAAGAAGACAACAACATAGAGAATATATATTTTTTGATTTCCCTTTTAAACTCATTACAAAGGAGAAAAGGTACATAAAGAAATGGAGGGAAAAAAAATTAAAAACCAGGACATAAATATTTTTTTTTGCAACATCTGCTTAGCTTACAACAGAAATAACATTTGTAGGAAGAGGCACTATCTTTTCTTAAATAATCTAATGAAATCAGCAAAAGTGGACATAGTTTTAGTTCATTGATTCCAACAATCAAATTGGCACCAATACCAGGAATTCAAGCACAGTAAAATAAGAACCAGACATTTACATATAAAGCAAAAATATCCATTTATATAATAATGGTTAAAAGGATTAAAGGCAGTACTATAATACGTCATAACTTACTGCCTAGAGGAGATCTCTAAACAGAAGAAATAAAGGATACGTTTTCTTTCAATATCAGACATACACATCATCTTTTTCCCCCCCTGCAATCAAACATGACTTGTTAAGTCTCGTTGAAAGAAATCAGTAAGAAAACGTTAGGATGAAGAGCTGCCCAGTATTTAAGACTTATTAAGGAAGTTCTTTCTTAACATCCCATGCAGCATTTCACAGTTGAAATTATGTAAAATCTTGCCGCAGTACAACTGTGGGGACAGTTTGTAAGTGTAATTTTGAAAGGACTAAAAGAGAAGGAAAGTTTCAGAACGACTCAAAGCTTATTTTCAGATTTCTTGATCTATAGATGGCATTATGTTCTCCTGCTTTACTTACAGAAATGTATCCTAATACAAAGAAACCTACTTTTCAGTTTTGAAAGCTCTTTTCACAGTTCATTCCATTTCAACACAGGTGATTAAACAGTAACTGTCCCTTAGAAATAATTTCTCCATATATCATTATGAACATATATCTGACAAAGAGCTAATGTCTCAAGAAATAATGGACACAACAAAGAGAGGAAACAACTAAACCAACAGGATTCTTAACACTACGTAAAGTATTGTTATAGTGAAAACACAAGTAAAAGACATTTGTTAAATAAATGCTGTTTCCAGCATGTTCCCTACCCCTGAGTTTAACTGAGTGCGTAAAGGACCAACAAAAAATACTTTCTTACCACTGTCTGTGGTATGCTTGGTATGCTTAGGATGTGACAGAGTGACACATAAATTCTCGAGCAAAAAATATTATGCAAAAAACATTGGGATACAGTAACATCAAATGAAATAAACATTTATGAAAGGAAAAGAAAGAAAATCTAGAGCTGTCTGAATGAAGTGTTATCCCCACATAGCTGCATCTGCAGGCCCTTCAAGAAAAATGTGAGAGGACTAATATACCAGTGCTTTGTAGAGTTGTGGTCTCTTCTGTGGATCTCTGGCACTAAATTGCATACTAGTGCACAACCCTCTCAAGAACCACTTAAGAAAAAGGACAAAAAGAAAAGGACAAAGGAATTCTACTGAAAACATTAAAAATTCAGTCACATCAACTTAACCTGTTATGAGAAGGCAGATGTCTGTAGATCTGCTGGCAAGGAAAAATAAATATAACCAAACCAACCTTGGAAGCTTCCATGATGATTTTATTAATTTTCTCTTTATCCAAACCTTGCATTCCAGCTTTGTTATCATTGAGGCCCATTCTAAGCAGAGCTCCACCATTATAAGAGCCGTTATCAACATTTTTCATGTTGTCCATAGTACTTTCTGAAGACCAGTATCTTTCCTGGCCTGAGACTTAATACCTGGAAAGAAAAAAAGAAGAATTTAAGCCATGAACTTGTTTCTAAGTTCCAGCTGAACAATGCAAAAGTAATTTATAGAACTCATTTGCTGTACATTTGTTCATGAAAACAACACATACATCACGTATATGAAGGCATATTTGTGTAAAGTGGCTGACCTTCCATAATCACCAAATAAAGCCATTATCAGTCTTTGGAGACAGGAAGGTTTTACTTCCTTAGTAACTAAAAAACAAACTCTTTCAAAAGTTCTCTTACAGAAATAAACGTGCACCATCAGCTTCAGTAAAGGTTAGTATCTCATGTCATACACGTGAGACTTATGCCTGTATATAATCCCATCAGAACAAACAGTAATATCTTAAACACAATAAGCTGCATTACTTTCCAAAAACAAACAAACAAACAAAAAAACCAGAATGATTTTAAATTGCAGAAGATTGTCGTTCATTTAGTCCTCATTCCTGCTTGAGATATGCCATATAAATTTTCCCAGTAATTTCTAGCTCAAATTCAAACCTTCTGCTTGAGTTACAGCTCATCTTTTAAAAACAGACGGCTTCAATTAACAACTTTGAATAAATCTTTATTGTTTACTTCAGGGAAAAATTCCTGCATTCTTTTTCTCCATTAATTCATAGAGCCATAACATCCAACTAATAGAACATACCAAACTTTTACTACTCAACTGCTGCCATATGTAATTTCTTACATGTGCAGGTACTTCTGATATGTCACATCTTCCCTTATGCCTTACAAAAGTAAATAGGTGAACTTTCCCATCTATGGTACATTGTTTAGGTAACAAATTGATCTTAAACTGAACAAACAAAAGCTATCTTCTGGAGCACAACCTTGTGGTCGTATTTTTGCCAGATTAAAATACGCAGGATCCAAGTCTGATATTGGACTGAAATATTTAATGCAAGTTTGTTACTGGAAAAGCATACAGAAGTACTTTCTTCCTACCCTAAGCTGCTGACTAATGAACAGCTTCAGCTTTGCTTTCATGCAGGAAGTACGTTCACTCCTAAGCTTCCCCTTCAGGCTGCTCCCTGTGACATGAGCCCTTCCTGCTGGGAGAAGTCACACCCTTTCAGGCTCTTACAGCAACTCTGTTAAACACGGCCACAAACTACATGAATCTAAGAGTGTTACATTTTTTCTAGAAGGTATATTTAAATGCTGCTTTAACTACTCAAGGACCTACGTGGAACTCACTATCAAGCAAACTGAAAAATGTTACCATGCATTTTTGCATTTAAAGCTAGTATTTTTCGTGTGTGTGTGATAAAAGAACCACGTGTGTGACTCATTTTACATTAATGGTGCAGTGCTGTTATTTTCATGACGATCACCTTCTGAAACACACCAGTCAAATGCAATTAAACAGTAAAGCCGCACATAAAAAAGTTCTGCCAAAAATACACAATTTTTAATCACATTCCACCAATTCAGATTATGTTGTATGACGCCTTCCAAAGACACAAGACCAGTTAATTAACGTTGTGTTTACCCATACAGCTTGTTGCATTTCAAGGAATAGAAAGTACTTGGAGATGTAGAGATCGGAACTCTTGGCACTGCTGTAGCTAAAGTGCTACTCAGCTGGGACTGGGAAAGGCTTCATAGCTCTTGTGTGTATCTATCAAACAAAAGACCACAATGACAAACACTGTGGTTAATTTTCCACTTACCGGAGCCTGTAACAGGACTGCCAGACAAAAGCCAAAGGGGAAAAAAAACAAAAACTGCATTGCATACTTCAGTTCCAAGTTTCATCTCGAGTTCACAAAAACCTCCACTTCAATGAGCTACTCAATAATTCCAGCATTACTTTCAATCTATGGTAATCAGTGGGCATAACTACAAATAAACACTTTCCTCAGGGTAAATTACCCTCGACTACTTGCCCTGGTTCTTTTATCACCCCGTCTCTTCAAGAACTTGGCATGAACATGGCTATTGCTTCCTATTCCAGTCTTTGCAACTTGGTCCCATACTCCTGAAAGTCTCTTTACACCTAGCACGTACAAATCTTTCTCTCTCCTCATTCATAAAGCCTCAGCCCTATAGCAAGGCCTTTAAACACTAACTCATGTGTTTAACTCGAAGTCCTTCCCTCGCACATTGCTATATATCCAATGAGAAAAAAAATGCCACAATGATAAAACAGTTTTGAAAAACTCTCAGAAATGCTCATCTCCCAGTGCGTTTTACCTTTTCATCTTCTTGTGCATACCAAAAATACATCAATAGTAGCAGAAAACAAAGTGCAAAAAGTAATGCCTTAGCTGGAATTAAGAAAATTTTTATCTGAAGACATGACATTAGTTTTCCACCGAAGCTTAAATATACAGAGAAGAGACATGAACAGAACCCGGAGTCTATCAGAATAAGGGGTCTGAAAAAATGTTAAATATTTAGCGTATTTAAATGAATCACAGAAGCTACAATAAAGCAACAGATACAGCACTGTCAGGCAAAACAGTCAGTGGATCATCTGCAGCAAAGACAACGTTTAAACAAAATGCAGGAGAGGCACCATTCGAAGCACTGTACAAAATGTCAATAAAACGTCAGCGTAGAAGTTTATCGTCACCATGGAAAACGGTCTCCGTGGAAAACCGACCTGAAGAAAGCAGTTAGCTTGTGGTGTCTTGTGTTTTAGCTAAAACACATTGAAGAAGAGGGTAAAAATTTAGACTAATGGAACACTAGCTAAGAACTGTCTAGGCAAAGAGTGACGGATTTGTGACATATTTGTGGCATGCTGTCACCTCAAGAATCTGCTGCAACACTGCGTTGTTTCCATTAAGGAGGACATGCTAAATTTCTCACACTGTCACAGCAACAAAGAAGGGTATGAAATCAGAGAAGCCTGTGATGGCAGTCTACAGTTAAATACCACTCTGTTATTCCTGTTATTTGAAGATGGGTGTGGGGAGCAGTAGAATCATCTTTACGTGGAAGAAGTAATTTTCCAATTGCTACTGAAAGGGTGTCTAGAGATTAAGAAGACTTGAGCACTGACTGCCAACAGGTAATGGCAAAATAAAAAGGTGGAGAGGAACCACAGAATATCATTACCGTGTAGGAAGCTTTGTTAGTAGTCTGGGATGCTTCTAAATGGAAAAGGCAAAATGCTAATGAAACTCTTCTAGAAGCAAGCACAGAAACTCAGATGAATCATAAAGACTGGATTTTATATCATATGAAAGCATACTATACTGAGACTAAAAGAGCAAGTAACATAGAGAAATTATTTAATTTCAAGTGCCTCTACCTGTATTCATATTTAGCTTCTGTTTCCATGAAGTACCCTGAAGGAGATAGGTTATATTTGTGAGCTGCACTATTCCTCCAGTCTGTATTCATTAACAAACAGCAATTCCAGTAACAAACTCTGTGTGTAGTGTAAGAACTTAAAAACATTTCTATCTTATTATTTTCATGTAGTAAAATACCATGTGAGAGAAAGATAAAACAAAAACCACATTTCTAAAATAATCAGTTCAGTGGGCACAGTTTTATCTTGGAAGGCAATAACATTGACAAAACTGTTAACACTTTGTCCTTTATTCATAGTGTAACAACTTGCTGAGAAGCAACATTAGGAATAGAAAGTGACAACTGTTTGCAAAACTTGGAAAAAGAAACTGTCATACCAAATGATAATTTGATGCATGTAAATTGTGTAACAATTCCCGTGAAGAAAAACTGCTATCTGTGCTATCACAGACACTCGTGCCAATAAAAGAAACAAAGCATGAGATGCAAAGGCTACTGAGATACACAACTGCTTATCCTCCCTGCAGCTCCAAGGAACCCATACGTGTAGCATAAATGGAAGGGATCCCCCTTCTCATATCTAAATTGTCCAGAGCTAATCTTCACAGTATAAAAACATACAAGTTGTGTAAAAATATACATACGCTGAAGTTGCAATAGCAACATTTCATGAAAATCTGATGCCTCGTTTATTATAGTCCAAAAAAAAAAAAAAAAAACCTTCCTATTTTCTTTTGATTAAAATGTTTTGGATATTTCCTTAAGCTCTACTGATTCTATTTTAGAAAGAAGAAAACAAAACGATGACAGCTACCTCTACACATAAACATGGAGAACGGGGGACTAACTTTGTGAACCCTGTCACTGGACACAGGTTGTATTAGAAGAAAATAAATACTATCCTTAATTTCTGTGACAAGGTCAAAATGTTAATAGGAGTTTTGTGAAGAGCACTGAAAGCACAATAAACAGCTAACTGAGATGAATAATTTAGTCCATCCAATTCTGACCATAAAGGATCACTTTGCAGCCTTTTTACTAAGACCAAATGTAGTGTAGTATGAACCGCACTGTGCTCAAAAGATAAACTCTTCTGAAGTTTGTACTGTGATAGGAACATCAAAGAGAAGAAAATAAAAAAGAAAAAAAAACCCTTCTTCTGAAGTAACTACACATATACAC
Organism: Pavo muticus; assembly: GCA_016647715.1. NCBI lineage: Eukaryota > Metazoa > Chordata > Aves > Galliformes > Phasianidae > Pavo > Pavo muticus. The sequence continues at coordinate 154,899 of JACDJE010000199.1, forward strand.
TCCCATAAATATGTATGAATATATATGAGATCCCTGATTCTTAAATAAACTTCACAAATCACTCATTATCAAATATTATAAATGTTCAGTAGGATGGAAAAAAATCTTCCATACTGTACTTGAAACAATTATCAAAATAATCATGTTCATGATGAATATGGTTGTGAAGAATACGAAAGAAGATCCTCAGAAGTCAAACATGAGTGAAATGTGTCTACCTTCAACGCACTGTAAGTGAAATGTATAATTCAGCAGTTCAAGACTCAAAAAGAGGCAATTTCAGTTACTTCAGGAAATACACTTGTCACAAAACTTTGCTGTGCCTGCACCTCACCATAACTCACACTCAAATAAAAAAACTCACAAGAAATACAAACAAAAACTGGCAAGCTGGCTCAGTGTCCCTGCCTAGTGAGAACAATATAAATGTCACAGGCAACACCTTCTGCGTTCACTTAGTACTTCAATGAGGATGGAACTGAAGCTTAATGTTGCTAGAAACCTCCTCTACTAAAACAAACTAATGAAACGGATACTCTTAACTAGCAGTTCCTGTTCTAGAACTTAGGAAAACTCATTCACTTATTTGCAAAAATGTACATTAATGTAAAATATAAAATACACTAATGTACCTTAGCAAGTCATACACTGAATCAAACTGTAAAAGATCAAGTGCCTCCCTTTCACTCTTTTTTTTTTTTAACATTTTAATACTCATGAAAACTGTTTTGACAATAGAATACAAGAGAATACAAAGAATGGAAGAATCTAAAGAATCTGAAAAACGAACACAGAACAAACAAGCCAAACAGACTGATTCAAAAGTAACTCTCAAACTCAAAGCTTCAAATGTCTTCCTTGGACTGGAAATTATTACTGCTGGAAACCACATCACTGGCCACCTCAGAACAAAGCTGTTGTGTAAGTAATAAATAGACTACAGGAGACCTTCTCAGTAAGACCACAACTCACTCAAATCAACATTTCAAATCAACACCACTTTGTTTTTTTTCCAATTGCTAATTAAGATAGAACAGGTGGCCATGCAGCTACACTTCTTATTCCACTTCCTGTACAGAAATATCTTCGCCTAGGCTGTACATGTAACTGTTTGGAGGCAGCACCCGCCACTGAAGAACTAAACAGCAGCTAACCTGCCTGGGTACAGGAATTATTGCATCAATATAGCCAAGCCATGTGAAAACCGTGTTTCCAACAAATGCTTTGCTTTATTTCTTGAATTTACAGGACAAGAACAAGCATATGCTCAAACTAGAAAAAAACAGTACCACCAGGATATTTTTAACGTCTCTGATATTTAAAAGGTTATACTACAAAGTCTATTAGTGCATTTGATTTCATTCTGACTTCACTATTATTTGGGTGAGCTAAGAATTGCGCCCTAAACAGGAACATTTACATCACATCTTTTGCATCAAGAAAGGTCTTTGCTGTACCTGTCTTTACTGAGTATTCATTTGGCAATGAAACATTCTGGCTGGCAGGGTCAAATTTAACAAGCTCCTTAACTCTTATTTCCTTGTAATAAGAGTTTCCTCGATAATGATTTAAATATCAGATGCTCTTGAAAGTCTTGGTTTCTCAGCAGAACCACCAACAAACAAAGACACATGCAAGCAAGCACATCAGACAATCCTTCTGAACGATCAGCTCAATTCTTTTCAGCCACAGGGGGTGATGGTTACTAGAGTTCTGGTTACTGAGCGGCCTCCAGAAGAGGACTCACGTCAGTTTTAATCCTGTAGAGATCCGAAATAATAGAGCTGGCAGGAAGAACTGTGCAACTGTGTTATCAGGATGTGAGCACGCACAACATTAGTTATCTGAGCTCCCTACTAGCAATGTTCAAAACTACTGCCGTTTCACTGTCCTCTCTCAGTGGATAAAAAAATTTTGTTTTTCTAGAAAAGCCAATCTTCTAGGAAAACATTTTTCGTAACTCTAATCAGCCAGAGTACATGATAAACTAATAATGCTAAACATAAATGTCAGGATTCACAGAAATTAAAATTCCAAGTGCTTATGCTGAGCAGCCGAATGGAACTATTCTTCAGGTAGCAGCTGTTCCAGCATTCCCTGAAAACTTATATCCTAACCAAGGACTCAGGACTAGCTTTCAAGAGGCAGAGCCCTAGAATTATGCCTTTTCTGAAATCATCCACTTACAAATTACAGACAATCCAAGCCTTCTGAAAGGCAAATCACGCTGCAAAACAAACAGGTAAGAGGCTGCTTGTTACTGTACCCGAAAGGAAGATGTCAAAATATGTATGTTATGCCATTCATTAAGCTACTTGGATAATTCTTCCCTAACGCAAAGAGCCAACTAAATGAAACAAGTGGACTACCTACCTCTGATAAATTTTCTGCAGTCAAAATGTGGTAAAATATTGCTGCAAATCCTGCTTTCAGCTCCTCTATGGCTCTGTTCAGAAAATCTCATGACTTTAGAACTTCAAAGTTTATTCCAATGCAAAGAACTGTGGTATCTTCTCTTGCCTCTATTCAGTGTTCCACAAGTTATTCTAAACTGAAGGACATTCATCTTGCGTTTCTAACCAAGGTTTCCCTGAATTTCTAAACTACTGAAAAAAACGCTCGATCACTTTAGACCAAAAGGAAGATAATGAAATTACTTATACCTGAGACGCTATGCTTCTAGGCAATATGCTCATATATAAGTAAAGCTCCTTCAAGAATCCCTCAAGAAAAATAGTCCTAAATTTAAGCTATGAGCATGAACATACTAGAAAATATTTATACACTAAAGACTAATGCATTTTTCTAACAACCAATGAACACAATACAGCTGAAAGTATAACAACACTGGAAATTAAGCATAAAAAAAAAAAAGAGAAAAATCGGATATTCATAAAGTTATTCATTTAGTGATGCTTATGACTAATATCTTCAGAAATCAAACTCCAAAAAGCATATTTATATTACAATTAGTATACAAGCAGTGTAAAGCAATAGTATCTGTTACAGTATTCTACAAAAGATGATGACTAACTCCAGTACAACAGTAATTTGTAGACTCCTTACAATTTTTAAGTCACGAGGAGTACAGACCGAATACAAGGGTTTGTGATGAAATTATGATTACAGTAAAGAAGAACAAAATAAATGCCCACTGAAGGAGGCTGCACAGAGAGGTTGTGAATACCTCCTCCCTGGAAGCACTCAAGGCCAGGCTGGATGGGGCTTTGAGCATCCTGGTCTAGAAGGAGGTGTCCCTGCCTATAGCAGGGGGTTGGAACTAGGTGATCTTAAACGTCCCCTCCAACCCAAACCATTCTATGATTCTGTGATTCTATGAAGAAGACACAGGAGGAGGTAGAGATGAATGTGTGGTCTACAGCAGCCTATCCGTTTGATCATCTTCACTTAACATGTCTTTGGTTTGAATGACAGGTTGGCTTTGGAGCATGCAAATCAGATTCTTCACAGACTAAACTATAAGACTAATTGCAGAGCACACCTGACATATTCCAATTGCTAATGGACATTCTGCCATGGGATCAGACTAGAGCTAGTAAGAAGAAAAACCTCTTAAAATATATACAGAATGAACTTCAGGTCCTCAGCACCAAATCTTTCCCTTCAAAATCTGCTCCCATTGCACCACAGTACTTGCTAATGTAGATGTGACTTGATCTCATTAAAATAGGCAGCTAGTTATATACGAAAAGGATGGTTAGAATATCAGAGAAGAGCTAATTTAATTCAGATTTATTCACACTTTCAACACACGATTAAAAAACAAAAACTAATGAAATAAAGGTAAAAAATAAGACATTCCAGGAGGCTGTGGCAGACGTAAAAATGGAAAAGAAACCAAGAAGATAACAGATAATCTTATTATGACGGTTAGGAGCCTGGAGCATTTCCCTTACGAGGAAAGGCTGAGAAACCAGAGACTGTTCAGCCTGGAGAAGACAAGACTGAGAGAGGATCTTATCAGTGCTTACAAATATCTAAAGAGCAGGAGGCAGGTGGATGAGGTCGGGCTCTTTTCAGTGGTGCCCAGCAACAGGACAAGGGACACAAACTGGAACAGAAGATTTTTCATCTAAATAGGAGAAAAATTCCTTTATTGTGATGGTGACGGAGCACTGGAACAGGCTGCCCGGAGAGGCTGTGGAGTCTCCTTCTCTGGAGATATTCAAAACCCGCCTGGACACTTTCCTGTGCAACCTACCCTAGGGAACCTGCTTCAGCGGGGGGCTGGACAGGATGGTCTCCAGAGGCCCCTTACAACCCCTACGATTTGACAGTTCTTGATCTTTAACAGTAACTGCAGCCAAGGAGTCAATCCTAGAATGAAAGTGAAGGTGCATGGCTAAGTAAACGTCACTGCCATTGCCAAAGGCTTTGCTCAGACATGTCTCTTCACTCCCTGCTTTCAGATCAGAATAGAGAAAAAAATTCATTCAGAATTTAACAGGGAAAAAAATATGACGTTAAAAGTGGTGCCATGAATGTGCTGCAAAGAAGAACCAAAAATTATTCTTTCACATATCAGTATGTACAAAACTGAGCCACCCTGCTTACTTAAGAAATGCAGTACATTGCAACAGATACAAAGCAAAAATAGCATAGTTTCTTTCCAAACAGCTGATGAAGCAAAGGGCCTAATTTCTCAACAGTTTTTCCTAAGTTTGAAAGTTGTCAAAAACAGTACCCACAATAGCCCTGAAAGAAAGTATGCATCTCTGTGATAAGTACTAAAATTTCTGTGACTGGAAATTTCATTTCCAGTTGTTTAGGACAGTGATGTGATGCTTTACCACTCACTCAGTGCAGAGAATTTACAATTACAGTGCAGATATCTTCATACAAAAGACTTTAAGAAAGTATGCATGTTATTAAAAGTTTACCTATCTCATATATAGATAATATGCATACATACACAGGTCTGTGATGAAGGCTTTTCAATTAAAAAAAGTAATTTCTCAGTGCAAACCTTCAAGCAGCATCACAGGGAAAAATCACACCAGATTTGTCACAGAGAGGTAGTCAGAGAAAATCAGATTTCAGAGCATCGTTCCTACAATACAACTAGCAGCATGCACTGCAAAACTGAGCCTTCCTACACCAAACCTATTTAATGCCTTTTCCCCCCCGAGAAATAAGCAAAAAGACACAAGCCCGCACAAACGGTAAGTCCATTCCTACCCGCTGCATCTGCTCATACGCTGTACAGCAGTCAGTTGGTATGTTTCCCTTCTGCAAACATTTCTACCCCCACACATAAGGTTACGCATCCCAGACAGAGCTCTGAAAAAACACCACGCACTATCTCGTGCCCTGAGATACAACAGCAGGCGCGTAAAAACTTGGGACCAGGCTACCTGACAGCTCAGGCAGACGCCGGCCGCCGCTTCTCGCTCGGCTCCTACCACTCCAGGCAGCACTGCTGCCCCACGCTCGGGGGAAGGAGCGGAGTACCCCACCTCATCAGAGAACAAAACCAGCGCTACGGGAAAGACGAGACCAAGATGGCGGGCACGAGCCGGCGGGGGGGGGACCACCGGCAGGGCGGACTACAACTGCCAGCATACCGTGCGCAGAGGAGGCCTCGGACTCCGCCGGGGAGACTACAGCTCCCGGCGTGCGGCGCGTGGCTCCGCCAGCAGGGCCGGGCGGGGGGGGTGGAACGGGTAAATAGTGGCAGAGCGCGCCCCCCCGTCTCGCGTAAGATGGCGGTGGCAACGGCAGCGGTGGTGGCAGCGCTGTGAGGGGAGTGCGCGGCAGGCGGACGTGCGTTCGCTCCTCCTCCCCTCGCCACCTCTATGTTGTGGCCGCTGCCACGGGCCGGGGCCGCGGAGCTGCTCTGAGGGAACCGCGTGAGCCTCCGCCTCTCGAGGCCGCTCGGCCGCTGGCGGGCGCGGAGCGGTGCCGCTCAGGTAGAGCCGCTGCCGGTCGTTCCCGTCTGTTCGGCAGGAGACGCTGAGGCTGCTGTGGGCAGGGGCCGCGCGGCTCTTCCCCGCTCAGCGGTGGCTGCGGCTCGAGTCTCCATGTCGGACAACCAGAGCTGGAACTCCTCCGGTTCCGAGGAGGACCCCGAGACCGAGCTCGGGCTGCCTGTTGAGCTCTGCGGGGTGCTCAGCAAGGTAAGGCGCTCCGCTCCGCCGCACCCGGCGGCCTCGCGCTTTCCTTCTACACGGCGGTTCCCGGCTCCCTCCCCCCCCATCTGCCGACAGAGCCCGGCTGTCAGTTCCTCGCCGCCCCGCTCCGGGGCTCGGGCCGAGGCGGACGGGGTTCGGTCGCCCCCGGGAGAGGCGCTGGCCGGAACAGCTGCCACCTGATCGCGAAGGCTGCCAGGGAGCCGCACCGGCGCCGGCCTCCCGCGCCCCCTCCCTCCGGCGGGGGCACCGGCACGTCCCCGACGGCGCTGCGTCGGGAGTGGCCCGCTCACGTCCCCCTGCCTTCGCGCGGGCCCTGGCAGCCCAGCCCGGAGAGGTGCTGTGAGGGTGCCCTGCCTTGGGCGGAACTGCCCGCGCGGCCTCGAGCTCCGGGCGGGCCGGGAAGGCACCCAGCGCGGAGACCCCTTCCTCCCGCTGTGAGAATTGGGTCCCCGGCGGCGCGGGGCGCCTCCTGCGTGTGGCGGGGCTGCCCGGGCTCCCCGCTGCTCTGCGCCGGGGCCCGCGCTCGTCGCTCCCCCGGAGCAGGCACGGGAGCGGCGCAGCCTTCGGTGCGAGTATCAAAACAGTGCCATAAACCAGCCCTGCAGCAGGAGATACGGGAGGAGGGGAAGAGAGGAAGGAAAAGGGCACTATGGCTTGTTTCCCTTCTTAAATAGAAAGTGCAGCTATTTATTATTTTTTTTAATCGCTGGAAATGAGATGACTTGCAAGTATGCGTTGGGTGACACTGGGAAATTTTACTTCGGGGCAATTTTGAAGTTGTGTATTGAATCATTAAGTTTGGGAGCAAAAGGGTTTTATTTTTACAGAAAGTACCTTCAGAATGATGTTTAATTAAAAAAATTGTTCTTTCCTGTCCTGTGTGGGGAGGCTGGGCATCAGCCTGCATGGAGCACCCAGGTCATGGGATACTGAGTTCATAACTGGCCCTGGCTGCTAAGAAAACAGTCACATTGAGGCAGTCCTCTGCTTGTTTGTGAGAGAGTCATAAACGCTTTGCAGTCTAAAAACGTTCCTAAATCCAGAGATGGGAGAAGGCCTTCATCTGTAGGGGATGGGAGAGGATGAGAGAGTCATGAGATGTTACAGCACTTAAAACACGAGGTTTTGGTTTAGTAGCATAGGTTTTTTTCCTTAACAATGTTTTCTTTTGATTGGACAATTCTTACCTTAGAAACTTGAGTGTTTGTTAGGATGTGGTTGGTTGGTTATGTTGGCAAGTAGAGGAGTAATGGGTGAAGTCATGGTCTCTGCTGAAATTTATAAAGTTCCTATATGCAAGACTCACATTTTTTTGATAATTATACCAAGTTTGGCTGATGCTGTCTGTACTGTGAGATCCCAGGGGATATAATCTAAGTAGTCAAAGTATGGTAAAACCTGTTGCAGTGAATATACTTGAGGGATAATTTTACCTTTTGCTAGTTTAATGCCTCAGTAATACTTGAGACTAATTAGAATAGAAGGGTACCATTCCAAACTGATTACTGAGCGTATCTCTGTTTTTAAAACTTAGTCTGTTATTAAATAGCAAATCAGTGAAAGTATACTGCAGTGCTCTGTATGCTTAGGGATCTTTCAACTCAGTAAGGAGAGAAGCTTTGAAACCAACAGGATAATTTGGAAAGAGAAGCTTATTAGAAGTACATTTCACTGCTCTTTGAGTGTTTCCGAACAATAGGCACTTTCCATTACAGTTTTTCTTACAATTTTAAGGAGGATGCAAAGAACTCTGCCATGGAAACGTCTTGATACATATGTGCTTTAACCAGTGGTCTTTTGTTTCCAAAGACCTTTTTTTCTACAAGAGTACTTTAAGGAGCCTTTTAATTCCTGTCACATTTTGATTGCAACAGCCAGTGTTGATTGCAGCAGCAAATGCAAGATTGGCTGCTATATTTACCTCACTTAACTGTGTCAAAGGAGGAAAGGTGCTTTCTTCCCTGTCCCTTGCTCTTTTGGCCAAGATACCTTTGGGTTTCGCACTTCACATTTGGTAGGAACAGAGAATATAATAGAGACAAAGGGAGGAAGGCAGTGCAAGTATACCTTCATAACAGTTGGTGTTATTGGTTCAAGTACTAAACACAGCTGAAGCATTCATATTGAATGTGGCTATTCAGTTTATTAGGAGGTTGCAAAAAGGTTTATTTTTGGTGAGTAAATGTAGGTCTCACCTGTGCTTGAAAAATAGCTAGTAATTTCTCAAGTAATAGAATTTGTTGTCCTATTTAGTGCTTAGACTTCCTCTTGCCATTAGTAGAGCTAACATGAAGTTATGAGACACGTGTTAACTGATACATGTAGTATAATGTGGAAGTTATCGCACTGGCCCACTTCCTTCTCCCTCCCTGTTTCTATATGGTAAAATGGTGAATAGTGGTTAGGAAGTCTATGTTGTGATCAAAGAAATGCTTTCCTGATAAAATCATTCTCAGTGCTTTTGTTTTCCTGTTTCCATTATTATTTAATTTGTATTTTTTTGCACTGCAATCAAAGTCCTAGCACCAGCGTGTCACCAGAGTTGTAGAATAGCTGTGACGCTCTGTCGGTGCTGTATACTTCTGCAGGGTGTAGTTCAGTTGTGTTGGGAAGTGGTAGCAAATGTAAGATACTAATAATCAGGACCTTACTAGTCACTCATAACCGTATCTTTATGTGATGAATCCAGGACTTGTTCCTGGAATGTCAGTTTCATTGTACACATGAATGTTGAGTCCCTAGAAAGATCTTAGTAACAGGATGATTCGATGTCTCTTGGCAAGTAATTATCATCTTAATGATGAAGTGGTTATGGAATTAAAACCTAAAGCAATACCTGTGGGTAGTAGTAAATTGATGAAGAACTGGTGACTTTAGTTGCTATAATGGTTATATACTCTACTGGCAGGATAATGGCATGTATGTGTTCATATGAAGAGAGTTAGAAAATTCAGTAAAATCACTGTGGTATAAGTCACTTTGTATATAAATAAAGTGTTTCATGTTCTGCTTAAGTTTGAAAGTTTGTCTAATTCAGATTTAAAATCACATGTCTAAATTCAAGGTAGATTGTTTGGTTTTCCCCTCCTCTGTCCCCCAGTTGGTAATCAGTGTGCTGGTACCTTTGTTTAAGCAGCCTTGGGAACAATTTTGCAACAAAGACATCTGTTATCTTCCTGTTCCGGGGAAACAACTGATTTTCAGTACTGTATTTCAGTGATTTGCAAAAGTGTTTTTTTAAGAGTTCTGATCAGAAGTGCAGTGTTCTCAATTGGGAAGATCTTTTCAAAAAAAGAAAAAAACAAACTTTTTTCTCCTGATACTTGAAAGGCTTGGAAATATCAACAAAATTATTTTATCAGTATTTTTCTATTTTTCCTATTTGCACATTTTTGATTTTTTTCTTTTTTTTATAGTGGACCAACTACATTCATGGGTGGCAGGATCGATGGGTGGTTCTGAAAACCAACACACTCAGTTATTACAAGTCTGAAGATGAAACAGAATATGGCTGCAGGGGCTCTATCTGCCTGAGTAAAGCTGTGATTACAGTAAGTGCTATTTCAATATTGCTATATTTTCATGTTTTGGGTGTAATGTTGTTGTAGGCTAATATTTAGTGAAAGCAAATATGGATGCAGTGTATTAAGTTAGTGATATCCTTGCAACACTGTGGAGCAGGGCAAGGAGTTCTTAAGAAAATAAGCTGTTTTCATTTGAGATTGCAGTAAGCAGCTTTCTGTTATGCTTAAGATTTCTGTGGATAGGGGTACAGTTTCTGTGGAAGAGGTATTGTTTTCCCAGGGGTCAAACTAAGACATGAATACAACTTCCCAAAGGAATTCACATCCCCCACAGTCCATACACTTTGCACTGGAGGAAAAAAAAAAAGGTATTTCTTTGACTATTAACTTTCTGAACCTGAATCTGTGTATTTCCAAAAGGAAAGCATTCTGCTGCTTACTTCTTTCTCTCAACAAATAAGTGCATGATATGTGCTGTTTCTGCGTAATTCTTAAAGACTCAGTATTATGCTGATAAGAGTACAGAACCTATATACAGGTGTAATCTCATAATGATGAAATGGCCCTAGATAAAGAAAAATCTGTTTTTGCTGATTTAAAAACTAAATGAATTAATTTTGACTAATCCTTACTGAAGTCATGCTGTTGCTTTTCTGTTACTTCTAAATAGTTCATTTTTGTGACAGAAAACAGAATACACATGGAAAGATTTGTTGAGAAGGACCTTAAAGATCTAGTTTCAACCCTTTGCCATGAGCAGGGACACCATTCGCTAGATCGTATTGCCCAGGGCTCCATCCGGCCTGGCCCTGAACATCTCTAGGTACATCTTCACCTTCTTCGTGCAAGCTGTTCCTGTGCCTCACCAACCTCTGAGTTAAGATTTTTTCCCCTAACATTTAATTTAAATCTCTCTTCTTTTACTTTAAAGGCACTACTCCTTGTCCTGACAGTTGACTGTCTGACAGAGAGGTCTTCCTTGAAGGCCCCTTTTAGTTACTGGAGGGTACAATGAGGTCTCCCTAGATTCTTCTCTAAGTAAACAACCCCAACTTTCTCAGCCTTTCTTCACAGAAAAGGTGCTCCAGCCCTCTGATGATATTCATGGCCTTCCTTTGGATATTTTGCTCATCTTCTGTGCAGCACAGAAGTATACAAGAATAGTAGTATTTAATGTTTTTATTCCACTGAATGTACTATTTCAAGATGAGTTGAGGAGGACAAAGGAGAAGTGCTCATTTTAATATATTCATGGCCATCTGTTGCAGTTCCAGCCTTTGATCAAGAGTTCTGGAAAGGTCTCTTGTTTACTAGCAGGAGGCTTAATGTGTCTCTGAACAGAGACAGGAGGATGGTGACAAGGAAATAGCCCAAGAGAGGTTTGGAAGTATATGTTGGAGTATATATATATCCAACCTGCTAGTTTTATGTTTTTGTTGTCCTTTTTTTTTTGTTTGAATTAAAAATAAATTCAAAGGTGTACAAGTAACAAAACTTTTCTAATATGCGGCCCAAGACAATTCCTCTTCAATCAGTGCAGCCTAGTCAAATCAAAAGGTTGGACATGTATACTTCAGAGCATATCATAGCATTTCAAATTCCTATTGTAGTGGTGGAGTGAGATATTACGGCACTACTGCTACTGGGTAAGTGCCGATATTGCACTTTGTGGAGGGAATTTGGTGAGCATTTTGTGTTCTGAGAAGGAAATGTTAATGCTGAAACCTCTTTACAAGTAGGTAACTTTTCTATTCTCTGATACCTCAGGGTTGAATAGTTGATTTTTTTTCTTTTTTTAGTTCTTGAGCTTCAGTAATATAGTGAGAAAATATGTTGAGGGAAGAAAAGTGGGTACAGTTCTAAAAGTTAACTTGATACTTTAGTTCAGTTTTCATTAAGAATCGTGCACTTTGAGGAGTATTTTGTACTTTAGTTGCTTGATTTTAGTTTTAAATGGCACTTCTGAGGCCTGGTAAATTTCTGTTAATTATTTCTAGCTGCAGTTAGTGATTGCTGCTTAAGTATTAGAGGTTCAGGGTTACTATCAGATCATTTCTTGCATCTCCAGGATATGGAAATTTGTTTAAAACTGTTACGAAAACACTTATTTTTCAGAAGCTATTCATCTGGGCCAGTTTAAGAATGAATACTTCTGGTTTGATAGTTGAGTAGTAAAAACTAGCTTTTTTAACTTGTTTTTAATAATGGAAAAATAATTATAGTCAAATCATAGAGTGGCTTGGGCTAGAAGAGACCTTGAGGATCATCTACTGTCCAACCCCCTTGCTGTTGGCAGGGCTGCCGTCCCCTGGATCAGACTTCCCAGTGCCCATCCAAGCTGGCCTTGAACACCTCTAGGGATGGGGCATCTGCAGCCTCTCTGGGTAACCTGTTTTAGTACTTCACTACTCTACAAGTAAAGATTTCTGCCTAACATCTAACCTAAAACCTCTTTCTTTTAGTTTATGACCATTCCCCCCACCTTGTCACCATCTACCCTTGCAAAAAGTCAGTCTCCCTCCTGATAAGCACTTTTTAAATATTGAAAGACTCCACTGGAGCCTTCTCCGCTCCAAGCCCCACTCTACTTTTCTTCATAGGAGAGGCGCTCCAGCCTTCTGATCATCTTCATGACCCTCCTCTGGACCCTTTCCAGCAGCTCCGAATATTTAAAATAATCTTCCTGTTAATCTTTACTTTCATGTTCATGTAATATCTTACTCTAGTGATAAGCTAGTGAGTGCATAGGAGAAGGTCAATACCTCATAAAATCTTGAGGTAACAGGAAAACTAATTTTGCTGTCAATGGAACTTAGTCTTTACTGTATGTCAAAGGTTAGTGTGTTGGAGAGGGGAAGTTGAGTTTCTTAGTGAATTAATGCTCAGCTACAAATGTTCAGTAGTTGAACTCTTTATGTATTCTTTTCCTGCGGTGTCTTGCTATGCTGTAAACTTATTTTTCCTCAGTGTTGCTGATTCAGAGTAGGGCATTGTAACTGTCTCCCTCTTAACCTGATATGTTACAATCAGTTTTTCTTCAGTACAAAGCAAGACATGAGGATTATTGTATGGTGTTGTTGTCCGTAATGCTTATGTTTATGAAAGGATTGAATTCTTATGAAGTTTCTTTTGAGTATTTAGATTAGGTGTGCATGTAATCGTTTTCAGCTGTGGGCACAATGGTTTTTCTGAGTTCTCTTTGTTGCTTGTAGTATGGAATATCCACGTTTTATTTACGTGTAAGCATAAACTTAGAAAGTTTCTGTCACTGAATAGTAATGCTGTATTTTCAGAGATGAATATCAGCCTGATGATTAGTCATAGTATTAATTATGAGACATAAAATTAGTATTCAGAAAACCACAGTCCCTTCTGGTCTTTTTTAATCATTTATATCACATTGGGCAGAGATTGCTAGCAAATTCTACAGGGATATTTTATAAGATGTCTTGTTAAATTAGCTTGTTAAAGTAACTTCAGATATTTAAGTCTAGAATTATAATGTCATCCTTCTAGAACCAGTATGTCAAGACAATTGTCATTAGTTCAATAGGAAATACTGAGTTTGGTCTACTCAGAATATTAGCCATTGAGATGTTGAGTTGATTTCTCTGCAATAGGAGACCAAAGGAAGAGTATTTACTGTATCCTTACTGGATCACAACAGGTAAAGAACTGTGAAGAATTTGTTATGTACCATAAGTTATGAAGGAGGACAGTGGAATTCAATAGCTGATGCTGATTTGCTTAAGACAGATAAGGAAAACCACTTTGAAAATGTTTGGCTTATAACAGAGCAGAGGCTTAAACTCGTGAGTTCTGCTAAATGGTCAAGGCGTGAGAAATCCTGGGTATTTATTTAAAAAAGAAAAGTTGACATATGTGGAGACTTGAACTTCGTTCTGTCACTCCATCCTGAGTAATTGTTGGAGTTGATTATCAAGTGGTGTTTATAAGAGACATCCCTCATTACCATAAAACTGTGTTTCTTCATATCTAATGGCAAACTGTCAATGGAGACTTCTATGGGCAAAGTTAGAAGTGGATGTTGATGGCATGCCTGTAGATGTGGGTCTTTGAGCTTAGATTTGTAGTTGTAAAGAGCCAAGGTCTGTCACTCGAAACATATAAATGCTTAATAGAGTTGGAAATCTAACTTCCAGTAGAACTGACCTTTCACATGATACTATCTTCAGCTGGATTTCCTGTGTTTGTGCTGTCAGTGCCTTTGTGTAGAGGGTCTTGTTTATTCAGTGACTTCTCCACGTATCAAGAAGAAACATGGTATTCATAGAATAACCTAATCTGGAAGGGAATTCTGGAGACATGCTGTACCTACCCATCTCCAGACAAGTCTCCCAGGAAGGCCAGCACAGGTATTCAATCCTGGTGATAATTTATATTAATAAATTTTCAAACCTGACTACAAATTCTTAACATCAAAGTGTTTCTCTGGATCCTGTGTTTTTTCAACAAAGGGTATGTCTGGTGGGAACCGCTCTTGGTTGTGTATGGAGGATTTTGAAAAGCACTTAGAGAAATGTCATGACAGTTTCAGAGAATGCTGAAGCTCGATAACCTACAGTAAGGAAAAAATACAAAGTGCACACTAGACTATCTGGGTAGGAAGAACTGAAAAATCTTGTTCCATCTCAAGTTTGAGCTCTTCTTTAGACCGATGTCATACTTGCCATTTTTAATCCAGTGGTTGTTCTTTGTTGTACTTTCTGTTGTAGAAAAACATTTAAATTTCTAATTTGGTTGATTAAATAAGATGTAGTAATTGTGGTACAATTATTTGCTTTGCTTTTTGTTATTTTGAGATTATGTATACTTGTGTCAAATTTGTAACAGAAATATACTATTGGTTCTATCTTAAATTTTAAGACTGTTTTCTTATGTTGTGAAGAGACTTTTAGACAGTTCTTTGGCGATTTGTTTGACTGGGATTGAGTAATGAATGCATTTCACATAACGGGTGTTTTCAGCGAACTAATTTGTAGAGACTAGAAGGAATTATTGCCTTAAAGACAAGTAATAATCCTAATATACAAATTGCAAGTAATTCCTGTTTCACAATGGACTTCTGAAAGTGTAGATTTCTTGTCTGTTTCTGGATATTTGGAGCTAGAAACAGACAAGGTAGAAAGCAGAAGTCTTCCTGAGAGACAGCCTCTTTGTCTTAGCCAATTCAACTTACAAGTTATCTTAGCTTTTTTTTCCAGAACAAAAACACATTGTTATCACAATGAACTTAGTAAATATTCATGTTATAAATTAGGGGTAGAGTAAACACAGTTTAGCTCCAGCTTACAAAAAACCTTGAACACTGTACATGAAAGAGATAACGCGAAAGAGCAAAATAGTTCTTTCTAGTAAACAGTTGCTAATAACTAAAAGTTCCTCACTTTTTTTTTAAGATATCGTTGGTTCAGCAGTCACCCTTCTACCAGTATTTATGCATAGCATAATGCTGGCCACCACTAATAATTGAACACTTCTGAAGGGAAGTAGCATTTGACAGTTTTAAAAATAGATTGACAAGTTTACAGAGGATGTTTCATGCATTTGTCAACTTAAACAGATACAGAAGCTTCCTGTGAGAGTTCTTTCAATAGATTTTAAACTCTACAAGCACATAAGATTTGAAATAGATGTGTATTATTTTGTTGTTGTTTTTAAGCAGTCCTATTTGTTTAAAGCACTTCTTATGTGAAGAATCATGTATTACAACATGCTTTTCAAAACTTACTGTGACTTTAACAGTGCAGTGAATTTTCTCTTATTATTGAGTTTTGTTATTTTATTATTTTCATAATTATACAAAACATGAAATGCTTTGGAAGGTGTTGGAGTGGTAAGGTGCAGAAGCGGACCCACTTGGAGGAACGATGCAAGTAAATTTTAGATTAGCATTTACTAGCTTAGTGCTCTGAACTTTGATCTTGCCAACAGAACTGCATATGATAAGAATAATGTAGTTACCAGTTTATCTACTGATAGGTTTGATTTGGTCAGCTGCTAGTGAAGTTGAATACAAACTGATAGCATTTTATGGGTGAAAGCTTTTTTTTTTTTTAAATCTAATCTGTAAATCATTGCCCTTGACAGGAATACCATAGCAGCAAATTCATAATAATTGCTAATTGTGTGGAAGTATATTAATTTCTTTCCAGCTCTCTGAGGCTGGAAAACATTCTGTTTGAGTATGAAGTGATGAGCATTAATTCATTTCATGTAATTTGATAAAGTGCTTCCTCGGCCTTGATTGTTATTAAAAAGATGACCTGAGTAAACTAAGGCACGGAATACAAACCATAAATAGGGATTTATTTAGGACATAAGGCAGAGAGTGTTTTTAGGCTTTGGCTTGTTTTAAAAATATATATATATATTAAAGTTGTTACTTCCAGGTTAGTGGAAAATATCACATTAATGGGATTGAAATGTTGGAGATTCTAGATGGCCCATTGAGGAAACCCTACAGATACAAGTGCAGTCAGGAATGCTTACTTGGATTTGGAAGACCTGAAATGGTTGCATTTTGGAGAGGAAAATGCCAGAGCAATGAAGAGAAAGTTGATGCCTAGGAGATAAGGGTACCGGGCCAGTGTTGCTGCAGCAGGCAGGTATTCTTTGAAACATAAGATTCTCCTGGACAATTATTTTTTGCATTCAAACCCTCTGTATATTTGTATAGGGATCTTGACAGTCTTTGAATCTGAACCAGCAATAGATAAGTTGATGTTCAAAGTGAAAATGCCAGAATGTTGCCCTTTGATTATCAAAGTTTTAATATTCTTGGCAAGCAAAAGGCAAGTATTTGCGGGAAGGGAAGTAAACAGAAATTGGTTTCTTCCATAGTGTGGACTGAAGAAATTAAATGAGACATAGAAAAACAAGCATCCAATTCAGCATAAATGAAACCACTTATATTGATGAAGAATTTCATAATGGTTAGGATCTAGAAAAAAATGTAATACGTGTTAAATGAACACATATTAGGATTACCTAATATTGCTGAAGAATTCTGCTTTGAGACTCGAATGTAATGATGTTCCCACACACTTGAAATTGTGACTGTAATCCAAGAGTACTTGTGTCCACTTTATTGTCAGTCAGCGTATTGTTCCTCCCCTTGACTTTTTCCACAGTTTGTCTAATTCAGGATCATGATTTCTGCCCATGTGTGGTACCTGCGCATTTCCATGGTGTTGAATGCTTCTTACAGATTCTGGGACAAGACTTAAACAATTCTAGCATTTGCATTTGGTATTAATGCTATGTTTTCATATCTCTCAATTTTTTTCAGTCTTGTTTTCAGTCCATCATCTTGCTCAATTTGATTGTTTTTTGTCTTCCACGAGATTTATTTAATTTATTGTTAGTGGATTCAATTGGTTTGTGCATCTCCTCCCCTCTGGGGTTGCTCAATTGTCCTGCTCTGCAACCTACTGTTGATTATCTGATCTGTCTTATGACAGTCATTAATGACATTTTTAACATTTCTGCTGAGTATACATGTAATACCAGACTTTACTTCCTGAAATGTGTTCCTGGAGTGCCAAGTAAAATGCTCAGAACACTCATTTATGTCTACCAATTTGCTGCTACACCAGGCCAGCTCCTTTTTTGCTACCTCCTGAAGTTACTAACTCATCAGCTGAAGTTACTAACTGATCAGCTTTTTGCTTGTGTTTGTACACAAAATAATTATTAGGATTACTTTGTTAGTGTTCCTTCTGCATCTCCAAGTTCATCTTTAGATTGCTTTTTAGGCAAACTTCAGAAGATGCTTTTGCTGTTACCCTAGTTTTAATCAGTGTGGTTTAGATCAGATCTTCTGGCATGGTTCAGCCACTCCCTAGTCTGTTTGATATGTTTTTCTACCTTCATTCCCCAGCTAAGAGAGGTGGTTGAATAGAATTTATTGCCCCATGTCTCTGGCAGTTATGAACCCAGATTGTTTTGTGACTTGTCTAACATATATACTCAAAAAGCTTTCTTTTAAGTTGCAGAAGGTGAAAAGCTGTTTGAAAACTATATATATATATATATATGAATATATGAACTATATATATATATATGAATGTAAATACAGTTGTGTATGTATATCAAGGAATTAGGTGAAATGGGAGAGTCCAGCCTAAGCTCTGAGAAATCAGGTCAATTTTAAACTTCAGAAATGAAGCTTTTAGGCTGACATTAGCAACATGCTTTGTGCTTATAATAGTTCTTATACATTATCACTGTACACTAGTTCTTGCACACTAACCATTATCGTTGTGGAGTCAAAGCAGTCAGTTTTCAATGCTTATGTTTGAAATTACTGTAAGTATGCAGTGTCATGAAGCAGTGATGTATAGCTAGCCTGACATCTTTGCTCATGATGGTTCTAGCTGATGAGGTCAAGGCAATCTCACTGGAGAGCTCCTTAAGAAGGAGAGGAGGGAGCAGGACAAACATGCACTGGATTGAGGTTGGCGTCTTCTGCCACCTTGCAGTTTGTGATTTCTGAAGTGGTTGACCTTCTAGGTGGTTCCTACTCCTTGATTCCAGCTCCTGGTCTGGGGATTAGGCATGTCACTTTGCCACCCTATAGCAGAGGCCTTGCCATGTTAATTAGTTGTTTTGATGGGGTTTCCCTGTGGTCTAGCCGCTTCTACTTAGAGCAAAAGCAGTCTTCATAGTTCTGGCGGTTACACTTCTTCACTAACCAGTGATTGACAGTTAATAAATTATGGTTCTGGGGCGTCTGCTTTCAGTCTGTGTTCATATTTGAAAAGCTTTTGTTATCTAGAGTTTAATCTGCGCAGTACTAATAAGAGACACCTGGTGTACCAAGCTGTAGTTCGCAGAGTATGCTTTATGAAAAGTTGATAATGAGCCTAACAGATCAGGACCAGGGCCTTACATAGCTAGCGTAAGACTTGTCGCCTGTTGCTAGTAATGGTAATACTGCATTTATAGAGAAGCATATAAACTCGTACTTTTATAAGTTTCTTACAGTCTATGGGCTCTGATTGGATGCACTCTCAAGTGCTGAGGGAGCTGGTGGATATTATTGCTAGGCCATTGTCTGTTTTTTGAGAGGTCATAGTGAACAGGAGGGCTATCTGAGAACTGGAGGAAAGCCAGTGGCCTCGCGCTCTTCAAAAAGGGCAAGAATGAGGGCCTAGAAAACTACAGATCAATTAGCCTTTTCCATTCTCTGGATAAGTGATGGAGCAGCTCATCCTGGATGTCATCTTTAGAGATGCATGTGGACAAAAAGGTGATTGGAAAGAGTCCAAATGGATTTAGCAAGGGGAAGTCACGTTTGACCAATATGATAGCTTCTATGATGTCATGACTGGCTGGGAGGGTGAAGGGACAGCAATGGATGTTGTCTGTCCTGACTTCAGGAGCAGTTTGACAGTGTCTCCTTTAACATGCTCCTAAATAAGCTCAGCAAGTGTGGGTTAGATCAGTGAGGTGTATTGAGACCTGACTGGCTGGCAGAGCGCAGAGGATTGTGATCAGCTACCCGGAGTCTAGTTGGTGACATGTTAGCTAGCATTGTTCTCACCGGGTCAGTCTGTGTTCAGAGTTGTTTAACTTAGTGTATGAATGGACAAAGTGCCTCCTTACCAAGATTACTGATGATATGAATCTGAGAAGTATGGCTGATACATCAGAAGACAGTGGTACCATACAGCAAGACAGGACAGGGACAGACAGAGGAACCTAATGAAGTTCAACTATAACAATTGCAGGTCATGCGCCTATAGAGGAACAACCACATGCAACAGTACAGGTTGAGGGTTGACATGTTGGAAAGCAGCTTTTGGGATAACAACCTGATAGCTTGTTCTGGTGGAAAGTTAACCATGAATCAGCAATGTGCCCAAATAGCCAAGAGGGCCAGTAGAGTCCTGGGGTGTATCAGGAAGTGTTTCCAGAAGGTCAAGGAGGGTCTTTCCTTTGATCCTCTCCTTCTACTCAGCACTGATGAGGCCGCATCTGGAATGCTGTGTCCAGTTCTTGGCTTCCCAGTAAAATAAGCTGGAACTACTGAGGACAGTCCAATGGAGGGCTGCAAAGATGTCTGGGGACAGGGCATCTCTTACGAGCAGCTGTTGAGAGAGCTGGGCCTGTTTAGCCTGGAGAAGACTGAAGAAATCTTTTCAGTGTATACAAATGTAAGGAAGGGCGTCAAGAAGATGAGGCCAGACTTGTCCTGTTGCTGGGCATCACTGGAAAAGAGGCAACAGGCGCAAACTGAAATACAAGATTCTCTGTCTGAGTGTGAATGGAACTTCTTCAGTCTGAGGGTGGCAGAGCAGTGGAACAGGTTGCCCAGAAAGGTTGTGGAGTCTCCTTTAGAGATATTTAAAACACCTGGGGAGTCTTGTGCAACCTACAGGGTGGCCCAGCTTGAGCAGAGTTGATGGACTGGATGACATCCAGAGGTCCTTTCACACCAATTATTTGGCGTGTAATTAAAAATAATCTTAGTCTCTTAGTGTGCTGCTTTCTTGGGTATGGCAAGCTGCTTAGGTGCAATTCCCCCGTTTTCATCAGATAGGCACTCTCTATTCTCATCTCCAGGAGTCTGAGGCTAGCATGCTGTATTTCATGCCAACTCAACTGTATGGCTACAAAGCATGGCTTTTCTATTAAGGCAAAGTATCCTGTTTGGGTGTTGTCTCTTGTGAAATCCATTTAAGACTTTGCTCCTACCGGTTCATGCCCAGCTTCTGGAACTTCTGTAGTGCGTTGAGGTACATAGTGTGGGATTTAACAGAAAGATAGTTAATGGGTACAAAAGCAGCAGCAGACATGTAATTCCTGCTCCTGTATTTGCTTGTTCTGTAAAGTGATGCACATGATTTTTTCATTCTCTGATTCTAGAATGAAGCAGCCTTGTTTCCCATCTGATTAATAATTCCTTAGTGTCTTGCTGTGTATAAGATTCCTTACAAGGTTATCTTAGTGATTTAAAATTAATTCTAAGTTAAGGTTCTTTCAGGTGATAGGGTTCTGATATTTTCCAATGGATGGTGCGTGATAATAATGGATCATTGTGGTCCTTTTCAACCCAGGTGATTCTATGATTCTATGATATTGCAAGTATTTTGGACCTAATAGATACCTGAGAAGCATCATGTGCAGTTTCCTGCAGGGCACTCCATTCTGTAGTCTAATTCCCATTAGAAGTCATTGTTTTCTCACTAGGCAGTTGGAAATAGCTTGGATCAGAGGCACGTTCACATAGAAACCACTATAGCTTGACTTAATACTACATAGTAGTTAGACATTATTAATAGGAAAATAACTGAAAAACAATACTAAAAAGATGGGTACTAAAGGGCTATAGGATGGTTGATTCTACACAAAATAATAAAAATTAATTTTTATTTGATCACTCTTGGAACCCATTTGCTGAATGTGAAGAAAACTAGATTGACCAGGTTTGTTCCTGAGAACTGTAGGCTTCAAATTTAAAATGTGGTTTAACTGCAAAGGTAACACATACAGCGTATACTTGTCCTAGAGTTAAAAACGTGGTTCTCAGATGAGAGGATCCTTTCAATGGATTTAATCAAGCTGTCAGTACAGACGCATACTGTACTAGCAGACTAATAATAAGTTCTACTCAGTGTGCTTTTAGTATCATAAGTGCAGCAGGACTCTAATTTGAAAAAAAAAATTATTTTAAATGTGTTTAGTAAATCTTTGAAAGGCAGCTATCTCTTTGGAAGGCAGCTATCCAAACCTGAGGTCTTAAATGCAATGTTTGGATAGTGGCAAAGGACGTAAAAACATGTACTAGGCTCGGGTTTTTTTTTGAGCCAGTATCCTTGCTAAGATTTTTCTGTGTGTGTAAATACACCACGGAGAGATTTTTACATCCACCAAACCAGTGATGAGCAAAACACAGGACAGCTAATAGTTTCACTACAAAATTAAAAAAAAAAAAAGTCTAATGTGATTGCTTGCAATAATGTTATTCAACAATCCATAAAAAAAAATACTGCTAATTTAACAGCAGGTGGGCCCTGTTGCTTAATAGGACCAAGTAAAGATAAAACAGTCTAGCTGAATTCTTGAGTTTTGCCTGGATTTTGGAATTCAGGAAGTAAAAACATTGTTTTCTGTTGCAAATTTTGGCTGTCTCTGAGCATGTTTTTAGATCTACCTGGATTTTGTTTTAGGAAAAAAAGTAAGTTTCATAATGAAATGAAATACATGAGATGTGGCAAGTTTGAATTTATTTTCAGTATATTTTGCACAAAACATTAGACAGTGAAGTATGACACCAAGTTAATTCCACTCTGAGAACTGCATCTAAAGTAACTAATAGTTTAAAAAATATATTTGCAAAATTTGGGACTTCATTTAATTTGTGCTAAATCATGATTGTAGTGTTTGCTCTCACAAAGCCAAATGCTTTCGAAAATAACTTGTAAAGACAAAAGGACTCTGCTTACAGTGATATTGTGTCTGTGTAGCAGTGTTAGGTAATGGTAGGGGGGATGAAGACCTGCATCCTGTGGGAAGCCTGTGTGGGATCAGTAACCCCTTGTGGAGCAGGGGAGTGTCAGAGCTGAAGTGTTACGGACTGACTGGAGCCATGATGCCCTGTGCTGCTCAAGGAGAGGAGGAGGTAGGGTTGGGACCCCCTTAGTTAGCTTTTAGTTCTCACTGCTCTAGTATGTGTTAGCAAGCGGCAATAAATTACACTTATCTCCCTGTGCTGTGTCTAACTGATCTGTCTTATCCTGTGAGTCTTCTCTCATTGTATTTTCTCCCCTTGTTCTTTTGAGGAGGCGGGATCAGACAATGTGATGGAGTTCAGCGACTCACTGAGTAGCTGAGAAACAGGGACATGTTCAGCTCACTGCAATTTTGTGTTACCTAAAACCCAACTGAACTGGTGCTCTTGTTAGACTAGTTAATTCAAGATAAGAGATCTCCATTAAATGCCAAATAAGGCATCAAAAGAACATTAGATAGGCATAAAATGATTCACTCCTGACAAATGCATGATTTACCATCATAAAATAATTTACTGTATGATCAAAGATATGATAATGACTTCATCATAAAATAAAAATATTAACTGCTTTTTTTCCATGCTTTTCTGGCAGCTGTAATCAGATGCATTATTTCCCCCCTTTTCCTCTTTTGTTTCCTCTGAATTGATCAATAACAACTTTGTCCGAGTTGAAAAGGTCACACTTGATCCAAGAGATTTGCTCTTGATGACAAGATTTCATTTTATTGTTTGTAACTTTGCAAACTGGAAAAAAATAACTTTTTCTGTATCATCTGTGACATTCACATCCCTGCTGAGCTGTGGACAAACTTCCTTGTTTTTCCTTGTTTGCCGAAAGTGCTTTTATTGCCTTCTCTGGTTGTATCTAGCATGAATCATGAGGTATTATTCGCCACATCTTGGGTCTATCATCCTTTCTCTGGTGTTGTCCCTAGCTTGAGTCTCTCCTTACAACTATGGGTAAAGTTTTTCCTTTTTCTCTCCACTTTCTATCTGTTTTTGTCTATTTCATTTGTTTTTTTCAAGTCACTGTGTTCTAGCGTAGTTTTCCCTTCCTCCATGTGCACAGTAGTGGTTATAAAGTAATCTAGCTCTCAGCCAGCTACCTGACAAGACACTGGAGGGATAAAACAAATTTTCACGTGTTGCAAGAAGAAAAATCTGCGCTGATACCAGCGTATGTCCTACTGCCTTTTCACAATCAAGATGAAGCAAGGATGAGAGGAATGTTTTATCACACAGGGAGGTAGTAAGTAGGAGTCACTGTACCCCCAGGAAATAAAGCAGGTTGGAGAACTTCAAATGCTTTCTCCAAACATCCCCCACCTCCCCAGCAGCCCCAGGTGGTATGCATCTGATTGAGAACTCAGGGCAACAAAACACGTGCTGGTGGCATGACACTGAACAGGAGCACTTGAAAACCTTCATAAAGTTTTTCAAAGGTGTGTTTAGCAGCCTTCTAGAGTCTGAGGCACAGCCAGCCTGCATGTGCCAAGGGCTCCTTCTGGAATCAGCATTTTAAAGAACAACACCTAAATCAATTCTGTGCAAGAATATGCTACAAAAAAATGGCCTCCAGCAGTCCTTAATGTCCTTTCTGTATGCCTCCGATGTTTATTCTGAGGTAGCTGTACAGTATCCTACGGAAATAGAGGCACCGAATGTCCCAGATCTTTCAGTATAAAACCAACCTGTACTAGCTCTTAAATTTTGAACAAGCAAGGACAGTTTACATGAAGAAACGTTTACTTGGCTGCAGTTACTGAGGAAGTCTGAAGCCAGCTCTGGTCTCATGAGTCATAGCTGACTGCACTGCCACAGAATTCTTCCTGTTACAGCTCTCAGTTTTGAGGTCCTTAGAACAAATCACAAAGGGAGGTTTAAGTGTTTTTATAGATTTCATAACTTTCAAGAATACTTTTGGGCAGGGGGGAATATTCGAATTAAGAAAGTTATGCATCCTAAGCCATTTTTTTTCACTGCTCTAAATGGTAGTATTTTCTCTACAGAAGGAAGCTGAAACAGTTTATAATAAATCCAGCTCAAGTCTGCACATCACAGCCATTAACTGTACTCGTGCTGTTATTCTGATTGCAGAACTAAAAGCAAGTTGTTTTAGAATACTGAGCAGGGGACTAGGGCGTTAGACAAAATACAGGTCTACAGTAAATGAGAGTCATTGCTCTTTAGTTCTCTCAGACGGGAATGACACTAGTATAAGTGTGACTCAGGTGCCAGACAACTTTATATGAGTGCAGCTGCTTCGGAGTTGTTAACGAAGCAATGCTGTATATTGCTGTCAGGATAACTGCAGCTTACGATACACAGGTGTTATGTACTTTATTAGTATATACAAACCTAGTGAAGACAAATGCTGCACTCACCTACTTCAGAGCTACAAAACTGTTTATTGCTGAAGCTTGGACACAGTTTTTGTTTTTTGTGATGCTAGTAATTTTTTTTTCACGCAAGACTAAGAAATTAAAACTTAGCATAGCTCCATGTTGATTTTGCCCTTAGCTAAATGTGCAAACTTGTTCTTGTGCTGCATATAATTCTTAATACTTTACGATATTCTTGAATTTCTGAATTCTAATCTAATTTAAAAGACTATTTCAAGACAGGTTCCAGAAAAACTTAACAACGACAATTTTCACATTCATCCTACTAGAACACATTATGTTTTTGTGAATTGAATTATCACTGCCCTAATACCTCACAAATGAATGAACAGTATCCATAGAAGAGTAATTTTACGGTAAAAACAAATATGTACTGCCTGTTTTAGTCCGTAATGTAATTGTTGCAAAATTGTAAGTAATGATTGCTTAAGATGAGGTGTTTTTGTAAAGGAATGCCTTTTGTGCTATGCAGGTTCTACAAAATTGTCTTCAGGTAGGAAGCTTGAAAAGTCTGAATGACTGATCAATTAACTTTTAAACGTTATCAGAGACCTTAGTGATAGATCTAAGCTGAAATATGAAACCTGTTTTTTTCCCCTTCTTTCAGAATAGCCTAAAGAGTAAGTGAACAGAACTTCTCATTCTTTTTCCACGTAGAAAGTTATCAGTCAAAAAATTCAATAGAAAACTGAGAAAATGAACAGTGTTTTCTCTGGTTCAAGTTGTGTTTTGTTTTTTTTTTTAATGGCTCTACTTTGTATACCTTAAACCAGAATATCTAAAGCTATTAAAAACACTGCTTCTCAGCTTTTAAAAACATAAGAAACCTCACATAAGTAAAATTCACTTAAGATTCTTTTTCCTATGTAAATGGAATTTGAAATGTTTTGAATACTGATTCAAATACTCTCAGCTGTTCTGAGCTGGAATCTGTATAGGGATAATCCACTGCAGGATCACTTCTCCTCCACTAAGGATATGAGTAGAATTTTGTTTTTCACTTCCTCTGATGATAAAATATGAAAATACCACGTTGAAACTCTGAAGCTGTACCTGCAAGCCTGAAATATCTTGTAAATATAGTTGTCTTGATCAGTAGCAACTTTATTACTTCTAATCATAGAATCATTTTGGTAGGGAAAGACCTCTGAGATCATCAAGTCCAACTGTTAATAAAAGTGGATGTGAACAGTTAAGCCCTGGAAAATGAGATGCAAGCCAGGCTGTCATAAATGATGTTTGTCGGTTCAGCGGAGCTGAATATATGCTCTTTTTTCCAGCAGTGAACAG
The DNA here is from genome assembly GCA_016647715.1 of Pavo muticus. Taxonomy (NCBI): domain Eukaryota; kingdom Metazoa; phylum Chordata; class Aves; order Galliformes; family Phasianidae; genus Pavo; species Pavo muticus. The sequence goes on from JACDJE010000199.1 coordinate 180,808, forward strand.
TGTTACTTTCTTACAATGCAAGGTACAGTTCATCTGCCAGTTTTTCCATCATTCAGGTGGAATTCAGGAATTCCTTCCTGCATCATTCTGCGGCTTCTTAGAATTCTCCAGTTCCACAGTATCTGAACAAGCTCTCTCTTCATCCCCAGATCTCTTGATCCCAAGTTCATCTCTTGATCAGAGCAGCTGCCACATAACAAAATCTGTGTTTCTCCCTGTATGCTCTCATAGGTCATTCAGTGGGTTTCAGACCTACATTTATTCACTCAGATGGCAGAACCCTCTCTATCCTCTAATTTCCAGCTTGGTGCATACATCATCCTGGAATGGTATGTATAGGATACAATAATATAGTGGAGGACAAGCAGTATCAGAATACACTGAGTTTTATCTACAATCCTTGTTAATTTTGAAACAAAATTTTAAAGGGTGACTGTGCAGATGAGCAAGGGAAACTCCTCACAGCAGGAGGATGCATAATGAACACATGACAGAGATAAATAATTGATAACTTAGGAAGTGGTGGACTGTTAACTTCAGGTTAAACGCAGAGAGTCTAAGATCTTATAAGCTATAGAAATGCGTCACTGACAACCTCAGAAAGTTACTTACTTGATGCAGTAGGAGAAGAGGAAGTTAGTGAAAGCAGTGTAAAATAACAGGTAGTAAAATCAAAGATGCTCTTCCACCATTTTCAGTGGCTGTGGGCTCAACATTAAACAGCACATATCAAAAACGAGAAATATTGCAGTTTGAGAGATGAAACTAAAACAAAGATAAATATTTTGACAGTGGGAACAAATTGGGGAAAAAAAAAAGTATGAACACTTCATATGGGCACTTGTGTTGAGATGCTAACTAAAACCTAAAGTTAAAGTAATTCTAAGAATTTGGGTTATATGATTGAAAGATTAATTTTAAAAGTACCCATGCAAACTGTACTTCAGCTTCCATGTGAAAATCAGCACACGGAATTTGCCAAGGTTGGGATTATTCAGCTAAAGAAGAGCACGTGAAAAATCTTAGCCAAATTTCAGGAAGTGCACATCTTAAGGTAATTTTTGCAAAGTTCTTCATCCTTAACGGATTCAAACTGCAAAGGAACAATTTTACCTCCCTACAACATTTAAAATGACTGAAAATGCTGACTTACAAAAAGCTGTTGAATAGAAGATAGTGAGATGAAAAGACATACAATTTCAAAGTTATGTTCTATATAATGAGTAGCTCTTAAAATTCATAAAAAAATCTTTCAGTTAATCAAAATGCATTTGATCAGTGAACACTGTACTCGATAAGAATTTTACCTGACAAGATAGGTCTAAAAACATGATCTCTTTTGCCCTATTAAATACCAAGGAGAAGTATTTAGTCGAGTTAGTATATTTCTGTCTGGAGTCATCACTCACTTCTTAGAACAGCCTGAACAACGCTCTTCCAAATGGTCTCCTTGTTGTATCCTGTCTTCATGTTATTTTCTCTTAACAAGTGTCATCCCTGTATTTTTATTTAGAAATACCTTCCTTGCCTGAAGTTTGACTACATGCAGCACAAACCTTGCCTCTAGTTTGGAACAATCCTTGTCCCTTCTTCTTTCTAAGAAGTACATTACTCACAATCTATGCTTATAATGACTTTCTAGATTACTGTGGTGGGTTGACCTTGGCTGGCTGCCAGACCCCCTGCCTGGCTGCTCTCACTCCCTCTGCTTAACAGCGCAGGCAGAGAAAATAAGATGAAAAGCTTGTGGGTTGAGATAAAAAACAGGGGGACCACCTACCAGTTAACGTAATGAGCAAAAGGCTCAGGCAGAATAAATTTATAGCCAGTTAAAAACAGAGTTGGCTTGTAGAAAACAGGTAAAACTAAAATCCCCTTCCTCTGTCTCTCCTTTCTTGGATTCAACTTTCCTCCTTCATGGCCAACTTTTCTACTTCCTCTCAGCTCTCCCAGTGGTGAGAATGGGAATGGGTGCTGCAGTCAGTTCACAGCAGCGTGTTTCTGCAAGTCCTTTACCTTTGCACTTCTTCCGTGCCTCACTGGGGGTCCATCTGACAGGCTGCAGCTTCCTTCAAGGCACACTTCCCTGCAGCAGCATGGGATCCTGCAAGGCCTGCCGTGTGGCTTTCTGCTCCACCGTCATCCTCTTCGTGGGCTTTAGGGAAATATCTGTCGTGCTGTAATCTGTTCCCATGGTTGCAGGAAAATCTCTGCCCCTGCATGAATCACCTCGTCTTTCTCTGACCTGGATGTTCATGGGGTTATTTCTGAGTTCCCTCACTCCTCTCCAAGGTTCTACTACGCAGCTTGCTTGTTTGTTTGTTTTCCAATCGTGCCTTCCTTTATATGCTTTCGCTGCTGCACCACCAGCTTAGCTGATGGAGCCTATTGGGGCCAGATGAAACCACGTGTGTCCAGCACAGAGCAGGCCCCAGTGCTTCACACAGAGGCCTTTCTTAAATTTGCTTTCCTGTAGCACACCCAGTGTCACTCATGGTTGAGCTGTGGCAGCAGCAGGTCCTTTCTCCAGCAGCTGGGTCTGGCTGTGAACTGACGAGGGGCAGCTGCTGGGCTTTGTTCACGGAGGCCACCCCTGCAGACTCCCCACTGCTGAAACCTTGACATGTAAGCCTAATACAAACCTTGACCCTCATTTTCAGATGGTCCACTCTTTTAATTGTAAGTAAATTGCAGAACTGTAAATTCAGCACATGGCCTGGAATTGAGTTGTTCAATTTGTAACTAGACCTCAAGTAAAGCTCTTGCCTACCATGTCTTACTAACAAAGCATTTTTTTTTCAAATGCATTTAGAGTTGCTATGCAAAGAAAGGAAATACATAAACATGCCTTTGAAAAGGGCAAATAGGTAATGGTCTTAAATTACAGTAAAAATTGTTTAGATTAGAGATAGAGGTAGAAACTTTCTGACAGGTTATACAGGGAAATAAGTTGTGCATGGAGATGCAGGCTTTTCAGTTCTAAAAGCTTTCTAACTGGAGAAACTGTGCTACTGCTTTTAACTCCTCCCAGATAGCCTCAGATAGAGATCAAAAAGATTACTGTCATGGCAGTAAGAACCTTGATAGCTAATTCCTGTACATTTGCTTTTGGGACAATTTCCGGAAACTCTTCCATTTCTTTAAATGCATAATACCCCAGCACACAGCCAAAAGAGAGCCTAGTAGAAGAGTGATTGGGAACAGGTTTATAAGCTTAAACTATTGATATGGCAGATTTGCTAATCTAAGGCAGATAAACATATTCCCATGTATTGTATTAATCATGTACAAAATGCATTTTGAAAAAAAAAAAAAGACCTTGGATGAGAAAACGTGGTGTCTCTTGTATGTCCATGTTCTTTGGTTCAGTAAAAAACAGCATGCATAGTTCGTTTTGAAAATTGCTGGAATTAAGTAATTAATAGAAGTTAGTTAATGCACATGATTGCCAGTTTTGTTAGTAGCTGTTCTTTCTGTGGGAAGTTAAAATCTCTAGTTTGAACTTAGGTCCAGATTCTTGAGCAAATATA
>JACDJE010000199.1:184365-196034 GCA_016647715.1 Pavo muticus
AAAAAAAAAAAAAAAAAAAGAAAAAGGAGCTCTCATGTACCCCTGTTAAACTCAGAGCTCCTTTTTATTCGATTTTTGATGATTGGTTTCTGCTGTACCTCTTTTTATTCCTCCCGTAGGCTTAAACCAGAAGGATTGTGTATTATGTGTAAATGGCTTTTGATTTTCAGATCCTTTGAAAATAATTCTCACTGACACTATGGACTCTTACGTGAAACCAACAAATGAGACTTGCTCTTTGGTTTTCATTTGAGGAGTGTTTCACGATTGATGCACAGTGCCTTAATTGTCTGCAGGATAAGCATGCTTTAGTCTATCTAGTTCATATACTGCGAAGGACGTTGACTCTTGTGGCCTTGTTGTTGGTGTCAGGAATTTGTGGACCTTGAGATCACATCACTTGCCTTAAGCTAAGAGGCTTTTAGCTATTTAGCAGAAATTTTTGTCATGTAGCAGAAAAATTAAAGAAGGTATTCAGCTGTAACATTGGGACTTTATAAAGGGAAAAGCTGTACTCTCTTGGATGTTTGCTAGGGATTAATTTTGACAATGTCAGGGTGCAAGAGAGATGAGATTTTGTCCCCCTTTACGTCTCATCTGCCTTCATTGTAAAGTTTAGGTGCATTCAAGTAGTGGTATGGGAAAGGATTGAATGTTGCTTTCAATTATCTGATATTCTTGTCTTAGATGGCAAAAATAGCTGGAGGCTGAGGGTGCAACAGCTTCCCTTTTTTCTCTTCCATGTCATTTTGCTGCAGTTAGTTTTTGTGGTTCTCTTAGTGGGTTTTGCTACATTGTATGTTTGCCTTCCACCTAAAATCAGTCCTAACAGCAATAACCTGAATTCATCTCTTGCTCTGAAATTTTAGAAGAATAATAATAGCAGTGTAGTTTGCTCTGTGTCCACTAGCTGCTGAAGAATTGGTTTGGAAGTATGAAATGTTGGTCAGTATTTGTGTAGAACACTTTTTGTAATAATTTTTCTTTAATAAGAACACATTAAGCAGTTTGGCTTCTGTCTCCCGCTTTTCATTTCAGCTTCCTTTCAGAAAACAGGCACTTTTCATTGTGAAAGTGTGCTACATAATCTACATCATACTATGTTGTGAAAGAGAGCTACATAAAATGGCATTTAAAATCTAAGACAAATTCAGGGCTGTAGAGATAAGCTTTGCTAATTACAATGTTTGATTGTCAGAATATTCTTTCAGATATTCTTGGTCATGTTACTAATTCCAGCTTTTCTTGCACTCTTTTTTCACAGCCCCATGACTTTGATGAATGCAGATTTGATATTAGTGTAAATGATAGTGTTTGGTACCTTCGAGCTCAGGACCCAGACCACAGGCAACAGTGGGTAGATGCAATAGAACAGCACAAGGTAAGTCTTATTTTCTTTCTCGCACATTAGATCTGGTGGTCCTTGTGGAGAGTGGTAACCTTCCATGAAAGTGCTGAAGCTATATGTGACAGACAAAAGTTCCAAGTTTGAAGCAGTGAGTTAAATACACTCCAAAGGAATTTATTTACTTGCCCTTCCATAGGCAGGAGCTAAGAACTGTGGACCTTCCTCAAGCTTGAAAAAGGAAAAAACTTGCTTCATATTTAAGTGGCTTTTTAATGGTTTTGTCCATCCTCTCTCATTACCATATTGTTTGTCATCTGTCCTAGATGTTAAACTTATTTGTCTCAGAGTCTGCTCTTTTACATTATGATTCTGATTTTATATGGTTCCTCTGTTCTTCCTTTGGCTGCTTTTAATCAATCTGATTGCTGTCTCTTGTGTCCTTGTCTTCTAAGACCCTACTCTTCATCAGTCATTTTAGCTTTCTTGTTCTATGCTTCTGAATTCCTTTTTTTTTTTTTTTTTTTTTTTTTTTTTTTTTTTTNGCTTAAAGGGCTTGAAGGTCAGATATTTTTAAAGAACATAATGTACAAGACATCCACTCTGTTTCCAGGTGCAAGATAGACACTGCCTCAAATTGTTAAGTTTAACTACAATATCCAGTACAACACAACATTGATATCTGGGTTATACAAGTTTTACAGGAATATAAATTAAAGTAAATACATAAGTAGGTACATAATTAATTTTACCTATATTTTACTTGTATTTTTACCTTGAACTTCTCAAAGGACTGTATGTAATTGAGAAGTTTCAACTTTTCTTGGGACAGCTTTAAAATAAGCAGTAAAAGCTCTTAAGTGCTGTCTTTCAGCAAGTTGTCCTTTTATAGCTTGACATCTTGCCTTCACTTTGATACAGACAACATGAAAACATACAAAATTAAGTTGCAAAACTAGGATTGTTTTCCTTGATCTTGTGAAAAAAATACGTAGCTAATCTGTGGGTATTTTTGAGACAAGAATTCTGCGATGTGTTAATCTTGTAACACCTGAAAGAAATGCAAGAAGATGCACCAAACAAGTTGTTGAATTACACATCCATAGAGCTGGCATTTTAGAAGCTGCTTTTATAAGCATGGGAATTTTCATACACGTGGATGCACAGAAGTTGTTCCCCAACTTTGAGCTGAAATTTAAATTAGGTTTGGTGAATGACTTAGCAGATGATTTGGTTTGTTTTTCTTTTTTCATTGAGTTTTTTGTTGTTGTTGTTTGTGTTTTCAAGTTTCCTGCATATTCCTTTTTACTCTAGACTGCTTGCTGTTCAAGGCAAATAGCATTTGTTGCCATTCTTGTGGTGCCTAACTTCTAAATAAATGATCGAACTATTTTATATATTAAAGCAGTACATTATGTAAACACATTCTCTTAGTAGTATGTAACTAAATAACTTGATCAGTGTAAGACAAAGCTAGGAAGAAGGTAATACAATCTTGTAACTCTGTTTTGGACTCAAAAATATGTCATCAAACCTTGGAAAACCATGTTACTCTCATTTTCTTATAGTGCAGTATTATTTGTCTTTATGATATGCATACAGCTTCATGTGATGAATGTTGTAGGTGTGTAGATGTACCTGTTTTTTCGAACTGTTCCTACTAAAATACGTAAAACCTGAACACCAGAACCCTTGGAAATGTCCTGTATGCACATAATGGGTGTTTGATCCAGTTAAAACATGTATCTAAATCTAGTTTTCAGTCAGGTAGCGTTTGTTGGAGATCATGTGTCCGACTTCTTGTTTCAGTAAACTTTTTTCAAAATTGAGTGGTTAGTGCTGTATTTTCCTGTAATTGGCGTATATCTTTGTAGAGAAAATATATTTTGTAGGAAAAATGTAACATTCACGAGCTGGAATTTTGTCCCGTTTCCTGTTCAGTTTGAATGAGGAAGAATTCAGTGATTGTTAGTTTCAAGTAACTTCATCCATCCTTCAGTTTTTTAGTCATTTTAGAAGCTTTCTATCAGAACACCCGATTGAGAGTAGGAGATGATGAACCTTTATGAGACAAAATATTTCATTTCACTGAGAAGTTTGAATTTTCACCTACTTCTAAATTTTCTGAAGCAATTTTCCTGATCAGATGGATGAACTCAAGTGAAAGTCCCTTTAAAAGCTATTGCGAGCAATAAAATTTGCTTTTGTTTGACAGCTGTGTTCTAGAATTGATACATAATAATTTGAACAAAACTGAGAGAGGAAATTATTTCCTGTACTAAGCAATCATTTTCATTAACTTGAGTATTGCTACATAAAATACTGTGCTTTTTTGTTTTTGAAGCTCTTTGTTGTTTGCTGAGTGGGCAGCTAGTTCTGGTAGGCTGCTTAAGCTGTTTGCTAACAAAAGTACGTTTGTGAGACTTTCTGTAGCATTTCACAAGGTTGTTTATCTTAAGAGTATGAAAGAGACTGAAACTTGACTGTTTCATTGTGTTCTGAACAGAGAAAACACTGATTTACAATGAACTTTAAATTTGTGTATGAGTAGAATTAGGAAAAACTTACTGCTTCGCAACACCAATGAGTAGCTGGTAGCTGAGAAATGTAAAACATCTAATGTTCAAGCATAAAAAGTAGAATTTGCTGCTGCTTGCTTTTATCAGTGCATTAGCCTTTTCTTGTATCGAAGTTCTTGAATGCAGATGAAATGTTTTAATTATAGCTTCTAAAGTGCTTATTAATTTCCTGGAGCAGGAGGAGGGGGAAGTCTAAGAGAGCAGTTAGGCAAATGAGAAAAAATGGCTCATGTGTAACCATGAGTCCTTTTTGCTAATGTTTCAATAAATGTACTGAGCAGGTAAATTATCTGATTGTAAGGGTGTGTTTCATTAGGGAGCTTCTCTGTTCTCCTACTTCAAGAGACTGTCAGGTCTGAAATGGCTAATGGCATTTTCTTAGGTGGATAGGGCAATGCATTTTGCCAAAGAACTCAAAAGCAGGCTTGGTTTCCTTATTTTGTGGAGTAAACATATTGATGGTGGAAGAGCACCAAGGAATTGGTGTTTTTGAAAAGTTACTCTCTTCTTAAATAATATGTTCAAGGACTAACTCCAAGTCTACATGGTAGTTTTAAAATGGAGTATGGAATTTCTAACCCTGTTAGCTCTATGATGTGAGAAAGTGAGAAGACATCTGGGTTTACACGTAGAGGATGTGGACCTCAGCTGACTGCAACTTCAAGAAAGCAAAAAGAAAGTGTTCAATGTAGTATGAATAAATAAGTAAGGTTTCTTCGTTCATATACTGTTTCACATACTAACCTAATGTTTTCATTCTTTACACTCTGTTTTGGTTGAATTAAAATTTATCCTTATTAATTCTCATTACTTACCCAAGACATAAATAATGACAGGATGAATGAGAATTACAATTCACCCTGAGAATAATCTGGGTAAGTTAACTCATTTTTAGCAAGTTACCTGAATTTCAGGACTTTTAAGTTAATGATGTTTTGTGACATTCATCTAACACCAGAGTTGAACAGTTGCTGAGGATTTGTTTAGAAATGGAAAAAAAAAAGCCAGCAGGTAGATTTCTGAGGAGAAAGCAAGGGGCAGAGTCGGGTTTTCGAAAGTTCAACACCATACAAAGCAACACTCCTGGTGACTAAAACCAGAGTACCTCTGTGTAATATGCACTTGAAGCTTCTTTAGTATAACCAAATAACCCATGAAGTACTCTTAAAAAGAGTCCTCGAGCCATTCAAATTGTTCCAAATCCAAAAGGGTATGTTCGTACTACTGAAGAGCTTCTCTGTGAAGGACGCTGGGTAAAATACTGAGGTATAATAAAGTATTTCTTTAAATTAATCTCAGCCACCTAAATAGGCTAAGAAGTCTTATATTTTTGTCTAAATAGAAGAGGTTATACAAGAGTAACAACTTTCAAGCTCAGAGAAGATCTTAAGTTTCTCTTCTAACTTGATGATAAGCACCTGGAATATCTCAGTTTTTTATTTTTTGTAATTGAAATGTTTCAACTTCCAACTGAGGCCTAAGTGCATCTACCTATCCCTTCAACTAAATAACCACTCAAGTAATTCCACATTAATAGTGCTTAAGTGAGACTTTTGTTTGAATACTGTATAAATATTTATCGCATTATTTGTTTGTTAGCTATGCTAAAAAAAGATTTGAAAAATGCTGTCGAAGAGAACTTTCTCATGCTATTTTGTTGTATTAGTTGATAGCACAGCAAGAACTTTTTGGCTAGTTAATCAATCAGAAACTAACATCATGGAGTCTTATTTTTTGAAGATAAAGCTCAATGTATCAACAGGAAATAAACTGTAGAAAGGGTACTGTAACACACTGAATTTGTTCACAGGCTTTCAACAGTTGGGAGCTATGAAATTCTAAGACAATCTTTCTCCTCCTTTTACACATTTCTGTTTCTATCCCAAGACTGAACTAATTTACGTGTAATGCCGGCGAAGACATGCAAATAAATCCAAATCCAAATGTGTTGTATGTCTTAGTAAGAGAATTCAAAACAAATAGAAAAGTACATACAGAGTAGGAATGCTATAAAAATGTTTTTATTCAGCATACTAACACGACAAACTTTTTAAAATCTGAAATTAAACAAAAATCAGACTTCTGCTATTAGTACCTTAAATTTCATTTTGCTATTTGGCAGGTCTTTGTGGAGCCGCTAAAATAAGTTGTTTGTGTATTTATGTAGGCTGTATTTACATATATACAGAAACGCTGTGCAAGTGATCTTCACAAGTTTGCACTGGTTTTTTTTGGCCTTTAAGTATATTTTGGTAAGCTTACTGAATTGCTGTAAAGCCACTTCTAGCAAACAGTATTTCTTGTGATGTTGATCAGTGAATGCTAGTTATAAGTACATTCTAGATGATTATTTTTAAAGTAAAATTGCGAAGAGTATTTTCAGAGATGTCGTATGGTAGGAAGGAGCAGAAATAGCCTGCTGCCATTTCTCCATCTAATTCCTCTCCTGGAATTCAGATGTTTCATTGATGTATGATTAAAAAATAATTTGCTTTGTCAGCAATAGCTGTTGAGATCTGAAGAGGAGGAAGAATGTGGATATCTTATCTGTTCATTTTTTGGCATTTCATCCTAACACAAGCCTCTGTCCCTACTCCCCCCTTCATATCAGTTCACAACAAGCAAGACCAGCCTAACCCAAAGCACCAGTGCAGATGGAGAAGGAGATAGGAGAGAAGTAAATATTGTTTAACCTTGTCTTCATTTCTCAGGCTTATAAGGAAGACTGTAGGAAAGTGGTGATTAGACCCTTTTTTCCTGATACTTGTGGCCTAAATATAGAAACAAATTTGTTCTCAAGTAGTTCCAGTGTCAACCACCACCGCCCTTCCAAATTGATTGAGTTGCCACGTTCTATTGACTTTTGCTCTGCAGCACATCAATAGAGTCCAGATTTTTCATTTTGATGTTGACTGTTTGGATTCTGTAGGATACCGTATTAGTTTCTGTAACAGTTTTTACAGCTAGTTATAATACAGATTATTTGTCCATGAAATGGATCTTGCATACTAGAAGACTGCTTAAAAGGACTTTAAAGTAACTAATTCTAAAAGACGTTATGAAAGAAGGTAAATGCTGACATAAAAGGAAAAGACAGGCGAGTTACGTAGATAATGGTATCTTTTTATTGCTGCTAGAAATCAGGGTGTTTGCTTTGCATTGTTGAAATATCTAGGGTTTACATATTCACTGGAGCACAAGTCTTATAAGGAGCTGCTGAGGAAACTGGGATTATTTCGTATGAAGATGAGGAGGCTCAGGGAGTCCTTATCACTCTCTACAGTACCTGAAAGGAGGTTGTGATGGGGTGGGGTCAGCCTGTTCTGCCAAGTAACTGCGATAGGACAAGAAGTAATGGCCTTAAATTGAATCAGGAGAGGTTCCGGTTGGATATTAGGAAATATTTCTTCTCAGAAAGACATGGTGAGGTATTGGAACAAGCTGTCCAGGAAGATGGCAGAGTCACTGTCCCTAGAGGTGTTCAAGAAATGTGTAGATATGGCTGGCATTGGGGGACACGGTTCAGTGGGTGGCGTGATAGGGATCAGCTGAGGTTGGACTAGGTGATCTCAGAGATCTTTTCCAACCTTTATGATCTGTGATAATTCTTGTTGTGATTATTTCTAGTTTTCAGTTTGTGTTACAGCTGTTTTCTGTTAGGGAATTTGTGATGATAAAAGAGAACACCTAAGTTACAAATAATATAATAACAAGCTGGTGACAAGTGTATAATATTCCTCAAATACTTATTTACTAGTGAGATTACTATATGTAATCTCCCACTGGTCACTGCATGTGTATATGGTTGGTTAAATCTAGCTAAGCTTGTTGGGAGTTTTCTGAAACAGTAAAAGTGCAAGGATTGTCATAGTGTTTCAGGATCAAGTGCCTTGCTCTTGCCATGTCCTTTTGAGGCACTGATTGGCAGCAGCAGTGGAACTTGCCTGAGAGGACACTGGAAAACATGATCCACTTGTGTTAAGCTGTAAAAAGTTCAATTCTCTTTTTAACAGACTTAAACTTTTAGGCAAGTTGCTGATGAGCTGTAGGGATGTGTGCTAAAAGGTGCTGCCAAAGCATTGTTCAGTAATTTGAAACTAGAAAACTATGAATTGTTGCTCAGGCTTATACAGTAACTTAGATCTGGTCGTCACAGGCATATGTTGACCTAAACCATATAACTTACGTTCTTGTTTATTCACATTTGATATCTCCCTTCAAAGTCAAATTTGCAAAAATACTCCATAATAACTAAGCAGAAAATTAAGTCCAATAATAATCTTCTGAATGCTGCAGGAATAAGCTTATTTACTTTGGATTTTGGCCTGAATCTCAGGCTGAAGTGGGAAATGCCCAGCCGAAAGATGTTGTTATTTCAACTGTAAGTAACTTCTTTAGCTTCTGAAGTTCATCAGCCCCTTAGCTGTAAATGCTGGCTTTTCTTTTTTGTTCTTCAGTGATCCCTGACCGGTATAGTACCAGAAAAGAAAGAAAGTGAAGAGAACTCCTCAAGGGTCTTAACACTAATTGATTAATTCCTCCCTTAAGGATGACTTTGTTTCACTTAATATTATTTGATACTGTGTGTGAAGTTGGACTATTGAGTATTGTAACACTGTGGTCATGGGATCACTACATTATTTCTGCTGTTAGAAGGATTTCTTTCATGCTATTCTCATCTGCTCTGAGTTGTTCTTTAAAAGTGGTCTTACAGTCATTCTGGAGAAGCGATTATTTCCATCATTTTTGCTGCTCTTAAGATTTCTTGTCTTTTCTATTAGACTGAATAGCTCCCCTTTCCTCAATTATTCTTAGCATGAACATACTTTACAACTCTCTTCCTTGTATTGGTCTATTCCAAACTCGGTCCTCACCTTTCTCTGAGGTACAGCACCAAAACTGGACTCACTGTTCTTACTTATGATCTTACAGATGTTGAACAGAATGTAGGATTATTTTGTGGATCTTGTAGACTGTCCTGTTTTGCAACACCATGTTTTTTTCAGTTACTGAGGCTGTGAGCCACTAACTACTATTCATCTCTAAATCTGTAGATTGTTAGTTGTGCTGTATGTGTGCAAGTAGAACCAAGTAATTTTACCATTAAAACCTAACTTTTTCCTCCAGTTTTTGCTGCTGTTCCATCACCTTATGTGTTTTGAAATCCATTGTCTTGGATTTTGGTTTCATTCCAGAAACAAATATTGGTGCTGCTTGGGTACAGTTCTGCTTCTTAAGCAATTATTCTTGTTAATCTAGTATTTTCTAGTGAATGGTGGCTGACTGAGTGATGAAAGACTACATCACTTAGCAATATCAGTCTGAGTTCGCATGCTGTTCTTACTGGGGCTTGTTATCAGAAGCTGTGTACATGTATGAACTTAAGATTATCTTAAATCTTTATGTCCGTTAAAGCTGTGATGACTGTTGGTCATATGTTCCTAATTAAAGTTTTCTTCTCCATTTTGTCTGAGCATTAAGTAATAGTCTTCGTAATCTTAGTAGAGGTCCTGAACTCTCCTTTGAAACTCCCGCCCTTAAACAGCAGTGAACTTAGTTGAGAATTTACTTTATTCCTCTTATAGTGGTTAATGGTTAATGGAGTTAAGTCCAGCTGGCAACTCATTTCAAGTGGTGTCCCCCAGGGGTCAGTACTGGGGCCCATCTTGTTAAATATCCTTATTGATGACCTAGATGAGGGGATTGAGTGTACCCTCAGTAAGTTTGCAGATGACACAAAGTTAGGAGGAGGTGTCAATCTGCCTGAGGGTAGGGAGGCCCTTCAGAGGGATCTAGATAAGCTGGATTGCTGGGCTGAGGTGAATGGGATGAGGTTCAACAAGACCAAGTGACCGGTCCTGCACTTTGGCCACGGTAACCCCATGCAGCGCTATAGGCTTGGGAATGAGTGGCTGGATGACTGTGAGGACGAAAGGGACCTGGGGGTGTTGGTTGATGCTCAGCTGAACCTGAGCCAACAGTGTGCCCAGGTGGCCAAGAGGGTCAACGGCATCCTGGCCTCCATTAGAAATAGTGTGGCCAGCAGGAGCAGGGAGGTAATCATCCCCCTGTACTCAGCTCTGGTGAGGCCGCACCTCGAGTATTGTTCAGTTTTGGGGCCCTCACTACAAGAAAGACATTGAGGCCCTGGAGTGAGTCCAGAGAAGGACAACAAAACTGGTGAGGGGTCTGGAGCACAAGTCTTATGAGGAGTGGCTGAGGGAGCTGGGATTGTTCAGTCTGGAGAAGAGGAGGCTCAGAGGAGACCTCACTGCACTCTACAACTTCCTGAAGGGAGGTTGTGATGAGGAGGGGTTTGGCCTCTTCTCCCAGGCAACAAACAGGACCCGAGGAAATGGCCGCAAGTTGTACCAGAGGAGGTTTAAGTTAGACATAAGGAAGAACTTTTTCTCTCAGAGAGTGGGCAGGTACTGGAATGGCCTGCCCAGGGAGGTGATGGAGTTGCCGTCCCTGGCAGTGTTCCAGAGGTGTCTGGATGAGGAGCTACAAGATACGGTTTAGTGGCTTGTGGTAGCAATGGTAATGGGAGGATGGTTGGACTAAATGATCTTGTAGGTCGTTTCCAACCTTGTGATTCTATGATTCTGTGATTCCCTTGAATTATCTAAATACATGAATTGACTGAAGATTCATGTGTAATAAAGGTTAGACTACAGCCAGGTTACTTTGAACCAAGGTGTTCTGAAATGCCTGGAAGAGTATCTAAAGAGTGCTTGAAAATTACAGGCCAGAATGCATGTTGGCAAAGCATTGCCTTGTGAGTGCAATGCCAAATGAAAGAAAACATTTCAACAGTACTAACATGACATCACATAACAGTAAAAGCTGTAACACTACTGCTAAGCTGTTAAGATTATGTCAGTCAATATTTTTGTAATGTTATTTAATGTAAGGTGATGTACATGATTAAAATAAGCGCGGTGCTCAGTCTAATGCCCAAGGTGACAAGAACTAAGGAAAACTACTGCACCAATCGTGCAGCTGTCCATGCAGTAAATAACCACTCACTCTCATCCCTGTAAACAAGAATTCTGCTGATAACAGAGGTGTTACTGGTTCATTTTGTAAAAACAACTGTAGTAAATAATATTGATTGTGCAAACTTTCATTTCTTAGAAATCAGGGGAAATGCCAGTGCCTGTAACTAGCAGAATAGTACTACTCTGTGATTAGAGCTCTCCGTGGCAGCAGCAGAACTCTTCTGTACAGTCTCCCTGAAAATATTGTTCATTGAGAGACCTGTGTCAAATTTGACTTTGGTGGATACCCCTTCAAATCAGGACAGGTGCTTGTCTTTGTACTAGAATAGAAAGTAGAGACTGAAATGTGGAAGTAGTAAGAAACAGTTAAAGTTGACACTTGCCAAATGCATCTGCTTACTGTTTACTCAGAATCATCACTCATCAGCTCAAACAACACCATGTGTTAACAGTTTAATAGAACAGTCTTAGATGCTCTATATGCTTCCATCTACCAAATTCAGGTTTTTTTTAATTTCTAAATATACATTGTAAGGGATTTTTTCAGTGAGCATTCATTATACAGAGCTCATTAAGTTGATATTGACAGACCAGAGTGGATGTAGGTGCTGCTCAGCCACATGGGTGGGATATTCAAGTAGCAGTGGGTGTATATTTATGAACATTCAGCAGGGGGAACTTCAAATCAGTTTATCCGTGACTTTTTGGTTCTTCTGTCTCCCTCTTTCCTTTCTGGTCCTTAAA
>JACDJE010000199.1:196097-221592 GCA_016647715.1 Pavo muticus
AATAGAAAGTTGACAGAGCTAACATAATTTTAAAATTATGTTAGAGGAGACTTGGCATCTTCTGCTTGTATAAATTCATTGTCCACTTAGCCCTAATTTGAACCTTTTAAGTTAATTCTTCTGGTATGTTTGACATTGTGGAAGAATAGAAAAGGATCTGTCTCTGTGAGAATAGATAATGCTTGAAAATACGTATTTGCTCCCTGTAGTGTCATTTAGATGAATGGACTTTCTGCAGAGGAATCAGAATTCTGGTATCTTGAACATAGCTGTTCAAAGTGGGGGAAGAAGAAGAGATGCTTTAAATACTAGGAGCTAAATATTAATGTCAGATACATTGATGGATATGAATACAGGCTTAACAATATGTTGAGGCTTGGGCAGTAAGGAGAATACAGAGGTGTCCATCCCTCTTTCTTGTGCCCTTCTTGTGCCCCAGATCTTGTGATCTGAAATAACTCGGGAGGATTTGATGATTACCTCAAATTGCTGTTTTAAGTAAGAGAGGATGGCCAGTGCTGATAAGCTGATAGATGCTTCTTTTCCTGATATACATTGTGACACTGAAAGTGAAACTTGTTACAGAGAAACCATGCTTCTAGGGAAAGATGAGGTGTATTGTTAAAACTTAGTAGAAATTACAAAAGCTTTTCTTTAAAATTGAGTCAAATGTACTCTTTCAAGGAGGAAAATCAATATTGCATATTTCTTACAGATTCCATTATTTTAGCACTGGTATCGGCAGGAGCTTTTAAGTGACAAGCAATGTTATTTGTATTCACGTTACAAAATTTGCAAAGTGCACTTACTGCTGGTCATTGTGTATTTCCTGAAAGAAGACCTTAGTGGAAAGTGAATCAGCAGTTTCAGTTGACTACATAAGCATATGCTGCAGTAAGCTTAAATGTTGTCAGTTAGAGACTGTTGAAACTTCCCTTTCAGAGAAGGAAAAAAAGTAGTTCTTTGCCTTTCTTGCCACCCTTGTGTCTGTACTCCAACAGTAGCTGTAAGTTGCAGCTTTATCAATAAATGCTTGCAGTTGAAACTCCTTAAAGCTTGACTGAAGTTTTCAGTTAATTCCAGACTCACGCATTTGATTAATTATAAACAAAAGAGGTTGTTTCACTTCAACCAACCCAGTCTTTGCTTGTGTGTTCCAGTTATGTTTCATAACAGTCACTTTGGCTTTAAGAGTAGATACTGTAATTCTCGGAAGAATACTTCCTTGTAGGGTGGAGGCTTGGATGTGTAACGGAACTTGCTCCGAGCAGAAGGTGGGACTAGACAACCCCTGCAACCTCTATTACTCTGACTCTGTGATAAATCCACATTTCTTACATAGCAGTTAAATCGATCTTGTTCATGCTATATTTTGTACTTCACACTGAAAGGAATCGCCATTCCTGTTTCAAAATGATTTTTTTAACAAACGGCAAAATTTTACTGCCTCACATTTGCAGATTTTCGGGTTTCTTAAATGGAAGATCTGTTTTAACTCTGTCTCCTTTAAATTTTTCCTTTTCGTGCACTGTTCTAAGAGATAACATATACTTATTTCCATTCTTGTTTATACCTACCCCCAAATACACTGAAGTGAGATTAAGCTGGAAATAAAATGTGTATCATACAGTGTGTGGTCTTTGGTAGGTTTAAGGAAACAGTAGGTAAACATACCAGTTTGAAATGTAAAAAGAAAGTATGAAGATAAACAACAGCAAATTAGATTACATTTACTGTAATCTAATCAAGCTACACATAGGACTTAGTACAGTTGCATCTAATGGATCTTCAGAGACTTACTTGGCTAGCTGTTGCTCTAATTCTTGAGGAGCAACCACCGTGGCTCCTTCTCAGCTAATTCCCATAACTTGCGTCAATAGCTGGCAACACCAGTCATACACTGCTTCTGTTTCTGGAGTATCCACATGGGTAGACAGGTGTTTCTCTGTGCACCTGGAGAAGACCTTGTTCCCTTCTGTGTTTGGGTTTGGTCACATGAAAAGAAAGTGCAGTGTGTGACCTGAGGCTGCGATTAGAAACAAACCTGTGTGTCAGCTGACTGAAAGAGCTTGCTGCCAGACATATTGATCTGTACTGCTTCACTCTAAAATGTTTGGAAAAAAGGCTTTTCTTCTATGATACACAGGCAGTCTGCAAAGTTTTGTTCTACTGTCTTAGGCTGTGGAGCCTGTTTGAGTTGAGCACTTTTGGATGAGAGCACTATAGCTCCACTTTTCTGTCATTTCTGTGTCTAGTGCTTTTTTGTGCCTGAGCAGTCGAATATATATGCAGACCTGTGTGAAGATCCTGTGGTAGCATGCATTCTGTCACTGCTGTGCAGAATGGACAAGGAACTGTAGTGCAGTTAAGGCGCAAGGTCTTGCAGAAAGTGCTCCAATGGCTCAGGCAGGGCGCAGTGGTGCTGTAATGAAATGAGACAGCTAATCGCTACAAGAAGGCTGAGTCATGACAAGCTACTAACTGCTCGTTTTTATCAGCAATACACTGTTCTCTAGCTGATGTTTTCTGTGGGCACATTTTTATTTTGGTATTCAGCACTGTACTGGCATCTGTTCTTGTCTTGTTCAAACTTTTTTTTTACCCTTCTGGAAGACAAGTACAAAAAACATGCACACAGCTTAGTGCGCAACATAACAACGGCCAACTGTATTACACCCCTGAATTAAATGAGTCATAATGTTTACTTTCAAAGTCCCAAGCATTTCGGTAAATAAATCTTTTGGTTTTCTTCCTTCCTCGTGCATTAGAAGTAGCCCTTTGTAAGCTGTTTCTCCACCAAGTTCCCAAGTTTTTCTGCAAGGGCAGGGTAGGTCTGCTTATTGTGGAGACCTGTGCTGTACTCGAAGTTGTGCTTCTTATTGTCTGCACAGAGGGTGTTGGCTTGCAGCAAGAGAAAACATTCTCTTTTTGCACAAATAGGTAACTGTAGTGTGTGGGGTGCTTTGGTATTGACAGATTAAGTTGTATTTAGTATTTTTACTGCTACACGTACTGACATTATGTGTAAAGTCCGATGACATTTTAAACTATCAAATACTAGAATTCTGAAACTTTCATTGCATAAAACAGTCTTACATCTAAACCTGCTTAAGTTTGTGTTATGGATAGAGTAAATGAGTTATTACAGATGAATTGTCCCTGTATCACTACTGCATGACTTATTATGGGATTGGAAGGGTTTAACCAGAACTCTGTTTCTTTTGTTACTTTTCAAAGTTCATATACATACAGGGAAAACTAGTTTGGTGAGAACCTACTCGCTACATACACTGTACATGAACGCAGCCTGTGCATGTTCTTTCATAGTATTTGAAGCTCATTCTCACAGTGAGCTCTGTTTGACAACTGCAGACTAATGGCAGAGCAGCTGAATGTGAATCTCTTCTACTTGGTCATGGGTCCTTGAGGCAGAGCTGTGCCGTTTTCTGTATGCCGCATATTAAGTGACATACTAATTGTAAAGTTATTCTAGGCCTCTGTGCTTATATACTTAGAGGAAGTTTTAAGAAATTTGTATCTAAATATAGCGCCAAAGAGCTTAACTTGGTGCTTATAACTTTGGACGATCTTAACTGGAAATAATCATGTTGTTTCACTGGTTTGAAATAAATAATTGAGAGACGTCTTCAGCATAATTTCATTAATCTCCTCCAAAACGTTATGTGCGACTTCTCATGTATTGTCACTCTACTAGCAATAGACGTCGTTGTTACTTCTTTTGAACTGAGAACTTTATGTAGCAGTGTGTTTCAAGTGTAATTATAAAGGCTAAAGGTAAAAGTGCACTGTTCTTAATTGTCTGCCAAGAAAACGAGGTTTGTATGCGCAGGGACTGAAGCAGAAACAGGATAAGGGTTACTGTTGGACTTTGACCAATAGTAACCTCTAGACGTATCTGTTTGCTTTTCTGTAGTTCCCTCTAGTGGTTACAAAGGATATCGACTTGAGGAGATTAACTGGTCTCTTTTTCAAGCACGTGTACCTTAAGTAAGCTCAGTCTGAAGTATTATGAGGTGTATGGGAACAGTTCGTCCAGTCTGCCTTGTTAAATGCAGAGTGTTGTGCTATTCTGTAGTGAGAATACATACTCTTATGCTTCAGGTTGGTGGTTCAATAGCTTTTGGAGACGAGTTTTTATCCTTGTAGATATTCAAACATGCCCCTTACCTGAAACTTAATCATACAGAGATCTTAGCATAATATAAATTTGTTTCTAAAGTATTTTGAGCCTTCAAAAACAGTGTGTTGAGAGCTGCGCTATGTGAATGTTTTTGCTTTTCTGTATCTGAGGTTAGGTTAGGTGTTATGTCTAAATATTTGAAGTGGTAAGATGAATTATCACTTTAGCATTCTGTTTTTGTTATGTCAGACTTGTTACTGGCCCACAGGCTAATGTCAGAATGACAGAATCAAGAAATGCTTGTCCCTGTAAACCAATTCATCTTTTTCTTTAAAATGTCAGTGCATCTATTGTGTACTGATAAAATCAATCAGTAAATAAATCCTTTGATTTGCTTTCTTCTTGCTGCACTAGAAGCAGCCTTTTGTAAGCTTAGGATCTTAAGATCTTACAGATGTTTCTACAAACTCTTTTCTTCATGTTATGTAGAACTGTTCTTTTTTTTAGTATAGTTAATCTTTCAGAACTTTATCATTGCTACTTTCCAGCTGGTATGTGAATCTTCTGAAAAAAAAATAAATATCATCTGACAGTTGTTGCCTAGTTACTTTATACTTCAGAATTCTTATTCTGGCAAATTGATTCTGTGTGAAATGGTAATGGTAGGAAGTGGTAAGATTCTGTGTGAATAAAGAAATTTTAGTGCAGACTGGGCTTTGTTTCTAAACAGACGGTATTTTGATACAAATAGATTGCTTTTATACAGCTTCAGCCCTGGCCAATTTCAGGAATCTGAAGTTATATCAGGAACATAAGGAAAAGATGCACATCCCAAGAAGTCCTTCGGTCTGTATAAACTTTCTTTATGCAAGTCTGTAATTAGTGCAGTAAACCTTTGGTATTTGGAGAGCAGTGAGGGAATTGAATATTGAGATCTGAGTGCTACAGCAAAAAGGAAATGGGAAGAATAAGGAACAGGTTTTGAAAACCAAGGAAAAACTGACTAGATTTGTTGGTGTAAGGATGCAAAACTGGCTCTTTTAAAAATATCTTTCCTACCTTTTCCCAAATGACTGGTAAAATTGCAATTTAAACTGAACGTGTTGTTATAGCTATGTTGTTATAGTTTCTCTTTGGGTGTAGAACTGATTCCTCTTGAATCCTCTTCTAGACTTAATATGGACTTTATGGTCTTTTCCAGTCCTTCTTCAAGTACTTGCTACTTTTTACATGCTCTAGAGTAGGCCAAGCATTTAATAGAGATTTCTATTCTGATGTCTAGGTGAATGAAAAATGAGTAGAAGGAAAATAAATCTGTTCCTGTGTGTGGCAGTGACAAAGTAACAGCTGGAGTTGATGAATAACAGAATAAATGATATTTGTATTTTTCCAGAAGTATTTAATAATGTATCTGCTTACTGACTAGCATGATGAGCTTTATGCATATCTATAGGTTTGTTCAGTATTTCTGTAAAGCTTTTTGAGATGTCTGTAGATCCTGTCAAGACACTGTGTGGTTGAGTTTTCACCTACCAGTACTGGCCAGGTTACTCCAAGCTATGTCCCAGCATAGCACAGAGAGATGTCCTCCGCTTGGCAGAGAGAAAGCTGCCTTTTCAAGTCCTAAAGCAAGTCCAAAAATGTTCTCTAGCATATTGGGAACCTAAACCAGAGCATCATTGCTTTTTGTAGCAGCGTTTAATAGCAGAACGGAGATGGCTGGTTCTTTTTTAACTCTACAAATCTTGTCTATTTCCTGACAGCCCAGATTCACAAGAGAGGCAAATGTCATCCTTGCCCTTTCTTCATATAACCTGGTGGCCCAGCAGTACAAGATGCATTAGTTTTACTTCTGAGTCAGCAAATGGGGAAGCAGTTATTGCCAGCTTGGTCTTTGACTCTTTTGCTTAGGGAGGTCATGCTCTTCCTCAGTGGTTCCTAGATCTGAGAAGCAAAATCTTGAAGGCTTTCTGTTGCTCGCGCTCTCTGTAGACTCCATGATGTGGTCTGCTCTGCATCCTGCCTGTTCTTATCTGTTTGGATCACCTGCTCCTCCCTGTTAATCTGGTCTGGAATCTCAGCCTTTAAACTGCTGAATAATATTTAGTGAATTGTCTTAATGTGCAAAATAACAGTTAAGAAATCTCATGGAAAAACAGTACACATCCATGTAATTAAACAGGGTGTGAACTACATGGATAAAGACTTGTCAAAGTCAAGTTATTTGCCTTTGATTGCCTCTTTGTCAGCCTTATTTTCAAATCTGCAATAGTTTGTGGTTCCAGGGCTTATTAACCTTTACACCAGTCTAGCTTTTGCTGCTACTAAAGATGCCCATTGTTCACAGACAGCATACAGTGACTTACCAAAACTATGCATAGTTGGAGTAGTAGTGACCCAAAAGATGTTGTTAGTTAGACTAAGCAAGAGGGTATAGTAGTTACCTTAATCTCAATGCTGTACTATAGCTATAGTGTCTATTTTTTTCAGTTTCCTTGTTACACTTATTCTCCAACTCAGAATTTCTTGGTCTTGGGCATTTAATATGCTTACTTACTGCAGAATTGCAGTGTTTATCACTGTTAGGAGCAAAAATGTCTGTTTCTTTTCCCGTGTTTGCAGTTGTGAAGAAAGTTCACGTTTGAGCATTTTCTGCTTTTTACCTTTCTTGATAGTCTACTGCACTGTGCTCAGGAGGGCTGTAAGCTGCTGTGACCTGGACTGTGATATTCCTGTCTTTGCCTTCCTGCTGACTAATAGCCACCTGGCTTTCAAAACTGTACATTTCCATTGCCAGAGCCTGTAGAACAATTGGTAAATCAGATGTGTGTTAATTGTTGTTTTAACTTCAATGTACAGAAATGCATCCCCACGTGCCTTCAATTCCTATGCGCTCTTTCCTTGGGTCATGTTAGCAGTACCATTTCTTTCTCCAAGTACATGCTGAAATATTCAGTTAGTCTGAAAATCACCCTTGGATCATGCATGTTTGACAGAAGACCTGTTCTGCTTAGTTCGTGCCAAATCCTTCATAGTATCTTCCAGCTCTTTCACATTCTCTTGTTTTCTTGTAGACATCTTTTTTTTCTTGAGCTACTGTGGCTTTATCTTTTTAATGTTTGAGTGGTATTTTTTCAAAAATACTACAGAAAACGTGATTACAGTTGCTATATCCTAATGTCTGTTTCGTCACCTCCTAGGTTGAGTCTTATGTCTTAGAGGGAGGAGCTGCTGGCGTTATGTAAAATATTAAATAATTTATGATGGTAGCTGAAAATAACTGCCTTTGTGGACAAACATACATTGAAGCACTTCACATGCACTAAAAAAGACATAATCAAAATAATTCTTGAAGACGTGGGACAGTAACTTGCTGTATTTGATCTTTAAGCGGAGGAGCTTTTCTGCAAGTCTGTGCTTTGTTCCAGAGGATTCCTGACCCATTTTAGGAAACCCTGAACTTGCGGATCAGTGTGAGCTAGAATGGAAATCTGCAACATGAATCTGTGATACTTAACAATTTTACTGAAAGCAGCTTTTCTGATGCACCGCCTTGTTTCTGATAGCAGCTCCTGCTCCGGTAAAGAATCACATGAAGCTCTGGTTAATGTGACTCTTTCCTCTCGCCTGTCATAATGAAAAAACATTTTGAAAGGATTACTGGATTTCATGCAGCATCTTCGAAAGCTTAAGCTGTTGCAGTGTACTAACAAATGCCAGTTTTAGTGCATCTAAATCTATGATGCGTGCATGGAATTTCGAAGAACTGCATCTGTATACTGTGCATGGTAATTTAGCCTTAGTGCTTGATGCTATGAATCAATACTATTTCTCTGAGCTATTTTTGTTTTCGAGCAGAGACTGTTAGTACTATCATATGGACTCTACTCACTTTTCCAGTTTTTTACTCTGGGAAATTAAAAATTGTGTAAACAGAAGAAGCTTGTGTCAAGATTCCTCTTCTCAATGTAATTGAGTATTTCTGCAGTGAATAGTTAATGATGTTCTGCTTTGCAAGACATAAATGCGGCAGTGACCTGCTCTCGTTTAGATGTTGCGGTAGTAGAATGGTGGGGCTTTGCATGGTGCATGCTTTCATTGTTTGTGTTAATCTGCTTGCGTGTGCCTGCTGTGAGCTGGATGACTTGTTTCTGCATCGGTGATAAAGCAATGCTTGCTTTCTCTTTCTTCTTATGAATAAATAGTCTTTTTTTTCTCTTTCCCTTCAGTTATTAAGACATAATAAAACATTTGAGTTTTGTGAATGCCATCTGTAAATGCAGACACTTCAGATTCGTGTTGTGCTGTTCAGTGTGCTTCTTGGTTGCAAAGAGTTAAAACTGTCCAAATGCTTTTTTGTGTAACAGCTTTGTGTTGGCATGGTTTGCAAGCTTATAGGTTGCTGTCTTGTGTTAAATACTGAAACATGAATAAATAAACTGCCTAATTATAAGTACAAATGACTGTCAAATGTACTGCCAAGAAGATACCTTTTAAAAAAAAAAAATCAATCTTAAGTAATTATATGGATTGGAGTTGTTTTTTTTTCCACTCAGCTTTTATTTTGTGAACTAATTCAAATGGACATTAACTATAAGGGTAATGTTAGAAGAAAAGAATTCAAGTCCGTGTAAGTCACAAGGTTTTCTACTTCTGAGATTTATCTTTACTTCTAAACTCAATAGAAGTACTATTAAAATGGACCTTGATTAATTCTTAAGGTATGGACGTTCCAAAATTTCACTTACTAAGCTTAAATCTCTCATTTTTACATACATGTGTCTTGCTTACTTGAAGGAGAAAACATTCAGAATACATCTGCTCTTCATCATTAAAATACTGACTGTGATACACTGGATATTTTTACTACATTTTAAAATTAATCTGTTCATGAAGCCATATCCCATTGAAACATTTTCCCTTCTTTCTAACTTGTACAACTTCAGTGGAAATTAAATAAGACCCTACTGTCAAACTGGCAGTAGTAAGAACACATTCAGAATCATCTTAATATTTGTTGTGCACGATTAAGTAAACAATGAAGTTGACAGTGGAATATTTAATTCTGTTTGGATTTGCATTTAAAGGAAATGTTAGCAGAAATATTTTGTGATGAACCAAGGTGTTTGATAACTACAAAGTACTGTCTTGAGGTTTATGCTTATTAAATACTTCTGAGGTGGAATGGTAGTATTGTATGCCTGAAACTCTTAATTGTACTTTTAAATTATTATTTCCTTACTTGCTTTGATTTCAGTTGTCAAATCCTTGGAGGACTCAAAGTCCATTTAGAAGAAAAGGCCACAAGCTCTTACTTGAACATTCTAAGAAAACTGATCAAAGCTTTAGAATTTGGTCACTTAAAATCCAGTGGTCAAAGCCATAAGCTTTGTACTGTAACGCTAAGTGCGTTGCAATTCCAAATGTGGTTCATTATCCCAGTTGTATTACCAAAGCTCCTTATTACTTCAACTTTACTTCAGCTGATATCCTTAAATGAAAAAAAGAAAAAAGCACACTGCTATATCCAATATGAATGTTCTTAGTAAAACATCTACTCCAATAGATACATGCTCTGAAACAAGTAGTCAATTCTGAAAAGTGGAGATTTTAGCTCTTCTATAGCTATTTTTCTAGGACTTTTACTTACTGTAAAATAGCTTTAAATTTGTGGTTTATTACAAATGACTAAACGATGTATACATCCTTAAAGTTTGACTCGAGGAGACTGCTTCTTGCATTCTGTCATTTCGCTCTAAGCTGTCATTGAACATAAACTTCTATGTCAAATAGATCATAATATTTCTCTACCTTCTGTGAATTTAAGCAACAAACTTAAAAATACGCCATATAAAATCTTTCAAATTTACAAATGCCTCTCTTTTGTTGTTGTTGTAAGTGTTGTGTAAATTAATCATTTAACCTTCTTTCAGACTGGACTTCTAGACTAGTCATTTCTAACTACACTTGTATTTCTTGGTCACATTCATTTTTCAACTTCTTTTCTGCTTTTGATAATTCATTCTGGGTTTTTTTAGAAGTTTATTCTGTTTCCTCAATTCTTTTTTCCCTCATTCTTCAGGCAGGCCAGATAGGCTCTTTCTTGCATGTTTTTTTCTGAATAATCTCATTCAGTCATGTTCATTCAGCACTGTGTTAACAACTCTTTCTCCATACCTTCATTTCCACAAAATGGAGTTTCTCTGCCACTATTTCTTTGTAACTCAAACATTGTCCAAATACTCCTGTTTCAAGCAACGCTTCAAACATTTTTTCATTACTCCGTTTTTAAAACTCTGTAAGTTCATTTGCTTTACTTATCAATGCTTTCCTCACTTTCCAAAGCAGCTTCCAATTTTTCCAGTAGCAGCTAGAATTTTATTGCTGCCTGTGGTCCCCTATTACTCATTCTGTATCACCGTCTCCCTGCCCCTTCAGGATTTCTGTGCTGCAGTATTTCTTTTTCCTGTCAAAGATCCTTCACCTACAGTACAATGTTGACACTGTGTACTTGATCAAATTCATCTGTTAACAGCATTTCAGATATTACTCTCAACACTTTGTTTGTTTCATGCATTCTCTCTCCATGTTTTCGTGACTATTTACATGAATGCATGGAGAAACATTTTTTCCTTCAGTTCCTCAATATCTGCTCTTATAGTTTTATCTGTGAAGAAATTCATGAAACTTAATAATTTTGTCGTGTTCTCGTGCTATTTTATTCAAGATATAGTCTTTGTTTATTGTAATATTCAACTATTTAAATCTTATTGTCTTCTCCCTTTTGTTTATGCAGATATTCTTTTTCAATTAATTTAATACAAAGAATATTACTGAGGAAGTCTGGAACAAGAAAAATTATTGGCAGTTATTATCTGTTTTTTCTGATCCCTGCTAATTTTTTTGCTTTTCAAAATTAAAAATCGCTGTTTCAGTAATGGGAGAGGTTTACTGAGACTGTGGATTGTCTTCATACTGAAGCATCTTTCTTCTGCGTAATTCTAGAGTACTGTACATTTTGTGAATGTTGTGTGAAGATTGCTTAATGGAGATCACAGATACCAAAGTAATTGAAAGTTTCCATTTTTTGTACCCTTAAATACATGGTTTTTTTGCACTTTTGGGGGATGCATAACAGGTTGTAGGTAGCTACTGTTTTTCCACATCATAATGATAACAAAAAATAGATTCATATTAACTTCACAGGTATGACATCAGCATCTTGAACTTGCAGGCACAATTTGATCTAATACATACTTAGAGGAAGTGATGTTAATTGCTTTTATGGCTGCTTCTCATATTTAAAACCTCACTGCTCTGGTTTTTGTGTGGTTTGTATTTTTTAGACTGAATCTGGCTATGGATCAGAATCAAGTTTACGCCGCCATGGCTCCATGGTGTCTCTTGTTTCTGGAGCAAGTGGATATTCTGCAACATCCACCTCTTCGTTCAAGGTTAGTGAATAAAGTTTTCTTAACGTGGATGCGTAAAGAAGATACTTAAGCAAATGAGGAAAGGATACATTACGTGAAGGTTCATTCACACAACTAGAGGAAAGAATACCAGCTTTCTGGTTTACTGTGTAATTCTGTATGTGATGGAAGCACAGATTATACAGGAAGCTTTCACATGCCTCTGAGCATTTGTCCATTTTAAATTACAGTATCTTCTGATGGCAAGACAAATCAAACCTGTTAGGAGAATTTAACCTTTCCCAGTTTGAACATTAACAGTATTTCTTAGCTATTGATACCTGAAAGGTCATCAGTGTGAAAGATTTATTTGTTGTGGCTGCAGAAATTCATTTTTTTCATTGAACTACTGTAGAGTATTTAGAAGCATTTGAAGTGTTTTTCTCTTGTATTTTCAGAAGGGCCATAGCTTACGTGAGAAGCTTGCAGAAATGGAAACCTTTAGAGACATCTTGTGTAGACAAGTTGATACTTTACAGAAATATTTTGATGCTTGTGCAGATGCAGTTTCCAAAGATGAACTCCAGAGGGATAAAGGTAAAATTGTTATTGGAAACACTGACCTCCTTAGAATCTAAATTTCTATACAGTAAGGAATGTTTCTGCATAAATAATTTTAACTATTTGAATTGCAGTAGTTGGATTCCTTTAAAAAAAAATGCTTAACTTTGCTCTTAACCTGTAGCTGACAGCCTCACTGAAAAAAAAGAGATCTTTTAAGTACTTGATGTTACACAACAATAATTTTTTACCCTTATGAGATGAAATCAAGTTAATTTACTACTGCATTTCTTACCATTATTTTGGAAAAAACATTTGGGTATTAGTTTGATAGGAACAATATGTTCTTACATAAAGGCAAAGGTGTTGCCATATTGTATCCTTCAGAGGTGTATTGGGTGAGGGTAGAATACTGTACAACTTGAGTGTGCACTTGAGATACGAGTAGACCCAGATGAGGATATCTGCGTATCTGAATAGTTTTTCTCAGAGTGCAGCTTGTTTTCATATTCATACATGTTTCTTGGGGCATTTATATTTATCCTTGGCTTTGTTATCTCTCACTATAAAAAGTGCTGAAACTTTTTTAGTAAGAAAATGGTAGATACAAACAATTCCACTTTTTTGCAAATTTTCTAGTGTAGAAGAGCTGAATTGTGGCTCATTTGCTTAATCAGTTATAAAAGAACCTTCCTTTGGATGCTGACCAAAAATCTGATAATTATTCCTCATAGTAACATTGTGGTTCTGATGGGGATTAAAAAAAAAAAGAAAAAAGGCAGAAGGTTCATGACTCTTTGTTTTTATTGTAGGAAAAATATCTTGTGCTGCTTAGCTGTGAAAATGCTCCTAGTTTGTTCTTATGCACTGAAGAATTGGAAAAGCTTTCTTTTTTCCCTAACGTATTATCTTTCTCTCCCTAATTCAGTGGTAGAAGATGATGAAGATGATTTCCCTACAATGCGTTCTGATGGGGATTTTTTACATAACAGTAACAGCAGTAGGGAAAAATGTAAGTATGTATAAACTTCAATGAAAATTCACTTGAGTAGTATGGTAAGCCTTATATGACTGATATTTATGCTTTTGTCTGAGAGGAAGGCTATAGGAATGGTTGTTCAAATTTGTTACGGGAAATTCTTGTTTGTTTTAAAATTATCATTCATTAGATGTTTTTTATGATTGTTGTGAGTTAAACTTAATTTAATTCACACAAATATTAATGGAAGCTTGTCAAGCTGATAATTCCTATTGTGTTCAAAGTCACTTCTACAAAATTCTGCTGGAACAGCTGTGTCGCTAGAATATTGAGAACTAAGACTTGTAATAGGTAATCACTCTTTTTTCTTGTGACTGTTGTCAACTTGTACGGTTTTTTCAAGTTCTGTGGCTGCATTATGACTAAGTCAGTGTTGTTATTGATTCTGTCTCCTCATAATTTCACCACTTTTTAACGGTATTTTCCAATGATGTGATGAACAAAATCTTGATTTTTTTTTTTTTAATTCTTATCCTAAAAGATCTAATTATAGTCATCTTTCTCTATCCATGCAGTGAATGTGAAATTCATGCAAGTCCTCCTTTTTGAAAAATCTTGATACAGCTGGCCTGCCAGAAGTTGTATATGTGTTCAAAAACTATTTGCATTCTTTGTATACTTTCTCTTGTTTCTTGACTGAAATTATTTCAGTGTTTGTTCTCTAGATGCTGACAGTTTAGGTATTTACTAGATCTTGGTTCACAGTTTTTAAATTATGCTATCTCTCTTTCAAAACGGATAGAATCTTTAAAAGAAAGTACTTAAAAGTGTTGGGTTTTTTTAAACCTATACACTTTCATGAAGGAATTGAAAATATGTGGGCAAAATAAGCCTTTTTTGTGTCTACTGTTTTCTTTATAATGAGCTTTCCTTCCTATGTCTTGCGGCTTTCTTTGTATTTGAGTACTTGTGATGTTTTCATACTAGTAGGCTCCAGTAGCTCTATCACACTGCTCTTTCACTCCTTCTCAAAAAGAACAGGAACTAAATACAATGAATGCAGGCTCGTGGGTTGAGTTAAGGAGCATTTTAATGAAGGGAAAAATAAAACAGGCGAAAGCCATGCAGAAGCAAAAGGAGGAATTGGTTATTTCCTATAAGCATGGGATAGTTAGTCAGCCATGTCTTAGGAAGCAAGGACTTGATACACGTAGCAGTTACCTGGGAAGATGGATGCTTTCATAAAGTAGCCTCCCCTGGCCCTTTCCTTTCCCAACTTTATTTCTGATTTTGATGTCATACCAAAGGGAATATTCCATACCATCAGTTTGGGCCATCTGTCCCAGCTCTGTCCCCTCTCCACCTCTTGCCCACCCCAGCCTACTGACTGAGGGGCTGGAGAAGCAGCCTGCATACTGCTCTGCCATAGTCAATGCATTCTAGCTACAGGCAGAGAGCACAGTACTGTATGGGCTGCTGTGGGGAAAGTTAATTCCATCCAAGTCAGGCACTATGCAGTTGCTCTTTCTAGAATATCACCAAAACCATAATGAGGGATGAGAAAGAGAGGAAATGGAAGGCACTTTAAACGTACTTCCAGAATTAATAATATGAACAGATTTTTCAGTGATATAAAGTGCTTCCTCTGCTAAGGGTTAATTATAGTGCTGGCATCAGAGGTTAAGTAGAGTATAACTTTGAAATTCTTGAATAAATCTTTTGTGCTTGTCAGCAAATATAAGCAAGTTTGCAATATTGACCTGTAAGCAAGTCTAACAGTTTCACCAACCCTATATAAAGAGTCTACATTTTTAAGGACTTCTAAATCACTAAGACAAATTCCAGAAAAATGAGGTTTTTTAAAACATTAGTGAGTACTTAATTTCATGGCATGATTCATTTTGAAAGGGGTATCTGTCAAACTTAATTTTTGTAGGATGGTGTAGGAGTTTCAGCTTAATTTACCTTTAGAACATTTTTTCATACCTGTATTATTCTGATATAGATCCCATATATGCACACCTAAAATGTAAAATTTCATTTGGAGAGTATATATTTTTAGTACATCAGCTCATGTTACAAATTTTAAAAGGAAAGTGATGTCCTTTTTTTTTTTTTTTTTNTTCTTGATGATCTCCTTGGTGGTCCCCTGACAACAACTTTTTCTTTTGGCTGAGCAGACAGACTTGATCAGAATTTTCTTAGAGCATGGATGAAATGAATTTTTCTTGTCTAAAGTTTTTTGTTTTTTAATATGGAATGATATGTTAATATAGAAGATAGTTTAGATCAGTTATTAGTCACTAGACTAAAGTGCTTTTTTAGCTGCAAATGGTTAACAAAACTGAATTTCCCTTTAGTTCTCATGTTACTGGTTTGCCATATGTGGATTACCTCACATATCATGAGTAAATACATTTGAAAGGGGATCATGATATTATTTGGACTTGGTTTTCCAGAAATTAAATAGGAAAGACTTCTCAAAACTTGGAGATTTTAAGGTTCTTTGCTTTAGTAAGCTTGCTGGCCCCAAGTAGTGTGGGAATAGTGGGAAATTTGGTCTAGAGTCCTGCATGGGCCACTGTTCCTGTCGGGAGTGATCTGCACCAGCAGGGCTTTCCATAGGCCCCAGTTTCTTAAGCTAACCTGTATCTGCTCCAGTGTGTGGGGGTCCTCCATGGGCTGCAGTATGGATATGTGTTCTGCCATCAAGCACCACCTCCTCCTCTGGCCTTGACATTCCCTCTGCTTTTTCTCACTTTTTGTTCCTCCTCATCTCTCCCAGTGATGTTTTTTTGGCTGTTTTTTTTCTTTCTTTTTTTTTTTCTTTTTCTTTTTTTGCAGAAGTGTCACTTATATAGCTGGTGGGCTTAACTGTGTCCCGCAGTGAGTCTGTTTTGGAGCTGTCTGGACTTTGCAGTGTCTGACATGAGCCCTGACCTCCTCCCATAGAGGGCCCCTGCATCCTCCCTAGTAGAAATGTCTTTATATCTACACTCTGCACAAGAATTTTGTCTTTTAACTGCCTTGCTTTAGTGGCTCAACATAGTTTGTAGAAGTGTCTTCTACAGCTATGGATCTGATTTGAAAGCATTGCATTATCATCAGATGAATGTCTTCTGAGATGGAAGTAAATACTGTGAGATAATGAAGTTCAGCCTACTTTCTCATATACACTAAAGGGGAAAATTTGCAGAGGAAATGCTAGGCTTAATCTGATTCCAGCATCACTACTTCTTTATTCAAAATATGTAACGTAGATATAATTAGTGCCTTTAATACAGTCATACACCTGTTATGAGAGAATGATGTTGAGTTGTTAGTCTCTGCCTGGAATTCATGAAATGACTCACTTGGATCCTATGCCAACTAACTACAGATAGAAGCTTACATGCAGTGACTCATTAGTATCTCGTTATAGTCAACGAGTTAGCATTTTACCAGTTTTACCCTTCACCCTTTGTCATCACTGCCTGAGCAACAGTGTTGAGTAGATCAAATAGTTCAAACACTTAATAGTTCAAGTCACTTAGCAGGTCTGACCCTCAATGAACAACTTATATTTAAACTAGATATTAATTTTTGGTTGCTGATCTAGTAGTTTCCAGGTAGTTAACTTCCCAAGATTTGTATGAGTCTATACGAATGCATAGAATGTGTGCATGCAAATAAAATGAGAAAATCGATGGCTCTGGAAATCTTGGAGAAAAAAAAGCTATACTGATCATTCTGTTTGTTGGCATATGTACTATTATCAGCCAGTTCATTCCTTCAGCATCAAAAGATCATGTCATTTTGCAGGAGATAGAAAAAAGGAGAAGAACAGAAGAAGCATATAAAAATGCTGTAACAGAACTGAAGAAAAAGTCCCACTTTGGAGGGCCAGACTATGAGGTACAGTTCTGCTTTAAATTTTTAAAAATGCCAAGAGTTTAAAAGATTAGCTTATTTACTAAACGATTGTATGTGTAAATCAAGGTGTTTGGCTTGTGCGAGAGCATTCATGCTACTTCAGTTTTTCCAACTTGAAAACTGAAAACTGGATGACAAATTTCTATCCTTAATTTGTTTTTTAAATGAAGTTCAATCTTCATCTTGTCCTTGTGCCTAGAGTAATTAATTTACAGATATTTCTGGTGGTTTTTGATTATTTTTTCATACATTTGATACTGCTCACATGAAGTAGTTTTACTTTTCCTTTCTAATGGGTCAGCTGTGTAGGTACGTAATACAAACACGGAAACGCTGGAGGCAGAGGCGGGCCTACAATCTGAAGTTCAACTAAAATCAATTTTGAATTTGTCTCTGTTGCTTCAAATGTGATATAAACGCAATGATTTAAGATTCTGCTTCGGCTGTTAAATTGTGTATTTCAGCAGCTTCCTCCTCAGGTATTTACTCAAAACCTACAGTGTCTAAACCACCTTCTGAAAAATAATACAAGCCAATGCACCCGTAATGCGGGTATTGTATTTTTTTTAAGAACTTGACCACTTCACAAGCATTAATCAAGTGCTTGTTTCTGCTTTAAAATCAAAACCTGAGAAATAGCAGCAATATGATGAGGTACTTAATAGACATTTGAACACTGCTGCTTCTCTCAGGTATCCATTTTAGTTTTTTGAGATCTGTTTGTTTTACAAGTACAATAACAACAGTAAGCCTAGTTTTCTTAAATTATCATTTTAAGTCTTAAACTTGAGTTTTCAGTACTCAGTGTGTCACGGGGTTATCCCTGGATAGAAGTCCGTGACGGGGGCACAGGCCCCGGGGGGGAAAAANCGTTTAAGTGAAATTTTAAGTAATGTATCTATATTCATCTTGAAAAAAAATCTTCATCAAGTATTCAGGAATTTCTCTGCTAAGAAGTTGTTAGGTGTCATGGGCACCTTTATATATAAACTCATTTACTATAGGTCACTATTTCTGCAACCTTGTGCTTTTTGCAGAACTTGTAATTACAGTTTTTATGATTCCTGTTTCTGTTACACTTACTTTCCATCAATTCTGTTAACAACTGATTTGCATTCTATTTTTTTCAATACCTGTTTGATTTATAAGGGGTAAATGCATTAAAAATTTCATGCCGTCATAGAATATCCTGGGTTGAAAGGGACACACAGGGATCAAGTCCAACTTCTGTCTTCACACAGGATCTAGCAGTTTACCAATCCTGTGCTCAAACCATTAGATTTATAATTTGTTTAAGGAACTGTGTTCTCATTGTCTTTTGAAATTTCCATTCTGCACCTTTCCTGAGTAGGGAGGAAGAAGTTAGCATGACTGTAGAGATTTGTATACTGCTATGAAGATACCATGTTTGGACAGGGAAGTTTAATGAAGAGTTAGAGCGTGATGAAGGTATACAAACTTATTGTTCGCTTTCCAGTTGGAAAATCTGGTAACTGAAGCAATGGTCATTGGTGTCGAAGCACGAAGGGAGTGCCTGACTGAATGTGTATTTACCAGTTGGGATCTTACAGTCTAGGAAAGGAAGAGTCTTGATCGAGAAGTGTTCCCATCTATCTGCTTGGAAAAATGAGTGGGTTTGGGATTAATTTAAATAAGAGTGGGTGAAACCTACTGTGGGAACTTCTTTAAAGACAGAAGATAGAACTACATAGATGGAGATAACCTGATATAAAATACAGTGGGACTTGTATTTTTGTTCTTCAAAT
The DNA here is from genome assembly GCA_016647715.1 of Pavo muticus. Lineage (NCBI taxonomy): Eukaryota > Metazoa > Chordata > Aves > Galliformes > Phasianidae > Pavo > Pavo muticus. The sequence goes on from JACDJE010000199.1 coordinate 214,869, forward strand.
GCAAGAAGAATATTCACCAGCATTGCTGAAATAATGAGGTTATTCTTAGAGGAAAACTAATCCTATTAATCCTACTGCCATCCACAGAAGATCAACAATAAGTATCAATAAGTGGGTAATACTCCCACCCATTTCTTTTTCATGTAGAATTAGTATAGTGGTGTAAGGGGTAGAATTATGCCACTTGTAGAAGTGGCATAAAATGGAAGAGAAAAAGGAACATTGTTTATGTACTTACTGTCCTCTAAAAATAATCTTCCATTTTAGTGGAAAATGGATTTTACCAAACAGGTTATGTTTTAGACTTCTGGGGAAGGGTTGAAAACTGTATCTTAGGAACAAGATGTAAAAACCGAATGATCCTAAAAGAGTAGAGGTGCAGAACAGCTAAAGAGCATGGTATTAAAAAAAAAAAAAGTCATTATCATGAAAGGAAGGAGAAAATGATTCAGAAGTAAAGCAAAATGCTTAAGAGACAGGATAATTAAAAAGGAATCACTTGACTCAAAATGTTGAAATTGAATTTAAAGTAGGCAAAAAATCATAGCAGAGCTTTTTTCAGTTGACTACAGCTTGATTAGAAAGCTAGAAGAGCAGTTCCAATAAGAAAAATTTTACTACTATCCTTTAACTTGAACTTGTAGATGTCCTGATGGAAGATTTCAACTTCAAACACTAGATCCTGTAGTTGATGTAGAAAAGAAGTGTAAAGAAGAAATCAGAAAGATGTTCGGCTTCTCCAGATAGATAATCTGACAAATATTGTTAATATTCTGAAGCTTAATTGTTTCTGAGCTGGGGCTTGTGGTCATCTTCAGACACATGCTGGGAAGAAAAATGTCTCCTGAGGAGTACCCCCATACACAGTAAAGAATCTCTTGAGTGATCCTTTCTTCAAAGAAATAAGCTTTGCAGCATTCTACAAGTTCATTTTTGCCCAGTGTTTTGTGCAGTGGATGAAATGGCTGACTTTGAATGAAATTTCAAGCAGCTTACATATGACTGCTTCTTTGAGACTAGTCACTGAATAAGGAGTTGGAATACATGGTAACCAAAACCGTATCAAAGTATTAATGGGTTGTAGCTGAGACTCAACGAAAGCTGACTGTTCCAAGAAATGAGTCTTTGTTGCTGCATTACCCTAACAAACTGCAGCAGAGATTTGTGAAATGAATTTTCTACGTTGCAGCTGGTGGATGTTTCTTCTGCATGTCTAGCAGTATTCTGTACTGAAGAAAAAAAAGGTCTATAAAGCAGCACAGCTCTGCTGGTGAGCCTGCAGGTGAACATGCTGTACACCAGCAGGACAAATTAGCGGTATTGCAGTTCTCAAAGAAAAATGCAGTTTTTGTGTGAAGCTGTTGTTTAATTTTCATTATTCGCAGTGAATCCACTGCGTTGCCTCCTTGCCAGATTGTACCACTTTCAGTCTCGGCCTCCTCCGTGTTCCCTCTGCAGCTGTTAGGGGGAGGGAGATCTCGTTTGCTCATTATTATTTCTGAAACATAATTTTTCCTTTTTTTTTCCAGCCCCTATCATCTTCATCTGTTAGGGAGTATTCTTCGTTAATATGGAGTAAAAAAATAAGCTGTGTTTTACCATACCATGTATGCTTATTGGGGAAATTGAAGAACTGTATGGTCTGTAATCATGTATTTGAAAAAAAAAAAAAAAAAAAAAAAAAAAAAAAAGTTTGATTCCTTGTGAAAGAAGAGCAAATAAAGCCTCTGGAGACCTACACTGTTGCTTAAGACCGTGTGATGTTTGCTTTCTGTTCCCCAAGTGCAGACACTGTGTTCTACCATTAGAGAAAAGCAGTTGCATTTCCTTTCCGTGTAAGAACAGAGCTTCTTGAAAGCTCTGCTTTGCCCATGCAGGCAGTTATTGGATAAACTTAACATAAATATTTATTTCAGCTTTTTAAAACGTAACAGTGGCACGCTGACAAACCAAAGAAAAATTAAATAAAAATGCATTATCCAGCTGGGTGATAAGTCAGTAGCTTTAACCATGGCATAGCAGGAGATACTTGAGCTTGCTGAGCTCAGTCTTCAACATGGGTTTACTTCTGCTTTCTAATGGCATTAATGTGTGGTGTTTGATTTGTTACTCTGTCAACCTATATGTAAGTTTGACATATAATAGGTATTTTTTTGTCACACATTTTAAGTGATTTAAATAGCCTTAGCAACAGATGGCTTGGTTGACAGCATGAAGTAGTTGTTGGAATTGCAAAACCCACAATACTTGGATAATTCCACACATTTTACACTTTTATATATATCGTGCCTTTTTACTTTGTGGATTTAAAATCTATAATTACCAGCTTAGAGTAACTTTGAATATGACATTTTGGCTTTGATTGCATTTTTTAATTGTTCCTTTCTCAGTACTGAATTAGATATGTTGAGTCTTAGGCCTCACTTCAAGCTCTCAAACTGCTATTGTTACAAAGTATTACCACTCCCTCCACCTACATGATTTGCAGAGCACAGAGTAATACGGCATTACAAGCTGACTTGAAATAGAGTGTAGCAAGATGAAGCTGAAGGGGTGCATTCTTCCTTTTGAATCTCTTTCCTTATCCTGTGGATAGCTGCAAATGATTAGCACATTTGATTTTTGTTTCTAAATCAACTTTCTAGCCAGTATATTCAAACAATTGTAATATAAACCATGCTTTTAAGACGCTCACTTGAATTAAAGACAGCTGTCAGTGAACGGTTTATGTTTGTTTTCAGTATTTCCACATGTGACACCCAAAGGAATTAATGGCATAGACTTTAAAGGAGAAGCTATAACTTTCAAGGCAACTACTGCTGGAATCCTTGCTACACTATCTCACTGCATTGAACTCATGGTAAAACGTGAAGAAAGCTGGCAAAAAAGGCTAGATAAGGTAAGATTGTTTTCCTTTCACTTTGGTTTTCACTTACTAATTTTAGGTGTTTTCATTATGTATTAGTCCTACAAAATGTTAAAACCTCTTCTTGACTGTTGCTGATACAGTGGCATTCAACATACATTTTCTTTTTGCAGCCCTTGTTCAACTAGGATTCCTATATTTTTTAAAATCCAAAGAGAGCCTGACAGCACTAATATAATGAGTTATTGCTTGCAGCCTTCTAAAGGAGACCTAAATATCCATGCATTATCCAGAATGATGTGCAAATCTAAAATGCTTAATTGTAAAATGGTAACGGTACTGAGAACAACCTATTCTGTAAAGGTTTAACTGTAAAGGTCTCTTTAAAGAGATCATCATTTATTTCACTTACTTCTAAGGGATGAGTAGAAAACATGACTTAAACTAGTTGATTAATTTTTTTAGTTAGTGGTGTTACCTGTTTTTCTGATGACAATAATAGTTCACACTAATCCTGCGTAACCACTACAGCAACTCAGAATGCACAGTCTCCTCTTCAGATGAGATGTGTTGGAAGTGTGTCTGGGATGTATTTCAGGCTTTGTCTTCTACAATCTTGTCAGCCTGTCATTATTGGCTGGTGTTCTGTGCCATTGTTGCTTCTTGTTTTTTAATTTAGCATGTTTACATATAGCATATATCACATCAAATCTTACTTTATATATTTTAGTGGTACATGATTCAAATAATAAAGGCATTTAGATAAAGTATATCTGCTCGTCAATCCTTGCACATGTCTCCAGCTCTTCTTTGTCCGTATATCAAAGGCCTGGGCTTATCTAGCTGCTCTGATGCTTCAGACAACACTTAATTTGGTATACTGATTCATCTAAGTAGTTGGAGGAATTGTAGCAGATCCAAGGCCTGAAATTCATTAATGGGATCACAGAATAACTCAGATTGGAAGAGACCTCGGTAGATCTCTAGTCCAACCTCCTGCTCAAAGCAAGGAGAGCCTGAAATTAGTCCAGGGTGGTCAGGGCTTTATTACATCTGGTTTCAGGTCTTCAAAGATGGAGACTGCACAACCTTTCTGAGCACCATGTTCTACACACCTGTCATTACAGTGAAATTTACAGTGCTATAGTGAAAGCCTTTCTCTGTATCCAGTCAGAAATATTTCAGTATCTACTTTTTTTTTCATCCTTGTACCGGAGTCTGGCTCTGTTTTCTTGATGATCTCCTTGGTGGTCCCCTGACAACAACTTTTTCTTTTGGCTGAGCAGACAGACTTGATCAGAATTTTCTTAGAGCATGGATGAAATGAATTTTTCTTGTCTAAAGTTTTTTGTTTTTTAATATGGAATGATATGTTAATATAGAAGATAGTTTAGATCAGTTATTAGTCACTAGACTAAAGTGCTTTTTTAGCTGCAAATGGTTAACAAAACTGAATTTCCCTTTAGTTCTCATGTTACTGGTTTGCCATATGTGGATTACCTCACATATCATGAGTAAATACATTTGAAAGGGGATCATGATATTATTTGGACTTGGTTTTCCAGAAATTAAATAGGAAAGACTTCTCAAAACTTGGAGATTTTAAGGTTCTTTGCTTTAGTAAGCTTGCTGGCCCCAAGTAGTGTGGGAATAGTGGGAAATTTGGTCTAGAGTCCTGCATGGGCCACTGTTCCTGTCGGGAGTGATCTGCACCAGCAGGGCTTTCCATAGGCCCCAGTTTCTTAAGCTAACCTGTATCTGCTCCAGTGTGTGGGGGTCCTCCATGGGCTGCAGTATGGATATGTGTTCTGCCATCAAGCACCACCTCCTCCTCTGGCCTTGACATTCCCTCTGCTTTTTCTCACTTTTTGTTCCTCCTCATCTCTCCCAGTGATGTTTTTTTGGCTGTTTTTTTTCTTTCTTTTTTTTTTTCTTTTTCTTTTTTTGCAGAAGTGTCACTTATATAGCTGGTGGGCTTAACTGTGTCCCGCAGTGAGTCTGTTTTGGAGCTGTCTGGACTTTGCAGTGTCTGACATGAGCCCTGACCTCCTCCCATAGAGGGCCCCTGCATCCTCCCTAGTAGAAATGTCTTTATATCTACACTCTGCACAAGAATTTTGTCTTTTAACTGCCTTGCTTTAGTGGCTCAACATAGTTTGTAGAAGTGTCTTCTACAGCTATGGATCTGATTTGAAAGCATTGCATTATCATCAGATGAATGTCTTCTGAGATGGAAGTAAATACTGTGAGATAATGAAGTTCAGCCTACTTTCTCATATACACTAAAGGGGAAAATTTGCAGAGGAAATGCTAGGCTTAATCTGATTCCAGCATCACTACTTCTTTATTCAAAATATGTAACGTAGATATAATTAGTGCCTTTAATACAGTCATACACCTGTTATGAGAGAATGATGTTGAGTTGTTAGTCTCTGCCTGGAATTCATGAAATGACTCACTTGGATCCTATGCCAACTAACTACAGATAGAAGCTTACATGCAGTGACTCATTAGTATCTCGTTATAGTCAACGAGTTAGCATTTTACCAGTTTTACCCTTCACCCTTTGTCATCACTGCCTGAGCAACAGTGTTGAGTAGATCAAATAGTTCAAACACTTAATAGTTCAAGTCACTTAGCAGGTCTGACCCTCAATGAACAACTTATATTTAAACTAGATATTAATTTTTGGTTGCTGATCTAGTAGTTTCCAGGTAGTTAACTTCCCAAGATTTGTATGAGTCTATACGAATGCATAGAATGTGTGCATGCAAATAAAATGAGAAAATCGATGGCTCTGGAAATCTTGGAGAAAAAAAAGCTATACTGATCATTCTGTTTGTTGGCATATGTACTATTATCAGCCAGTTCATTCCTTCAGCATCAAAAGATCATGTCATTTTGCAGGAGATAGAAAAAAGGAGAAGAACAGAAGAAGCATATAAAAATGCTGTAACAGAACTGAAGAAAAAGTCCCACTTTGGAGGGCCAGACTATGAGGTACAGTTCTGCTTTAAATTTTTAAAAATGCCAAGAGTTTAAAAGATTAGCTTATTTACTAAACGATTGTATGTGTAAATCAAGGTGTTTGGCTTGTGCGAGAGCATTCATGCTACTTCAGTTTTTCCAACTTGAAAACTGAAAACTGGATGACAAATTTCTATCCTTAATTTGTTTTTTAAATGAAGTTCAATCTTCATCTTGTCCTTGTGCCTAGAGTAATTAATTTACAGATATTTCTGGTGGTTTTTGATTATTTTTTCATACATTTGATACTGCTCACATGAAGTAGTTTTACTTTTCCTTTCTAATGGGTCAGCTGTGTAGGTACGTAATACAAACACGGAAACGCTGGAGGCAGAGGCGGGCCTACAATCTGAAGTTCAACTAAAATCAATTTTGAATTTGTCTCTGTTGCTTCAAATGTGATATAAACGCAATGATTTAAGATTCTGCTTCGGCTGTTAAATTGTGTATTTCAGCAGCTTCCTCCTCAGGTATTTACTCAAAACCTACAGTGTCTAAACCACCTTCTGAAAAATAATACAAGCCAATGCACCCGTAATGCGGGTATTGTATTTTTTTTAAGAACTTGACCACTTCACAAGCATTAATCAAGTGCTTGTTTCTGCTTTAAAATCAAAACCTGAGAAATAGCAGCAATATGATGAGGTACTTAATAGACATTTGAACACTGCTGCTTCTCTCAGGTATCCATTTTAGTTTTTTGAGATCTGTTTGTTTTACAAGTACAATAACAACAGTAAGCCTAGTTTTCTTAAATTATCATTTTAAGTCTTAAACTTGAGTTTTCAGTACTCAGTGTGTCACGGGGTTATCCCTGGATAGAAGTCCGTG
>JACDJE010000199.1:221941-242824 GCA_016647715.1 Pavo muticus
AAAAAAAAAAAAAAAATCACCAAAGCACAACACAGTGCTACCTGCTTCTTTATGTTAAGCTATTCTTTCAAGAATTCTCAACTAAATGATCGCCAGTATTTTTTTTTATCTTATTTTTTTTATCTGAAATCTACCGTGAGACACTGGAATACTCAGAAGTAGTCTAATTATGTTAATATGTTTACTTTTCTGACACACTGTAAACATTTTTAAGAGGAAATGTATGTTAATTAAAGCTTAAATCTGATGTCGAAGTATGTTGATGTTTCCTGTTTGGTTTTTTTTACTTTGTTTTCATAACTACCCCCCTGCGTTATAGTTAGAGGGAGTAACTTTCTTTAACAAGCAGTGTTTTCAGATGAATTGTAGTCTAAGAAGTCTTTGGAAGAATTTCGTTCTGTCAGTTACATACATAATACATATATATACTTCTAAAATTAAACTTAAATGAAGCTCTCATGTCTTCAAAGTTTTAAACTAGTTCTTGTTTCTTATACTCTAGGAGGGCCCTAATAGTCTGATTAATGAAGAAGAATTCTTTGATGCTGTTGAAGCTGCTCTTGATAGACAGGATAAAATGGAAGAACAGGTACTGATGCTTGAAAAATGTGTTAATGATGGGCAGTACATGGAAAGCTTCAGTGACCTATGCTCGTTCCTTGGGTGCATCTCCTGACACTTAAAAGTAGAATTCAATTCTTGGTATTTGTACAGTTAAATATTGTTGTTTAACACTAGTTTTGAGAAGGTGATTTCACAGCTTATGTGGATTACAGCACAAATGTTAACCTAATTGAATCTCTTGTTTCTAATTCTTACGTATCTTAGAATTCTGTATAAAACTTATTTGTAACAGATACATGTGCAAATAGGAATGCCAAACGCTACAGGTATTTGTCAAAACCTTATTACTGCCCTGAAGTTTATTTTGCTAATAACAGCGGCAAGGATCAAATAGGGATAAGATGCATTAAGTATAAGGGTTGCTTTGAAAGTAATGCCTCCTATTTATTTCCATGGAAACTATAACAAATACAAAGAGCACAATAACACTACTTGGTAGAGCAAATTCTCAGCTACAGAACACTATTTTTCAGCACGGTCACCGCCATTAGCTATGTGTTTTTGCCAGTGATGAACAAGAGCCTGCATGCTGCTCTTCTACAAAATCTGTGCCAGTGGAGGTGACCTGCTGTTTCACAACTGCTGTGATGGTATCATTCCAGGAAAATGTTGCCCATGCAGGCTGTCTTTCAGCAGCCCGAACAGATGGAAGCCAAAAAGCGTAAAGCCAGACTACAGAGGTTGTGGTAGGACAGTCTAGCCAAGATGGGCAGTGTGCTCCATAGTCCTCAGACTGATACATTGGGCCTAGTGTTACTGTGTTACAAGAGAGAGGTGGTTTTTTTTTTCTCTGGCCTTCCTCTGGAAGTTTGAACCTTCAGCTTAGTCAGTGTTGCAATGTAGCAGTCAGAGCCGTTTGTCTGAATTCCAGGAAATAAAGAAGAATCACTCCTTTTCTATCCCAAAACACAGTGCACATCGCTTTACCCACTGAGGGCTGCATCTTCCATGGGAAAGTCACGTTGCCACTGCCCAGACTGCCTTTTTGACTCCATCTCATACTGACACCATATCTTGTCACCGGTAGTGATGCAATCCAGGAAACTGCCACTTTCAGCCTCATATTGTTTCAATAGGTCCTGACAAACTTGAATATAGTATTCTTTCTGTTCTTGTGTGAGCATGGGGACCCACCTGGTACAAACTTTGCAGTGTTCCAACATTGCCACCATGCATTACCAACACATTGAAGGTGATTATTCAGCTCCAAGCAGAGTTACTTGATCATAATCTGCCAACGCATAGATGAGCTGATCAAGCTGATCTTCATTTTGTGATGTGACAGCTGTGCATGGCAGTCTAGAACGTGGCTTGTCTTAATGTCAATGTCGCTGTTGCCACTGCACCACCCACTGCCTCACTGTGCTCACATCCACTGTTTGGTCTCCATAGGCATTCAGCAAGCATCAATGAGTGTGTCAGTGGGTACAATTTCTTCCTCATAGAGGAATTCAGTGACACATCTTTGCTTGTCAGTCTGCCCCTCTGCTGCCATCTGTGGAACAGCAACAAAATTGTAACAGAATATTGGCAGGAAGGATCAGTCTTTACTGCCATAACACCATCACCCACCTCTGACATCATGAGCCAACAACATAAAATAGAAGCATTACTTTTTGAGCAGCCTTTGTATATAGACTATGAGAACATAAATTAGTGTACAAAATGAGAGGGAGTAACCATGTGGTGTATCCTTTGTCTTAGAATTGTTAAGCTTCATGAAAACAGTGAAAATAATGACTTGGTTAAGAACTGTAAGGCTTCCTGGTGGATGTGCTGTACCCAACAGAGTCTACGTGTGTTGGAATCTCTTAGGGGAGACTAAAAGTTTTGAGTGATTATTATTACTATACTGATGCAACGGCCTTAATAGTGCCATTTAGTTTTCCTTAATCTAGAGACACACCTGTAAGTATTGATGAAGTGAATGAATGTTTCATTCACCTAAAAGACCATCAGGGTGCCAACTTAAAGCCTGTTAGGGATGGCATTAGTTCTTGTTTTAATGCAGTAGCCATTATGTAGACTGAGGATGACTCACTCTCTTTAATAGTACACTTAGTAGCAACTAACTACCAATAATTAAGCCTATTTTGTTGCAGTCTCAAAATGAGAAGGTCAGATTGCACTGGCCAACATCCTTACCTTCTGGAGATGCATATTCTGCTGTGGGGACTCATCGATTTGTCCAAAAGGTAAAATATTTCCCACAGTTTCCACAGAATAATGGCTGATATGTGATGTTTCTATATAATTTGTATGGGTAGGCAAGATTGATTTTCTTTTTGTAAGTGTTTCTAGTAACTTTTCATGGTTTATTCATATTCAATTAAAGTAGCTGGAATTGGAGGAAGACTGTTTTCTCTTGGCTCAAAAAACACTGTTGTGAGTGTTCATTTAGAATACTCTTGACTTCTTTCAAGATTATCAGTGATAGTAAAGGAGACAGACAAATTATCAACCTCAGTTTTTAAGATTTCTTCACCAAAATTGATTGAATTAATTAAAATTTTTTAAAAGTCACTTGGATCAGGATCGGTGGACTTTCATTTTAATGTTACTGGAAACACTGTGCTCCTCTCACGGCTACACTGGGAGCATAATACATAATAGGTGCATGAAATCAGCATTTGCTGCTGTGCTTGCTGCTTATGGTGCTTTTGTTTTCCTTTTCTTCATTATCTTGTGCTTGCAAGTTGGTACTGAATGCTCTGTTGTGCCTTTGTTCTGATTACTTGGTTTTTTCTTTGTCTGTCTCTGGTAGCCCTATAGTCGCTCTTCCTCCATGTCTTCCATTGATCTAGTCAGTGCCTCTGATGATGTTCACAGATTCAGCGCCCAGGTACTGTATTTATGTGTAGAGTGGGGGTTACATATCTTTGCTATATTTCATCTTCTTCTCTAGAACCTGCATTTTTGTTACATAAATCACTGCTTGCTTTAAACTAGTACATTGAGACAAACAAAGGAGTTCTCTATTAGTAGACTAAATGGTTGTCTTTTTACATTCTGCTTGCATGCATTATCACTCCTGCAGAGGCCCAAACCTTGTGAAACTGTTGGATTGATTTCAGTAGCTTTAATAAAAATGCATACAACTTGAACTTTCTGCATTTCTGATTTTTGTAACAGTAAAATAACACCTGTTTTGTGTGGGATGGAGATGGTCTTTGCTTCAAATTGATTTTCTTCTTTTTCAATTAAAGGTGTAATTTTTTTTAACACTTGTCACTTGTAGTGACTTAAGGTGGTAATACTGATCTTTAATATTCACTGTTTTTGACCTCTACAACTAGATTTATTACTGAAAGGTTATAAAGTATATTATCAATAAGGTTGTGGATATGAATGTTTTTTTTAATGAAAGCTTTCAATATGTTCACTGATTCTTCAGAAAGTGACTCTGACTTCCTGAATATGTAAACGTACTTAAGTGATATACACTAGTAATGTACAAAATTAGTTTAGATGCTTGCTCTGAAAGTCATAGTTTAAAGTTGGGTTAACTAAGTGGCATCATGTGTTTGCTCTCTAGTCTCAAAAAAATGTTGTTCAAACATGACATTCATGCTGCTAGTTTTCTTCTACTGTGAGCCATCTCTTACTGTGAACCAGAGCAGGAATTCCTTCTAGGATATGTTACTTTATCTTTTTTTAATCATTGTTTAGTATTGCAAACAACCTGTTTTTTTCAAATAGAAAGAATGGATTTTCTTTTGATTAACAAAGCCTAGAATCGTGCCACTTGCAGAAAGCACTGCAAGCTTTGTGAGCAATAAGTTTATTATGTCATAAGCCAGTGTTACACAGTATAGCAAAATAATATTAATAACATTAATCCAGATCCAGGTGTGATCAATGGCAAAAGAGGGAGCATAGACAGCAAGTAAGGTTCTACACAACAGAACTCTGAGAACATGCACAACAATGCTTATAATAAATTTGTTTTGAGATGGTCTGGTCAGATCTGTTATTTCAACCCCTGAAGCCCCACGCTGGGTGCCAGAAAGAGCTGTTGTTGTTGTTTAACCCGTCAGGCAGTTCAGCACCACACAGCTGTTCCCTCACTCTCTACAGGTGGGTTGGGGGAGAGACTTGGAAAAAAGGTAAAACTTTTCAGTTGAAATAAAGACAGGTTAGTGGGACATTCTTGTCTTTTATACCAGCAATAACAGCTGTGCATCCATATGGTGAACCTCGGTAGCAGAGATCTAATATAGTGGTAAAATAAATTATTTAAAAACAAATCTGAGGTTGACCATGTCTGTACCAAAATAACACAAATTAAAAACGATAGCCAGATGGATTTGCATTTGTGGCTGCTGCATGGATTTTACTAAGCAGAAGTTATCACCCAGTATTTTAGGATGTGGCATTAAGTTAACTAACTCACTGCAGAAAGGATGATCTTGCTAGTTTACAGAAATCTTACCCACCATTAATTACCTCAGTATATTTTCCCTGGAACAAATTTCTACCAGACTAACAAATCACTCCATCTTCTCTGGAGTTTCACTGCTAGCAAACAAATAGGTGAAAGACTGCTGAGACCATGAAGAGACAAGCAGCATGCCATCTTCTCTAGACAACCTGCCCTGGGCTTTATTGACATAAAATTGGCCTCTGTTCCCTGTCTGGGGATTTGGTTTTTGGAAAGGCAAGATAACGTGATACAGAATAAATGTAACTTGTTTCTAGGCTTCATATCCAGGGAATTTTGGTATCAACCAAAGGCTGAGTAGGAACTTGCAGCTTTGTTTAAAAATTGAGGAGTTTAAATATACATTCTGATAGGAGCTGGTTCTTCAGCATTCTTTCAGAAAGAGGGGGAGTTGTTACTTCAGAGAGGCTGCAGTCCTAAATTCTGCAGGTGTTTTGCTGATCATTTTCTATTTTAAAAGGTTATCTAGTTTTAAAATAGATTGAGCTGTTAAAGGCCTTTTAGATAAGAACTGCCTACTTAATTTTCAGGCCAAGTTTGCATGGCACAGAGACTAATGTATCTTTGCAGACCATTTCTGTAGCTGACAAACAACAGAGGTAATAGTGTGACGTCTCCCATATCAGAAGCTGTGAATATTGACTGTGCCTTAAGACAGTGCCTAAAACAGGTATGGTTTGACAGACAGCTTTCAGCTAGATTGAATACACTTTGGACAGGTAGTATGTACAGAACAACTGTAGGCATTGCATTCCTTAGGCAAGTAGAAGTAATTGTTTGATAGGGATAAACAGCTATTTTAGTTCATTTTAACTTAAAAAAAAAAATAATCAAAAAATAAAGAAACCAAGGAATTGGACTGATAAACTGTTTTTCTGACCTTAAGCACATTTCCTAAAACACTGTACAAATAAAATTACTGCTTTAAATTAAAAATAAATTACATATTCCTGTTCCAAGCATATAAGGAAAAGATCAAGTATTCTCTCATTTTGCTTTCCTACTTTTTCACTAATTGCTGCAATTATGTTTCATATGTTGTGAAGCCTATTGTGCTTATAAAATATTCTCGTAAGCAGTGCAGAAACCACTGCTGCTAATGTTTCAGTTTTATTCTTGAACTACTCTGTTGGTCAGTTAAGTAATGGTTATGTGTAGTGCTTTTCTGTTAGAAAAAAAGCCAACACAAAAAACACAACATAGTAATTCAGGTAAACAGTGTCAGTCACGTGGTATTACTTGCTGTGACATTTTAGTGGTCACCTACTGTTTAGGTGAAGCTTAATAGATTGTTTACAATATTTGTAAACATTACTCAGCAGCATATACCTTATTTTTGCTTCTATTTTTATTTGGAAGAGTAGAATTTTGTAATAGGATAGAGACAGAAAAAGCATTGTAGAATGAAACTGCAAACTGAAAATAACAACACAAATAAAAAGGCATTTCCTGTTCTGTCACCCACTGTCATGCACGTTACACAGAACTTTTAACAAATGAGGTGTTCCCATAGATAGATTAAAATGTATCTGAACTTTAAGGAAAGCACACAACTGTCTAATTTTAAATGAATGTTTTGTAATAGATGGGTGTCTGCATCATCTAATTTTTCTGAATGTAAGCAGTTCTTTTTCCTAATTTGCAATTGTGCAGAGGTTCCAGTGAAGCAGAACAGGCATGTTTTGCTGATGACTGAGAATCACAGCTGATCTGTGTTCCTGTGTTGGGTTTGCTGGTGTCAAACCACAACACTTCCGCCCTGCTCTCACCATCCCCAGCCCTACACCTTTGTTCAGCTTTTAAGCATTCTTTATTAGATATTGTCCTACAAGAGTCACTAGGCACTGTAGTTCTGCTTAGAGGTAACTGAAGTAATTTTGCTGAACTGAAGCTGTTTTCAGGTAGAAGTAGGGAGTTTTGACATTTCAAGCATACAGAGAAGGAATGGGAAGTACTCACAAAGAATTAAGTTATACTTTGAATCATTGTTTTGCCTTTTGTTTCTGAAGCCTAGAAGTATCTGTGTCTTAAGTACAGAATCTTAAGCTTGGATAGAGAACTCTGTTGTCCCAGTTCAGCACTGCACAGGATTGGCATATTGACATGTGGCTTCCAGTACTGTACAGTTGCCTGTCCAAGAGGATGAAAAAATTAAAAAATGTGTATTTTTTTTGCTTTAAAGGTGGAAGAGATGGTACAAAACCATATGACTTATTCCTTACAAGATGTAGGAGGAGATGCCAATTGGCAGCTAGTGGTTGAAGAAGGAGAAATGAAGGTAAACATCTGGTTTATGCTTAACTGATGTCAGACAGATATCCTTGTTCTCTTTGAATACTATCACTCAGTAAGTTATGCTGTTAAAACTTCTGAGAATAGCATTGTTTAAGCTAGAACTAGAGTTCACTACAGCTGCAATGTCCTGTGTAACACCTGGAATAACTTCATGGACTCCTTCATTCTCTCCTGCTAAAAACTTGGTGTTAAAATGACGTAAATTCAAAATATGAGGATGTTATATGGTAGCAAGCTACTGTCAGCTACTTTACTGTGCTTGTGTGGATCCGTATACGTAATGATAATGTAGTTTAATTCTTTTTATGGTAGAGATTCTCAAAATAATGTTACTGTAATGTGAAGTGTCATCTAAGAATACCTGCATTAGAAGTGACCAGAGAAAACTGTCTTGGCAAATTATTCATGCGTTAGTATTGCAGCTTTTTAAAAGCTGATGTTTATGTGTAAATTGTTTCAATTTTGACAATTTCTATCCTACATCTCATTCTTTGTATTTGATTATAGGTATACAGAAGAGAGGTGGAAGAAAATGGAATAGTTTTAGATCCTTTGAAGGCAACACATGCTGTTAAAGGGGTAACAGGACATGAAGTTTGCCACTACTTCTGGAATGTTGATGTTCGTAATGATTGGGAAAGTAAGGAATCTGTTCTTACATCTTGCTTGGTTATTAGTGATCACAGAATTTCCCAGTTTGGAATGAGCCCACAGGGATCATTGAGTCCAGCTCCTGGCTCCACACAAGACCACTGAGAATTCAACCCTATGTCTGAGAGTGTTGTCTGAACACGTGAGCTCTAGCTGGCTTGGTGTTGTGACCAGTGCCCTGGGGAGCCTGTTCCAGTGCTCAACCACCTTCTCACAGGGCTACTCTCCTGCCTCTTGTCCCCCAGTCTGTACATATAGCCAAGGCTGCCCCATTCCAAATGCAGAATCTGGTACTTGCACTTGTTAAACTTCATGAAGTTGGTGATTGCCCAGCCCTCCAGTTTGTTTATATCTTTCTGCCTTTCTGTATTCAAGGAAGATGACAGCTCCTTCTTATTTAGTATCATGAACAAGCTTACTTGGTATGCATTTAAGTCCTGTGTTCAGTTATTTATAAAAGAATTAAAGAGAAGTGGCCCTAAAGTGGCTCCCTGAAGAACCCACTAGTGATTGACCACCAGCCTGATGTAACATATTTACTATTATGTCTGACCCATCAGCCAGTTGTTCACCCAGTGTTTTATATACTCGTCTAGCCATACTCTGGACACTTATCCAGAAGGGTACTGTGAGAAACAGTACCAAAAGTTTTTGCTGAAGTCCAAAAGACCACATCTTCTGGCTTCTCTTTGTCAGCTCAATGGGTAACCTCATCATAAAAGGAGATTAAGTTCATTTAACAGGATTTTCCCCTTGTGAACCCTTGTTAGCTATGACCCATAACTGTAGTCTTTCAGGGGTTTTTCAGTAACTGCCAGAATAATCTTTTCAGTGATTTTACCAGGCACTGAAGTGGGACTTACAGGACTCTAATTACCAGAGTCTTCCTTATTATCCTATCAGTACCATGGAATTAATCCCATCAGGCCCTGTAGACTCAAATGAAGTCTGAATCAGCCTATCAGCAAGCATATTGTTCGTAACATTGACCTAGTATCTGTGCTTGTTTACTGATCTTTTTTTTTCCTGCTTTTGTAGCAACAATTGAAAATTTCCATGTTGTGGAAAATTTAGCTGATAATGCAATCATCATTTACCAGACACATAAGGTAAGAATTACACTTCACCTGTACACACATCCTACCAAAACAATACTCTAACTTGTTTTGAAGTAATTCAGTGGCTTAAATTTTGCCAAAACCAAAAATTTTGCTCAAAAAGCAAACTAGCTGAGAACAAGTTCTTTATGGAACTGCAACTTTGTCAAATTCTTGAGCTTGGCTAGATAGCATAATTGGTTGTTAATGTGTCTGCTACGGTATGTTAGAAGAAATAAGAGCTGTTTAATATTATCTATAATAACATCATTTCCAACAAGGCAGTGGTTATCTAAAGCAAACTGAAGCAATAAGTCAACACTGACTACAAGCAAGAAACTCATACCACTTCATCATTTGTCTTTTTGCAGTAATGCAAGCTATTGTTAACTACAGATATTTGACATAAGCATTTGCATTATGACATGGTACAGTTGCTGATATAATGTTTGGTATAATGTATGGTTTTGTGACTTGGTTATGGTACTTTTTCTCCCCAGACAGTTTTGGTGCAACTTCACTAAATATTTTATTTGAATTGCAATTCAATAATTGTAAATTAAAAGGTTCAAAAAGAAAATTTGTAACTAGAAGTACATATTAATCATAGAATCATATCATAGAATGGCCTGGGCTGAAAAGGACCTCAAAGATCATATAGTTTCAACCCCTCTGCTGTGGGCAACGTTGCCAACCACTAGACCAGGCTGCCCAGAGCCACATCCAGCCTGGCCTTGAATGCCTCCAAGGATGAGGCATCCACAACCTCTCTGGTCAACCTGTTCCAGTGCATCACCCTCTGAGTGAAAGTCTAACCTAAATCTCCCCTGTCTTAGTTTAAAACCATTCCACCTTGTCCTATCACTATCCACCCATGTAAACTTAAGTCAAGTACTGGTATACTCGGATACTTGAACAATTAGACAATTTTACTAGTGAGGGTATTCCTTAAAAATGCCATAAGAAGAAGGCTTCTATATTCTGTTGTGTCAACTGTAGTGTTATGGTAAAAACAACATTTTTGCTTCTACTGAATGTCAGGAAAATAGCTTCTGTATAGTTTCTTCTTCTATATTTTTACTGGGCACTTCTATTGTGAAATTCCCTGTTGGAAACCATCAGTTTACCACATCTGTCTTGCTGAAGTAGTAGCTCTTAAAAATGCTAGTTAAAATGTTTATTTCTTTTTCTCTATTTCTTCATGTTTATGAAGGCCTAGCTGCATCTTCAGACTTCAGACGCATGTATTTATACTTAGCCACTAGCTCTGCATGTAGCTTACAAGCAGAAGTCATTGCTGATTGTTTTCCCGCCTTTCAAAGGCCTTAAACTTTTGCCTTAATGCTTTTTTAATTAAGTGCAGCTGCATAACCTGGTACGCATCTGTACAATAGCTACGCTTTCTCTGTTTCAGTTGTGAAAACTGCATGAAATTACTAAAATAGAAGCGTGGAATCATTTGTGTTTGAAAGGACTTTAAAGACAATCTAGTTCCACACCCCCTGTCATGACCAGGGATGTGTCTTTCTTGTGCTGAGGGCCCCAGAGCTGAACATAGTACTGCAGGTGGGGCTTCACAAGGGCAGAGCAAAGGGGACAACCACCTCCCTCGCCACGCTGGCCACCCCTCTTTTGATGTAGCCCAGGGTACGTTTGGCTTTCTGGACTGCAGGTGCATATTGCCAGCTTATTTTGAGCTTTTCATCCACTATCACTTCCAAGTCCTTCTCCTCAGGGCCGCTCTCTATCCACTCATCACCCAGCCTGTATTCATGTTTGGGATTGCCCTGACTCACGTGCAGCACCTTACACTTGACCTTGCTGAATCCTGTAAGGTTCATATGGGCCCATTTCTCAAGCTTGGTTCAGATCCCTTTGGATCCCTTCCTTCTGTCTGCACCACTCAGCTTAGTGTCATCTTTGAGATTGCTAAGGGCGCAGTTGATCCCTCTGCCTGTGTCATTAATAAGGATATTAAAGAGTACTGGATTAAACTTGTTTTTTTACTTAGATAACACGTCTGACCTTGTTAGCCTTAACTGTTTTGACCTTTTATTTAAGTATAAAAAGTACTTAATTTATAACATTTTGAAAAGCTTATGATGGGATATTTCTCTGCAGAGAGTGTGGCCAGCTTCTCAAAGGGATGTGCTATATCTGTCTGCCATCAGAAAGATACCGGCATTCAGTGAAAATGATCCTGAAACATGGATTGTGTGCAATTTCTCTGTGGAACATGACAGTGCTCCTGTAAGTGTTGCTTTCGCTCTATTTAGTTCTGCTTTAAGAATTTTTCTATTCCATTTTTCTACGCCATTTTTCTGTTATATGGTGATGGTGTTGCAATACAAAGGTAAAGTAGGCAGGGGGTTGAGGGAGGTATGCAAAATGCAGGTTTTTTTTTTTAAAGGAGGTGATACAGTGACCTGTGTGTTCCAAGACAAAAGCTTTTTTGCCTCATCTCAAGAAAGTGTTGCAGAAGAATGAAAACAAAATATACATGTGAAAACATTTTAAAGAGTTGCAATTTTGTGTTGAATTAAATTGATAAATCTTTTGTTTGCAGTCATGGTACATCACTGTAGTGCTAGAATGCAAATTCTTCAAAAGCAGACTCTGGATTGTCTTGAACTTTATAGCAAATGGAAACGTTAGCAGTCAAGTAGGAAGAAATAAGTTTACTTTGAGGCTTACAAATGTTTGTTCATTTTTCTCTGGTAGCTGAACAATCGCTGTGTCCGTGCCAAAATAAATGTTGCTATGATATGTCAGACATTAGTAAGCCCACCAGAGGGGAACAAAGAAATAAGCAGAGA
Source organism: Pavo muticus (assembly GCA_016647715.1). Taxonomy (NCBI): domain Eukaryota; kingdom Metazoa; phylum Chordata; class Aves; order Galliformes; family Phasianidae; genus Pavo; species Pavo muticus. The sequence goes on from JACDJE010000199.1 coordinate 233,866, forward strand.
CAATATTCTATGCAAGATTACATATGTAGCTAATGGTAAGTCTTCATCTTTTCTACATAGTTTTTCAGTGTGACATTCGTGATATATGATAATTCTGGTGAGCTAAGTGCTAGCAAGAAAAAAAGTCAGTGCAGCTTTCTGTTAAACATAGGACAATGTTTATGATCTTTGTGTTCAAAAAGATTTGAATTAATGTGCTATGTAGCAGTCACTGAAGGGGGTCATTTATGGTGTAGCATTCTGGGAGGAGTAGTGTTTAGCTTAAGTACCGAAACCTGGGTGGAAGAGGTGAGGTAGGAGAATATCTGCAACTTGGATGGTTTGGCTTTTAGTTTCAATAATTTTTTTATTCCTGATTTGCTGTCATTTTTTTCCCCTGATTCATCTTGCAAGGCTAAAAAACTCGTTATTTAAGAAGGTACAAATACATTTTTATGAGGATGTTTGCAAGCTGTATAACTGAGTTACATATTTTTCATGTTTTTTAACTGATAGAATCCTTTGTGTAGACTGTAAATTTATCAAAGCCAAACGGTATTGTTACTCTACCCAGTGTTTAGCAGTGAATTGCAGTACTGGACCCACATACCTATTAGATCATCTCCTGCAGCTACAAAGTATTTTAAGAGTAGCTCTCTTGCTTATTATTTTTAACCATCTATTAAATGACTTACTAAAGAAGTCTGCAAAATGAGTTCAGTAAATATTTGCAATGTGGGAGTGCTACAGCTTGTAGTAAATCCTGTACAAATAATGTGATATAATGCTAACCTCTGGGGGAAGGCGGTTTTTTTCCTATTCAGAAGTTTCCCAATTATTTGAAATACATACTTCCATGACAAATGCTGAACTCTCATTGTATGGTAAGTGGCAACTTGGTCAGCAAAATTTAAGCATATTTTGAAGTCTTTCAAAAATCATTTGTAAGACATTGACTGTGTAGCAGTTCTGCAGACAAATTCAGCAGTAACTGGAAAGCTAAGATTGATTTCTATTGTCTTTGAAATAAGAATTTGATTCTTCCCATTTTTTTTCTTGGAAGAACATCACCTTCCATTTGGGCAGTACTTAAAGATTCACACGGCCTTATTTTATTGTTTTGTAAATAATGGCACCATAGGCCTGGATTGAAGGTGAATATTAAGAGCTGGAAACACTACAGTACAAGCTGTAATGGCCTAAAAAAAGTTCTGATTATTCATTGCTGTTTCTTTGGAGAAAGTTGCAGGAATACAAACTTACATTCTTGTATGCAGCTGTTAGAGGATTTTCTGTATTTCACTGCCTTTCTTCCTGTCTTCTTCTAGTCAACCCAGGAGGGTGGGCGCCAGCATCCGTGTTACGGGCAGTGGCGAAACGAGAATATCCCAAATTCCTGAAGCGTTTTACATCATACGTGCAAGAGAAAACAGCTGGAAAACCTATTTTATTCTAGTATTAGCAGGTACAGACTCATTTCTAATTTCTTAATTCGTCGTTGTGAATGTTTAAGGCCAAACAGAAGCATGCAATCTAGAAATGTTTCATCATAATTAGCATCAGTACAACATTTAGTATTAATATGTGTACGCAATATTTCCCAGTCACGTAATCTGTCAGGCATAGGCCTGTGTACAAAGTAAGGCTTTGCTTAATTTTCCTTAGTGTGCAGACTCTAAGCCATCGAATTCCAACAACACGGTAGTATTTGAGAGCTCTAGTTTAGAGCAAGATCTGAAAGTGAGTTCTGTGCTTGACGCAGGCCACATCTACTGTCAGATTCTGTTTGTTATGTCAGATTTCAAGTCTTTGTCAACTGATCCTTCTGTTGAAAGGCAGTCCTGTAAAATCTGATTCACATATTTAATTGCGCATTGTTAGAGAGATAGTGTAGGTGAGCCTGGTGTGTCAAAAACATGTCGTGAACCAATAGTTCAAATGTGATCACAGCAGCAATAATATTATTTACGGAGTTCAACAATTTCTTGTTTTCTTATTAGTGTTTATACATTGGTGTGTTTTGTCTTGCTTGTCTCCAGTGATCAGAACAAGACTGGGTGAGCATTCCACGTTGGAGAAGTGACCATACATAGAGCGCTCCATGCTGGAACGAAGGATCTACAGTCTTCTTATGGCCCAAATTCTAGGCTTTGTATACCGAAGTGAAGAAATGTTGCAACACCATGAGGTTGAATATTTAACACTAGCTCTCTCTCCTGCTAACTTCTCTTGCTGAATCAGTGTGTAATTATAAATACATGTATTGATAACATGTATATGGCTCTATTTTTATTTGCTTACTTTAGAAGAGGAAGAACGTACAACTTTGAATCACCAACGTGGGTTACTGCTTTAATTTTAAACAACTTGCAGAATTTCACTGTCAGCCTTCCTCAGATAATTGCATAGTTTTTGTGCATGTCTAAAAAGCACAAAAGACAAATGCACATATAGCATACTGTATGTGCTTTATATGCACAAAAATCTGTGGTATTTTGGGGGAGGATGAAGGGAGGAGTTCAGTAAAGCCTAGTGACTTACTGGCAGGTCTTGTTTTGCTTTGTATAATCATAGTTCATTGCTGCTGGTTTCTATAATGAATCATCTTGTTACATAAAATGTCAGTTAATAACTGAGGGCTGTCAATATCCTTATGACTTTGCCTTTTCTATTGTCTTACTCTTATGAAGATCTTGATTTCTGAAGGAGTAAGAGTGTGAAAAGCTTTATTTTTTTCCAGATATCTTTATATTTCTATTGTATTTTTTAGTTATGTAATGTGCTACAGAATTTTTGTTAAACATGATCCAGAAATTTCTGGAGAGATTCTGTATGAAAGGGCAAGAGACTGTCTGAAAGCTAAAAGTCATCTGTCCGTGCTATATGTGCTCTGCTTTCCTGCATGATATCTAGAGGGCTTTTCTGAAGCTGTGAGAAGGTACACTATAATATTTATTGAAGTAATTTGGACTACATAGGACAACATTCCCGATCTAGAATGAGGATGAGTACATTATTTTCAAATCCTGCATGTGTTTTCCTCATCTTGATAAAGCCATGCTATGAGGTTCATGTAGAAAACTAGTCGCATTGATACCTGCCACTTGATCAAAAACCTGTCAGAACTATGACAATGCATTGATCTTCTTGGAAAGTTCCCTTTAGTTGCTGTGAAAATCTAAATGTCAGATACTTGCCTGCCTTAGATTCTGGGGATGCTCATTGGGAGAGAACTCTCACAGACTGGTACTCACTTTGAGTTATTTAATCCACGTCCTGTAGCTGGAAAATGTGCAGGGGCTGCTGGGTGTTTCATTGACCTGTATATCTCAAGAAAAAAAGTTTCAGATATCTATTTTTCTCACAAGAAAGGTGAAAGTGAAAGTTGTATTTGATAGAGTATAGTAGGTGCCTGAAAATAAATATGAGAGAGTAATTTAATAAAGATCTGGTGAATGATTAAGGGGATATTCACAGTGTTAGGAAAAAAAACCATGTTCTTTTACTCGTTCATTTTCTCTATTGAGATAAGACCGTACATAACACATGATTACACATGCACGCGGATTTCATGCTCCATAACTGTACCTTTTTTATTTGCCTTTCTCTAAAAGTGTGCATGGAATATGCCTTATTACAGAACTATTCTGTTAATTTGAATACGTAGAAAAGTGCCTATATGGTAATGCTAGTAAGGCAAACGAGACAAAAATTTATACATGTTTACTATATCACCAGTGAGCATTTTATATAGTGATGTTAAAAAATAATTCTTATACCTCAAATGTGCTTCATCTTTTTACAATCAACAAAACAATGGTTCATTCACCATAGCCGCTGATGGGAACTTCAAAAGAGAAAAAAAATGTCCAAAAGAGTGTAATTCCTTATTTGCCGTTTCTGGTAGTAGTTGTTGAACACAGGTGAGTCACTGTTTCTTAATTTAATTGGATAGCTTTATTTTACATAGGAATGGAAAGTTTACAAAGCAGTATATAAATCTTTTATCATTAGTTGCATTTGCACTAAATGTGATGTACTTTTGCGATTTATTCTGTAAATAAAATCACACTACAGATACTCTTTGTAAAGAATACACTTTACTTTTAGATAAAGGCACTGGTACTTCACTGCAGCTAGCCCTGCCCAATCACTGTTGTCAGAGGCTTCTTATAAACTGCAGAAGGAATTGCGAGATTGAGACATAGGCATTAAAAAAAAAAACACCAAAAAGCAGCTTTCTTTAGGCCTCTTGGATTGTCTGTGTGCAAGTAGCCATCAGAGCCTTTCTTCCAGAAGGGATCTTCCTGTTACGGCTTTATAAAATTTCTCTGGAGCTGCACCCCTTTTCCAGACACTGCCACAAATACGAGCACTCTGTGTTCTTCTCATCCTGTTAATGAATCTGTAGAATTGACACTGCTATGATTTTCTCTGCAGAACTGCAGAAGCCCCTTGCTCTAGGATAGATGTTCCTATAACTTGTGCCCATTTGAAGGGCTGGGGATATGGCAGCCTAAGGAAGTAGCTTGATAGAACTTCTCCTGGTAGCGAGGATGAGCAATCGTCATTGTTAGCCTGTCTGGGAAACCGAACAACTTACTTTGAGCAACTTGGGTGTGAGAAGTATGGTGCATTTAAGGGGCTGAGGGGAATTACCTTTTAATTAATTGGGCTGAGCTGGCTTACCTGAAGTTGTGCAGATTCTCTTTAAACTGATTGTCCACCTGTATTTTTGTCACGTTGTACAGATAACGCTGTATTTGAATTGCCACTGTTCATCTACAGACTCAGAACATGAATCATATTTTTGAGTACCTTGAGTGTGTAGAGTGTAACTGTTATATAATAGCTTTATGATCCTAATGATAAGTTTTAAAAATTAAAAGTTGGCTCTTCTATGTTACAATCACAAATTTAAAACCAGTATTTAAAGTGAAAAGTATTAAAAATTATGAAGAAAACCCCTGGTCTGTAGTTCTTTCTAACTTTCAGTGCTTCAAGGAAACTTACTTAAACATTCCGCGCTGTAACCAACCTTTGGATTGTACACGACGTTGTATGCCCTACTACAGTGTATGTAAAACATTCAACAGAAAGCAGCTTGCTTGTGTTACCGAGGTTGCTGAAGTGAAAACTGGAACGCCACATAAGCTGTTGATGTGTGAAAAATCTCACTCTGTACTAGCATATCAGAAGCATGTTAGACAATATTCCTGTACAGTATAGTTTTAATATAGAGTACTTCCAAAGTTGTATTTAAGCTTCTGTGTTCGTTTGTACAGAAATAACAACATCAGGAAAGCATGTGTGGGGAGAATGGAGATCCAGGGCTGAGAAATGCCAGAAATACAATAAACTTGTACTTTTTTACAATACGAAGAATTCCTCAGAACTGAGATGAGGTGGTGCAGAGCAGGCTTTCTTAATAGCAGGAATAACTGCTTCCTAATGGATGAATAGCAATCCCTCCTTTATTAGTTATGCAGGGATTTCTGCTTCTTATGCGGTAATCATTTAAGTTGTAGGAACCTTACAGGTAAGCAAGATGAGAGGAACAGCTTGAGATAAGAGAATGGCATTACTTGCACAAAAAAAAAAAAAAAAAAGAAAGCTTATGGTTTTAAGTTGAGGGAGAGAAGATTTAGGTTGGATGTCAGGGGGAAGTTCTTTACTATGAGAGTGGTGAGGTGCTGGCACAGGCTGCCCAGAGAGAGGCTGTGGATGCCCCCGTCCCTGGAGGTGTTCAAGGCCAAGTTGGATGGGGCCCTGGGCAGCCTGGACTAGTATTAGATATGGAGGTTGGTGGCCCTCCCTGTGGCAGGGGGGTTGGAGATTCATTATCCTTGAGGTCCCTTCCAGCCCGGGCCATTCTGTGATTCTGGGTGATTCTGAGTTGCATCAGGCCATGGGTAATATAATGCAACAAATGCAGGGAATCCTCCTGCAGGCCCTGCCTTCAAATGCAGCTATTTTATCTGGCAAAAAGGAAATCTCTCCCTGTGCCACCCTCCTCTTCCAACCTGAGAAAAAAAAAGTTGCCTTCTTGATTTGTAGTTAAAAAACACATGCTTTCTAGTAAGGGGAGGCTGAGCTTTTCTGTAGCCATCTGAATAACTACAGTGTAATTTGACCCTAGATATTGATAATTACTTATGCCACACAATTTACCAGTGTGTATGACTCATGGCATTGCTGTTATCTTTACATATGAAGCAGTAAAAAGCTTCATACGAGCAGAAAACTGTGTTTCAGTAGATAAGCAGGAAGGGATGCACTTCAGAGCATTGTATGCCTGATGGTGTACATTTTTCTTGAGCTGTAACCACTGATGCAGCAAGGTTCTTTTTCTGCACACCTGCCTCTGCTGTGTTAGAATAAGGAAGGCTAGATAAACTGCTGCAATTTTAAGTTTAAACTAATTCTCTTAAAATGAACTTTTGAGGAGGACAAAGAAATAGTTGGACCATGCAATAGTAGGACCTACTGTTGTCTAAAGCATAAGAACTCTCTAATTAGGACCTTTCGATTCTGTCTACTTTTGTTTGAGGTGGCCTGCCTGAATTTCCATGTGAGATTTTCCTCTCTATCACCATAGCAATAACAACCCTTTTTCCACTTGAAAAAAAAAAAAAAAAGCATTTTTAAATGTGGATGGTTTACCAAGGTGGTTTTGAGTCCCTTGTTTCATTTTCAGAGCTGAGATGTAAAGGAGCTGAGGAAGTGCTGTATGCTGGAGTCTGAAGGAGATTCTCCTGCCATACTGCTTGTTTTTAAAGCGTTAGTTGAGCCCCTGGCTTTGACTCCCTAATTCTGTAGCTGTTCCAAGCCAATAAAAGCATTGCAACTCAGTCGAACAATCACATACGGCAAGTCTTCTTCTTTGATTTGTCCCTCCACGTGCTAATTCACCTTCCAAGTTCTGCCTAAGTGAGTTCCTTTCAGATGTAATGGGAAGTGCCTACACACCTGTTGCTTACTATACATCTTTATGTTTACTTACAAATAAGTATCCTTTGAAAAACATGTGAAGCTCAAGACTTGTGATCTATTTGATTTCTTTCTAAACTTCCGTGTGATGGGACAGACGCTCCCAAGATGGTTCCCAGGAACCATCCCAAGGTGGTTCTTGGCAAGTGATTCCTAACTAGTGTTAGACTAATAGGATATAATGACAGTTCTGAAGAATTTCACCGTGAGGGATGGGATTGCAACTGAGTCATGAAGCAACCCAGCAAGTTCAGCTTGCTGGCATGGGCAGAGCCCTGGAATTACTCCTCAGCACCTGGAAAGTTGTGCTGGGTGACAACAACAAAAAAAGAGGAACTCAAAACCCGAGGGTTGTGTGCTGTCTGATGAGCATCAGTCATGTGAGAGTGTGAACAGAAGAACTGTAGTGTGTCTGCATGCTCCACAAAATACTTTGAGTCTAATTATTTCGTGAAGTCACACAAGTCATCTTATTGTTTGCATCCTGTTTGCATATTGCTATGAGATCAACATAATGGTATTCTTTATCTAGTGTTAAAATACTCCGTTTTTCCCATGCCCCATTTATGGGAGAGCATGCACTCCTTGAGCACTAACCCATAACCCAGCTGCATTTTATCCTGACCGAGTTCCAGTGTTGAAAATTTCAGTTGTTAACCTGAATAGTTTCTTCCTGAAGCTTTTTATGGGTGTGGTATTTGAACTGTTATATACAGTCGTGTTGTTAAAACATGACGATGACTCTGACAGCAATTGGCGTGTTTTAGTAAAAGGTTAAACAGTTGTAAGTTTCTGTAAAGAACTTGAGAAATGAAAACTATTAATCTGTGCTCAATTATCATTGAAATACAGAGTAACTAACCATCGTACTATCAAGAGAGGTACTCAAGAAGCAGCATCACTGCAGTTCAATTAGTAGCTCTACCATCGTAGAATGACAGAAAGGTTTGGATTGGGAGGAATCTTAAAGCCCACCCAGTTCCAATCCTCTGCCACCCACCAGCTCAGGCTGCACAGGGCCCCATCCAACCTGGCCTTGAGCACCTCCAGGGATGGGGCACCACAGCTTCTCTGGGCAAAACATTCCAGCGCTTCACTGCCCTCGGAAAAATTTCTTCCTAACATTTAAACTGAACCTCCCCTCTTCTAGTTTAAAACCATTCCTCCTTCTCTAGTGCCAGATCTGGAGGTTGGCGGCCCTGCCTGTGGCAGGGGGCTTGGAACTTGGTGATGCTTGGGGTCCCTTCCAACCCAAGCCATTCTATTATTCTCCTATCACTGCACTGTTTTGACAGAGTCTCTCCCCATTTAAAAGGGGCCCCTTTTAAATACTGGAAGGCTGCTGTAAGGTCTCTCCAGACAGAATGCGCCCAGCTCTTTCAGCTTTTCTTCATCAGAGAGGTGCCCCAGCCCTCTTGAGCATCTTTGTCACGTTCTCTGGACCCAATCCAGCAGTTCCATCTTTCCTGTGCTGGAGCACCAGACCCGGACACAGAGTCACCTCCGTCTCCTTGCTGGCCACCCCTAACGTGCACCACTCATCACCTGTCACCATTTGGACAATGCACCATTGACCACATTCATTTCCATCAACCTACATTTCTGTCTAGTATAATAATAATTTTATAACAAACGCATCCTGGCATATACAAAAATTCATGAGTTAAAATCTTATTTCCAAACTCACATTTAAATAGTTTTAAAAGAATTTTATCTTTCACTTTCAAGGTTCCCGTTTCTGGCCACTTTTCCCCATACAATTTATAGACTGGCCACCACTGCATATCGTAACATTTCATTTTCTTCCCCCTAGTCAGGGGGAATCTCAGACAAGGGAGCGGTCCTCATGCTTCCCACACAAATTTTTATCAAAAATTACATACGCTCTGCTCTTACACGTACATCTACGTGCATAACCAAATACCAAACGCTGGCCGATTATCAAACAAAACAAAACCAATACATCAAAGCATCTTACACCTTCCCCCCC
>JACDJE010000199.1:242878-259942 GCA_016647715.1 Pavo muticus
ATAAAGTCAATATCTCTATTTTTAAGTGTTGCACCTCAATATCACTTACTGCTCCAGCAGGGGAGAGGAAACAGTGGAGTCCCTGAACAAAAGTTCTGTGTGCACTGGAGTCCAACCAGTCCCCACACTCCCTGCTGGCTACAGCAAGGCTATACTAGTCAAGCCAGTTAACTACATGTATTTTCAAGGCACTCCATCTTCAAAGACTCCATAATTCTATGATTCTACTTAATCACACTAGCACTTTCAAATATGAACATCCTGACTGCATGCATTTACTATATCTGAAGATACACATAGAATGATTTGAACAAGGTTAATTCCATCTAGACTATCAGCGACAGCACTGCTTGAGCTGCTCAGCTTTTCATCACATTAACCTTTTAGGGTCAATTTTTTCCAGATGTACTAAGGGCTTCAGCTGCTCTGCAAAGTTCCTCATATCATCAGAAACTATGTCCTGTCCTGCCGGAGCGACAACATTAAGCTCTACAAGGTAGGAGAGGGAGAGAGGCTCAATGCTATCCGTGTTGCCGGGCATCAAGATGCGGAAGATCTTGTACACCACAATCTTCATGATCCCCTTGCGGAACACGTGCCCCTTGGCCACGAACTCGTGATCCATGCGGAAGCCCATCTCCACCAGGAAGTCCGTCAGGTTGTCCGAAGTCGCGATGTCCACACAGTTGCGCACCAGTGCATGCCGGTTTTTGTCTCCAATTTCCGGCTGGCCCAGGTAGCGTAGGTGCCAGGGCATGCCGCTCTTGTCCATGGAGCGCCGCGCCCGCAGCACGAAGGGGCTGGCCTGCTGCCCCTTCAGCAGGAACACCATCTCGTGGTCCAGGAAGGTCTCCGGCTCCATGTTGTCGCACAGCCCGCGCAGGCGGTGCAGCAGGCTCTCCAGGCTCTGGTCCAGAACGCTTCCTGTGGCGGACAGACACAGCTCAGCCGCTGCCCCCTTCGCCCCCTCCCCGCAGAAGCCCCTTCGCCGCCCGCGCCTGGGTTGCGCCAGCCGCGCGCCCGCCTCGGCCCCGCGCTGCGGCCGAGCCCCGTGCACGGCTGCGGTGCCCGCCGGGAGCCTCACGGGGGCGGCAGTCAGTCGCTCGGTGCCGGCCCCGCACCATACCTTGCAGCAGGTACTCCATCATGTTGATCGTGCCGCCCGTAACGGGCATCATGGTAACGGGAGGCGCCTCCATCTTGGCGGCGGCGACAGCGGCAAAAATGGCGGCGGATAGAGCGGCGCGGCCTGGAGGAGGCAGCGGGCGCCATCCTGCGGCCTGGCGGTGCAGCGCGGCCCCTAACTGCTGAGCCGCCGAGCGGGGGCGGCTGGGCTGCTACTCCGAAACCGAGCCCCTGCCTCCCCAGCTCCCCAGGAAGCCGTCGCCAGGCCCCCCTCCCCGCTGTGGGAAGGCGCAGGAAGGTTATAAACTGAATGTGAATTTTTGTTCTTCCTTGTTACTGAATCGTGGATTTTCTTCCGTGCATCTCAATCAGGCTTTGGGTCTGAATGCCCGCTTCATCACCTTCATCCCTTAAAGCTGCTTTCAGATTGAGCGCATGCTGCTGTCCGTTGCCGGCAGTGAATTAATAGCAAAAAAGCCTCTGCCTATACGAATCCGAGTGCAGTTGTTAAAATTCAGTTATATAACAGACAATTTATAAAATGCCTTGATTGTGCAATTTAAATTTTAGAAGTTGTTGACAGAATCTCAACACTAGGGTTACTCATTAAGTGATCTTGTGTCTTAACCAGTCACTCAGGGATGTTGTGTTGTTGTTTTCCAGACAAAGTGACTGTTCCCCATGGATTTTAGATTACCATTTTAGGGTGTTTTATCAAAGAAGTTGCTGTCAGAACATTTCTTTAGTGAGAGTCAAGCCCTTCAGACTTATCTAGAAACAATTTTCACTTGGGAGCCCTGAGACAGTTCCTGAAAGAGTGCAGTTCTGCTTAGTCAGAAAGTCTCTTAACAGCGATGTCTCCACGTGGCTCATAGGCCTGCCCGCTAGTGATGAATCCTCTTAGAACCAGTAGCCACGAATCTTAAACTGAATTTAGCCATTTCAGTATCACTAAACTTGGCCAGCTCACAGCAAGCAAGGTAGAGCTATGCCACCTCTTGCATGTAAAAGAAAGGAAATGAGCTGGACTGCTGTATTTTTCCACTAGCTCTTGGCTTGTTCTCAATACCATTTTTTAAAAAGTTTTTTTTTTCCTTTGGTAATATACCAGCACAGTGTATAGAAGGCAGGCTTTTTTAGCTGTGAGGTATGGGCTAAACGCTGGCTGAGCAACCAGAACTGGGAAAAGGGGGGTAGAAATAGATATTCCCCACTTGTTTTAAGCCTAAAGTATGGTTTTCAGTGCAGTTTTAAACAGCTCTCTGCCAGCAGGAGGACTGCCCCTCAGTGTGCCTGATGACCCCTTTTACTATGGGACTGGCTTCCATTTGCTCTCGGAGTCCGGCATTTTGTTACAGTGTAAGTTTCTCTGCTTTGAATTTCCAGTTCTCTCCTGAGTCCCGCTGGGTCAGGTGTGCAAGCAGCTGGGCAAGGAGATTAGCTGCCAGCATAAGCCAACCCAGCACATTTTTCCAGATAGCCAAAGAGTCTTAGTGGGAACCTAAAGTCCTTAGTGTCTCCCTGTGTGGATTATGAAGCTGGGTGAATGTAAAGCAGTGGTGAAAAGGGGACACTAGGTCATTTTGTGTTGTGTAATATACTGCAGAGTCCTTAGAGCACTGTACAGATTCAGAGGCAGGCGTCCTCCCAGAAGATGGTACAAGGCAACGCAAGGCAGCAGCAATCGCTAGGCAGGAGGACGAGATCCAGATCTGTCAGCAGTAGGAACATCACTGGATTTAACTGCAGTACAAACAAGATGGGTCTGCCTGAAATACAAACTTCATCTGAGGGTCAGAGTATCTGTGAAGCAGATAAGCTGTTACAGTAATGAGGACACCACACGAAGCCAGATCTTATCAGCGGGTGTCTTTATGAAGTACAGTCTGCCATAAGCAAAGTGAGGCAGGAGAAAGAGAACTTTAAAGTGGGAAGCTATGTTCCAGAATAGGCCAACAGGAATGATACATCTCAAAAGCACTAGAAGTAGTTGAGTTCTCATTCCACCTTGAAAGCTAAAAGTAGTATGAAGGTGAGCCATCTGCCACAGCTGTTCTCAGCTGTATTTGCTTCAGGAGCAGGGTTCATGCCAAAGGTGAAAACCATCCAAACAGTGCTGTTGGATCTGCTTGAACTCTTCTAAGAGAAGCAAGCTAGTTTATGGCCATGTTCACTCTTGTAAGCTGGTGTGCCTGCTGAGCATCTCTCATGCTGGGGTTCTTGCTGACACATGCACATTCAGTAACCAAGGAAGTATCTGCTACAGGTTTTTGGTAGCACAGCTGTGTTAGGTGTGCATATGGTCTGTGCCCCTTTGCTGCATGAGCAGAAGCTGCTTGTCCTGCCAGTAAGCATGGGCAACGGACTCTTCACTGCTAACTTCTTATGCTGGCTGAAGATAAATCAAAGTGGACAACAACTCTGAAGCTTCCATGTAAAATAGCAGGGACAGGACTGGGGTGTAGCATGAGCAAAAGAGTCAGGCCACAGAAGGAGGTAAATCAAAGTAAAAGGGTTAAGCAAGCTAGGTGGCAGTGCCAGAGCTTTACAATTTTTCTTTGCTAAGGTTTTAAAATATTTCAGAAAGCATAGTAATAATATAGCATTTAGTTTGCTGCAGTTCTGAGAACTTGATTCCAGGACAGATGGATTGGTTTTACCAAAGACTCAAAACAAGCAGGACTCTCTGTACTGAAACAGTGGGGCTACACCAATTTTGCAGTAGTGTTGAAATACACTACTGCAGGCGGTGAAATAGGAATCCTGTACTTCCCTTAACTTTCTACCAACTATGAAACAATAACCTCTGATTCTGGCATGAAAGCTGTAGCACTGAAGAGACTGAAAAAGAATCCAGAATAAATCATCTGTTCAATTACAGACCAGTGGATGTGGCCAATGTTAAACATGGGTGTTGAACTACAGGTGGGGAAAAGTAAAAATATATATTAAATCATATCTGGCCTTTTAATCTTTTCAAGGAAATGCACAGTAATAGATTAGTGATCTCCCTTCCTCAGGGACAGCACAGCTGTATAGCCTGATGTTTAAGACACACATCTGGAGTACAGCTCCAAATTGTTGACTGTTTCCAGGATTCGTACTGGGATATTGACTAAAAGCTAACACATGAATGAACACAAGACTTCTTAGTAGAGCTTGTATTATCCAACAGTTATTGATGTGGTATTCGCATGTTCTTTTACTCTTCACAGAATCACAGAATCACCAAGGTTGGAAAAGACCTACAAGAACATCCAGTCCAACCATTCACCCATCACCAATAGTTCTCACTACACCACGTCCCTCAACACAGCGTCCAAACATTCCTTGAACACCTTCAGGGTCGGTGACTCCACCACCTCCCTGGGCAGCCCACTCCAGTACCTGACCACTCTTTCAGAGAAGTAGTATTTCCTAACCTCCAGCCTGAATCTCCCCTGGCGCAACTTGAGGCCATTCCCTCTAGTCCTACCACGAGTTACATGAGACAAGAGGCCAACTCCCAGCTCACTGCAGCCTTCCTTCAGGTAGTTGTAGAGAGCAATAAGGTCACTCTCGAGCCTCGTCTTCTCTAGACTAAACAATCCCAGTTCCCTGAGCTGCTCCTCATAAGACTTGTGCTCCAGACCCCTCACCAGCTTTGTTGCCCTTCTCTGAACACGCTCCAGGGCCTCGATGTCTTTCTTACAGTGAGGGGCCCAAAACTGAACACAGAACTCGAGGTGCGGCCTCACCAGAGCTGAGTGCAGAGGGACAATTACTTCCCTGCTCCTGTTGGCAACACTATTTCTGATACAAGCCAGGATGCCATTCACCTTCTTGACCACCTGGGCGCACTGCAGGCTCATGTTCAGCCAAGCATCGACCAGCGCCTCCAGGTCCGTTTCCTCTGCACGGTCTTCCAGCCACTCTACTCCAAGCCTGTAGCGTTGCCTGGGGTTGTGGCCAAAGCGCAGGACCTGGCACTTAGTCTTGTTGAACCTCATCCCATTGGCTTCAGCCCAGCTATGCAGCCTGTCCAGATCCCTCTGTAGGGCCTCGCTACCCACAGGCAGATCGACACTTCCAGCCAACTTGGTGTCATCTGCAAACTTACTGAGGGTGCACTCAGTGCCCTCATCCAGGTCAATAAAGATATTGAAGAGAACAGGCCCCAGCACCAACCCCGGGGAACACCACTCGTGACCAGCTGGATTTAACTCCATTCACCACCACTCTCTGGGCCCAGCCCTCCAGCCAGTTCCTTACCCAGCAAAGAGTGTTCCTGTCCAAGCCACGGGCTGCCAGCTTCCTCAGAATACCGTGGGAGTCAGTGTCAAAGGCTTTGCTGAAGTCTAGATACACCACATCTGCTCCACAACCTTCCCTGGCACTGAGGTCAGGCTGACAGGCCTGTAGTTCTCCCGATCTTCCTTATGACCTTCCAGTCCTCTGGGACCTCTCCAGTTGACCAGGAATGCTGAGAGATGATGGAAAGCGGCTCGGCTATCAATCACCTCTGCCAGTTCCCTCAGCACTCTTGGATAAATCTCATCCGGCCCCATGGACTTGTGGCAGTCCAGGTGGAGTAGTAGGTCTCTGACTGTTTCCTCTGGAAGCGGGGGAATATTCTGCTCCCCATCCGAGACTTCCAAGTCAGAGAGTAGAGGAGCCTGAGGATAACTGGCCTGACTTTTAAAGACAGACATACATTAACTTGCCTTCTAAGAACCTACAGTACTACCTATTTTGATAAAATTGTTTTCTTAGTGAAAGCAGTTTTTGAAATTCACGTAGCAAATTAAAAGTTTAAAAAGTGGCTTTGAAGCTTTTATTGTGGTGGATGTGCAAGGAACTACCAAAAGTAGAATTCAACAATTGTCTGGAAGATAGGAGAAACACCCAGACAGGCCTCAGCAGAAGGTACTGCTAATGTTGAAGTGAGAGCTCTCCCTTTTGGGCAAAATACACATATATTCTCTTTAAAGTTGTATTGCAGAAGCCGTTGCATCATTCAAGGTGAGAAGTTCTGGTATCATATACCCACTGTCTTTAATACTGTATGCTAGACAGTGTTCTCCTTAACCTTTTAGGTTGTTTGCTAAGTTATATCACTGCATCATGAAGTATCACAATTAGGCCAGTAAGTTTTGGACTGTTTTACTGAAACTGAAAAAGTAGTTCCGTACCAAAATGTACACAATTTAGTAATAATACAAAATGTTAATTCTGCAAGACAGAATGTCAGTTAAATCCACCAAAATGAACACTGAGCCACCATTTATTGTCAGTACAGTGTTACTTTAAATAAGCTCACTGAACGAACATAAAGTAGTTCTTCCTTAAATAAAATGGCAGCTATTAACAATAATACTGCAGGAAGATACACATTCATGATATTTACATGCTGTCGTAGCCTATCTAGCATGTAGTATGTCTTCATGCTTGCACAGGAGCTTTATGAGCTCATTACAGTATTGATCTGGTGATGTACTACAAAACAACCCATATGACTTATACTGAAGTTGCACTTTAAAGAGCACCTCTGCTAGCCCCCCCTTTAAAACTGCCACCACATTCCTGTAATAAATCCATCTAGGCCAATCCACCCCCAAAAAAGTCATCAAGCACATGAACAATTTTCCTCCTGTGATCAGCTAGACAGGGTGGTATCGACAGCAATCTTCCAGAAGGTGAATCAAACCAGAATACACCTGTGTTTTCTGTATTACATTAAGAACACCTGAGACTGCTTCACTGGTCCAAGTACAGAATTTTAATACAAAATCTGTTGCATTAACACGACATTTCACTGAATTCCCTTAATTAGTACTTTCCATTAAAAAAAATTCTTAAAATAAATATTCCCCCCTCAAAAAGTTTAAAAGGAATTAAAACATAAAAAAACCCCAACCCTGTAGTATTAAAGAACAGTGTGATTTTCTGACTTCATTTATCTCAGTGTAAGCAATGGATACACACCTCTTCCTGGGGAGTAAGTGTCAAACACTAAGAACAAAAAAAAATTAGTAATATGCAAACACACTGTACCTTGAGAGACTTCTTTTAAAAGAAATGTAAACATCTGTTACCGATTCTTGTTTGCATGCAGCATTCCTATCCAAAGAGTACAGGAAACCGCATTTGTTTAAATTAACAAGCTCTCTGACATGAAATCAGTATTAAAATCTTTTCTTTTTGTACCTGAACTAGATGACAGAACAGTTAAGACACTGTTTTTTCCTACTTCAGTACATACTATAATTTAACAGTTCAGCACTTTGTAGGTCACAAGTTCTTCTTTAAGTAATAATCTAAATTGTTAAGATAAACTTTGAATGTCGCTTAGCTGCAGAAAATAAAGCGCTGTAAGTAGACAGAGGTTTCTATAGGGCTAATATGACTTGATAAAAGTTGTCTCAGAGCATAAGACCTAACTTTAACATTTTAGCAAAACTAAAACTGGGAATTCATGGGAAACAATTAGGTTTGCCATCACTACAGAAGGACCAATGCATTAAAGCCAAGGTTAGACAGACAAAAACAATCAATCAACACACCCCCTCCCCCTCAAGAAAAAAACAGAACAACAACAAAAAACAACTGTACAAAGTACATAACATATTTCACCTTCGTAATTACCAGTCTACATGTCAAAATAATCTCAACCTGTAAAAACATGGGACTGACCCTTCAGAAAATGATGCTTAAGAGTAAGAATTCCAAAACTATATTTAAGACAGCTGACAACACTTCATGAAAGAAGTCATCTCTAATCATTGAAGAACCTAAAAGGCGTAAGTAGTCTCACACAAGTCCATTATCTCTCAGGTTATTGTCCATAGAAATCAGTGACTTGAATGTGATTTTCATTCTAAACTTCACAGATGATTATATTATTTTTTCCCCTTTACTCCTTAGTCAGTTGCTTCATTTCGAAGCTGTGGTATTCAAGCTGCCTTCTTAGTGCAGGTTCCTTGAAGATCTTGTAGATTTATTTTTGACCTGATAAAAACATAACAATCAGATCAGGTTAAGTTAAAACGATACACTGTTGTTTTATATTACAAATACTAATGTAATTGTTGCTGAATTTTGTATACTTGGAAAAAGGGCAAAGCAGCATAGAAAGAGATGAAGTTCTGTACTTCTTACCTGTTGTGGATCATGTGGCTTTTGACTAGATGCCCAGCTGCAAGAGCTGCCATTAGGGATAACTCCCCAGCCATCACTGTAGCACACACAATTTTAGCAAGCTGGCGGGCATTTTCACCAGGGTTGTCTTGGCTTGCACCTTGAACCCCTAACATCTGGAGGGCAAAATATGCAATGTTATACTATAAAAACTAAGTGAATTTACAGTAGATTTTAACATTGAAGTATTTCCAAATTACATCCAATCAAGTAGCCTTAAACCTCTTTAGTATTAATTTCAAGCTTTAAAAGCTAGATACGTGAAAATAATTAAGCAAATAAAGCCAATATTTTCATGTCATTCAGGACCATTCCTGTAACAACACACTACAAAAGCAGGCTTTTATCTAAGAAGATGATTTGCTGTAAACTTTCTGCTTTGTACCTGCAAACAGGCCTGTTGTGGTAGCAAGTTGGTGCCTCCTCCAACAGTCCCTATTTCTATAGATGGCATTGTGCAGCTGATATACAGGTCTTCATTGGTGGAACCGGTACGCTCCATCAAGGTGATGCAGTTGGAGCTGCCCACATTCTGCGCAGCATCCTTTAGATCAAGGAGGAGGAAAGTAAAAAAAGAAAAAAACACACTCAAAAAAGTGCTCAGTTAAGGATTACAAACTAAAGAAAAGCTGACTTGGTGTAAAACAAACTTACCTGACCACAGGCAATGTAGATAGCTGTAACAATGTTTGCAGCGTGAGCATTGTAGCCACCTATGCTACCAGCCATAGCAGAACCCACCAGGTTTTTGTTTATATTCACTTCAACTAGATCTTCAGTAGTTGTCTTCAGTACCTAAAGAAAGTGATACGCCATTCCTTAACCAGGAGTAGAAATATCCTATTTCACGTTAGTAAGTTTTCTCCCCTAGCCCCTTGTTTGCTTCCAAATGGAATCTGACTCTACAATAGATATCTATTTTGTTCAAAACGAGCCCTTCCAAATGCAGAGCATATTGTTCAAGTAATAACGGAGAAGTCAGTTTGGACTTGCATACATCTCTAACGGAAGTTCCTCCCACTACCTTCTCTGTTCCCAATTCTCACTGGAACAAACAAGCCAATTTGGGAGCAATATCCCATTAATTTACATTGTAGCAACTTTTCTTTCAAGTTGTTCCAGTTAGTAAATACACTCTATGTTGCTCTGCATAAGAATATAGAACTCAACTGAAGAGTTTCAACAAAAAACACCGATACACTGGAAAATAAACACAGTATGCAGTAATAATGGACTTGTATAACACATTATTTTGAAAGATTGAGATAAAACATTTGCAACAATTCCATATTAAAATGGTCAAAGAAGGCAAACAAAATTATACTGCGAGCAAATTTAAACTATATCCAGCCTAAAAGGAATAGCAACTGATGACAGGTATGGACAAAGTGTATAACTCTGATGAAAATACAAAGCAAAACCAAAAGATAGAATTAGACCACACACATTTGAATACTGCGTCCAACTCTGTTCCCATCATCAAATTAAATCATCAACAAAAGGGGGCAGTTTTTCACATGAGGTGTAGCTGCACTGGGGAATTCCACTGGTGCATCTGTGCTAGAAGTTTTATGTAAATTCACAAAAGAGACTGAGCAGGTTACTGAGCAAAATCAAAACAGAAAGCAAAACAAAAGCGCCCCGCACCACACGTAACTCAGAAACTCCTGAACAAGTTGGTGAAAGACTATTCTGAGTAAGGTGAAATAAGCTCCTCCCTGCATATTGATGTTGGCCAGTGCTGGAAGCAGGGTAATTGGCCATGGATTTGGTTTCACAAAGAGTCAACCTTCTGACCTACAGCAGAAGGTGATCTTAAGATAGCTCTTCCAATTTAGTTTATGTTTGCCAGCTAGGACTGGCACTGTTTATAAAGGTTACCCTTCATCAAACAAGAAGCTAAGGCAGCTTTGGAATTAAGCTAAACCTCTTAATTATCAGTTTTTCCTGTAGTGAGGGGCATCCAGACTTTGAAGAGAATGCCGAGCTTGTGCAAGAGACAAGAAATAAGTGAAAATGATCAAAATCACTGGTTTCATTCTAAAAGCTACTAAGTTTTGGCATAATCTTTCAAAGGAAAAAAGTAAAAATCCAAATGCCTTCCAAGTAGACATTCATCGCTAAATATATAGCATATTATCTTAGAAATGACAGTGAAAGAAAAAAATATATATACCGTTAGGAGGTTCTCAGGAAGAGAGATAATGGTACAGCAGTGGTATGAAAATACTTGTAGGAATCATCCCGACACGGAGCAAAGCTAACAGTATTTATGATTTAACTATGTAAAACGAATATATTTTTATGAACAAATTACAACAAAGCAGACACTTACCTCTTTAACAACCTTGGCTGGAATGACTGCTTCACAGACAACAGACTTCCCTCGTCCCTCTATCCAATTTATTGCAGCAGGCTTTTTGTCCGTACAGTAGTTACCACTGATAGCTATAACCTGGAGATCAGGAAACTCTTCATTCAACCTTGCCAGCGCCTTTTCAGTACCCTGTTCAAACAAAAGCAGATACCACTAATGGATGGTGTATCAATTATGGTTGTAAAGCAAGCTACTTAAGGACAGCGCAACAGCAAGACTGGATTAAGCCTCGTCAGATCACTCATTACAGCTGAAGAAATGAAGAACAAGATTCCCAGGAAGAATCTCACACAGGCACAAATGGTAGCATGATCACCATCCTTTCTGTAATGTACTAGGAATTATATGGAAATACTTAATAAACAGCACTGAGTCCTTGCCAGTGCATATGGATTTTCTGGATACATTCCAGGCAAACATTTACTATACTGAAGATTCAGCACAAACTAAATCATATAATCAAATAAAGTGACAGATGTGCAGGGAACTCATTTTGGATGCAGGAAGAAAGAGCTTCTCTGCACTAGGAAATCAGATTAAAGGTCTGCTACACTTAGTGCTAGGACTGGAGAGAGCACTTTATACAGCAACAGCAGTCAATATCGAAACCTATCTCAAAGAACACAAGGCATCCTACGTGTAATGCTGTCCTTGTTTCAGGTGGACAGAGTTGATTTTCTTCATAGTGCCTGATACTTTGTTTTGGCTTTAGGAAAAAAAAAGTTGATAACACACTGATGTTTTTGCTGTTGCTGAGCAGTGCTGCACACAGCCAAGGTTGTTTCAGTTTTACAGCTTCGTGCACTGTCCTGCCAGTGACAGGCCTGGGGGCACAGGAGATCAGAGGGGACAGAACCAGGACAGCTGACATACACTGGCCAAAGGGATATTCCATAACATATGATGTCATGTGAAAAAACTAGAAAACAGAGGGGAGGTGGACAGAGGGGTGGGAAGACAGCTGCTGCTCAGAGCCTGGCATCAATCGGCTGTTGTAGTGGAGAGCCATTGTGCTGCACATCACTTGTTTTGCAAATATACATACATTTTCATAATCACTATTATTTCTCCCTTTTCTGTCTTAATAAATTAGTTTTTATTTCTGAGTTCTTCTTTCTTTCTCCCAGTTCTCTCCCCACTCCACTGGGAGGAGGGAGGTGAGTGAACGGCTGTGTGGTGTTTATCTGCCTGCTGAATTAAACTACACAGCATGCCTGCAGTTCTCCTACACTCACATGTGAAAAACAGCAAAATAAAAAAACATTATGCTGCCCTTCTGCTGCTCACCAGATTCATCATTCTTTATTTACAAATATGATAGAACATACTAACAGATTAATTACTACTGGATAAAAATCTTTGGCCTAACGCAACAGAGCAAGCAGCTTAAATTCTGTATTATCCAGAAAACCTTTTTTAAAAAAAAAGAAAAACTGAAGTTACTCTAATGTTTTTTCTTTCTTTGTTCTCAGTGTACTCTTGTTTATGTTCATTGATTTCAATCAGTGTTCTTATTTTATAGCACTGCAAACAGCGCTGCATCTTTTCTTTCTCTCTGTTTCCACATGCCAGCTAATTACGTATTAGTAGGATACATTTTTTTTAATTGTTATTATTTTTAAAAGAAATACACATTTACTAAGAAGATTTATAGGGACTGAGCCTTACTTTTGAAATCATATTCATTCCCATTGCATCCCCTGTTTTGGACTGAAAACGAATATAAAGGTTCCGACCAGCCAAGCTGATGAGAAGTTTTTGTAGGCGGGCAAACCTGCAAGATAAATACAATGGTCCCTTAAAAATAGTTTAATCCTTAAGGATTTTAAGCAGCAAAGTGACAGTAAATCATAGCATGGGGCAGTTAACAGCACTATCTGCAATCTGCACTCCTACCCCCTTGGCACAGGAAAACGCCTTCAGCTACCATGCATACAGTTCTCTCAAATAAAGTGTTCTGCTCCTAGAAGTGTCTACTGTCTTTTTACGTTGTTTACTCCTCAACTTAATGAAGTAAAATATCCCAGAGTACTAAAAAATTTAACTTGTTTTTTGGGGGTACAAACATCTGACTATCAAGTACAAACTGACAACACGGCCTTCGGAAACGCTGAGGACAGTTTTATAGCGAGGCAAAACATCTTCCTTTCCAACAGCGATGCAAGCTGCACAAACCAAAACTCTGTTCACACAGTGTAAGGGCCAGCCAAAGAAGAACTGGGAAACACGGCACTTAAAGAGCAGCACGAGCTGATTCTCACCAATGTAAGCACATCCTTGTGGACAATTGTAAGATCAGCAAGAAACATAACTGGTAAGTAAATCTCTCTCTAAATCCTCCTCAAATAAGCAAGTAATCATTAGTCTTTGAAGAAACTCCTGGGCTTGAAATAAACTTACTCTTAATATAGCTTCATATTTTTAAACGTTTATTTTCTAGCTTTAGTTTATGCTGCATTCTCTGGAATCTCTATACTAACAAGGGTCCCAGAAAGGCCAGATTCCAAATCTGAGATTACTTATAGTACAGTGCTGCTGAGAATGCAAGTGAGCTTTAATGTTTGCTTTAAAATACTTAAGGAAAAATAAGTAATGCATTAAGTAACAGGCTATGCATAGATACCTGCTGCTGTTATTCAATTGTTTACTACTTATATTGTAAAACGTGTATCACTAGCCTTGCCTTATAGCCAGTTACTTTCATTTTCTTAGATTCATATGATATGGGACAGCCAAAATGAAAATACAATTTCTTGCATTGTAGCTCCAGACATTAGGAGTTTTCTGCTGTCCACCAAAGTCTTACATTAGGAAATAAGACCACAACAACCGTTGTACTAACCTACTGGTGCTGTCAAAAGCTTCTTTCACTATTTTAAAGCCTTCAGGGCTTTCAAGCCAAGCTTTCACTTCTGCAGCCCGGCAAGCAGAGGGCAGCCTTACAACAGGTCCTCGAGTCATCCCATCTGCTAGAATGCGGCTCCTTGCTCCTCCACCAAGCTAAGAATGAAAGCAGAACGGAAACAAAGTAAGATTGCTGAAAACGAATTTTAGTTTTTAGCAAGTCAAAAATATGCCTTATATCGTCCCCAAACACATTTTATGTTATAGTTAGTCTGCAAGCTTGTCATGCGGTACTTACACATATTGCTCTACATCCTCTGTTTGTGCTTGCCACAAGACATCCTTCTGTTGTTGCCATTGGAACCTGAAACTCTTTGTTATCCAGATACAGTGGTCCTGCTACGCCTACAGGAATAGGCATATATCCAATCACGTTTTCACAGCAAGCTCCTAAAACCTTGCAAAAATAATACGTAAGAGTTATAATTAAATTTACATGTAGAGTGGTATGGCAGCATGCTGCATACTGTATATGTGATTACAACAAAGTATCTTAGCTAACAACCTACCACTCTACCAATAAAGCAAACAACTCCCAACACAGAAAGTTATAGCAACAGATATCAATAGCTAGTACTATCAAAATCAAGTGTTTGAAAGATCTGTCATACCAGGACTTAAATGCTGCTAAAATTTTAAATGCTGTTAAATTACTTCAAAATAAACTTCCACTGTAGCTTAAGCTCAAGGTAATGTTTTACTCAGCTGAACTCATGCTCAGTATTGCTCTAATTATGCATTTTTGAGATAAAGCAACTGCACATCTTGGAAAACTAATATACCTCTCTGGACTGAAAAACATCAAGGAAATGTCTGCACATACATATATTTTTAAAGCATTTGTTTTGACCAAGCTCATTGTTAGTTCACATACATCACTTCGAGCATATGTCTCACAGATTCTGAAAATGGTTTTACAGCAAGTTTTTATTTGTCTGCCTTTTACTCACCAAAGAATAATTGTAATTCCTATAAGGAAGATACTGCAAAGATGAGGGCTCAGGGAGTTTCTGAGATAACATTTGTCTGCGAATGGACACTCCTCGCTCCTGAGTTTCCATCAGGGTTTCCAGTTTGTATGCAGGAATATGCTTTGCATTAACTAAGCTGATCACTTCAGCATCAGTAAGGAATTTTGCTCCCTTCTGCAAATGTAAAAGGATGGGGAAATGTAGTTTCTGCTAGTGAAAATACTTTTGAATGCCTCCAAATGAAAGAGGGTAACTTTACTTTGACAACATCATATCCCATCTAAAGGAACAAACTGTACATCCTAGCCTAATGTAGAGGTTTTTACTCAGGCACCAAGTTAAGCAAACAAAGAAGCTTAAAGCACTCAATATATCATGAATAGTGAAGCTGCCTCTTCCCTCCTAGTTCCATCTTAGGGACAGAGAGAGAATAATCATAACAGAAAGTTTTTTGTTTACAGCTTCAAAACACATACACCTATCTGGTTTTCTCATCTCCATTAAAGAAAAAAAAAAAAAGGAATGGAAATTGACTGCAGCGGAAATGACTTCTGAAAGGGTTTTGTTTTTCCTTCCCCCTGCTAGTTATTAATGCCACAGAATTAGCTGACATTATAATCATTAGGATTATTTAAAAGCTAGAAAACAAACTATTCTTAAATCAGATTTTGTCACAGAGGCTAAAAAAAAAAAAAAAAAAAAAAAAAAAAAAAAGAAAAAAGAAAAAATAACTTATTCTTCCGTACCTCCGTACTTCCAAGTATACGAACACACTCCTCAATAGAACGTGGTTCCTTAGGTAACTCAATTTCTTCCTCTTTTTTATTAAGAGCTGACGAAGCTTCCGCAGGGTTACAGCTGCCAACTACAAATGTAGCTTTGGTTGATGACTCTGCTAACACAGGCTTTATGACTTCAGCTGCATAAAGACAAGTGAAATGAACTTTGGTTTACAAAAATCTTAAGATTAATTTCCAAAAACAAATGCTAACACAGATTTCACTATTTGTTGCAAATGTTCAGCAACAGATTTCAGACTAAGGTGCTAAAATTTACCATTTCCATCGTTAGCAACAAAAGCTTCTTCTACTGCGTTAGTCTTCTGACTGTTTTTCAAAAGTCCAGATTGCTTCCTGCAGCAATTCTCAGGGACCTTTTTCTGAACCACCACAGGAGATGTTATGGGATTCTTCAATGAAAGCGTGGATTCGGTCTCTGCTTGTTCAAAGAAAATGTATTTCACAGCAAGGAGAAGGGCTAAGCCAAGAGTGATTACTTGTTCAATGTCCATACTGGCCATTCTAAAAGAGACAAGAATCAAGAAGTAAACGTAAATATATGACATACGTAATTCGTGTGTTAATAACTTCTGATATCCGTTTCCTTTAGAAAGTGTAGAAGTATGATCATCGTTCATACACTTAATCAAATGCCAGTCAAAACACATTTCCTAACAAAGTACAAGTATGCTACTTTAGAGAAGCTACTCATTAATTCTCTGTATTACTCACAGCGCAAGTACTTCCAGATTTAATTCACTGCTTACTAAATCTTAAAAACAGTTAAAAATAAGTTAAATGCCTGTAAAATTAGTCACCATTCAACTGCTACTTCAAATTCATTTAGCACCTACCTCCTCATGATAAGTAGGAAGAGTCAAACAATTATCATCCTTTGCAAATAATAAAAATTATGATGGAAGTTGACTTTCTGGGAGGCAAAAATCTGTTGTACGATATAGTTCTAAGCTCTCATAAATAATACAGAACTGGTGAACACACCCTGTTCAATGACATACCGAGAAAGGTAGAACTGCCACAGTGAAACATTAGGTTCAATTCTCTTTGGTGCATTCTCATCCAATCCCACTGCATTTTCTACTGTACCATTCTGAGAAGCTGGTTCTGCTATCCAACGACTGTGTGCATGAACAAGAACCAAACCCAGTGACTGCATTAAAAACACAAAGCAAAAAACAAGTATTAGTTTTTCAACTGTAATTTGTTACCTAATCTACTAAGATTCAACATTTTGTTTCCCATGCCTCAAAAGTCTAAACGCAAAGGATTTTCCTGACCCCTCATCTACATCATTTACTGGCCTATCATTATACTCTCAGTTTTGAGCCCGTCCCTGCGCACCATTCCTCTCGCTCAAGTAATGAGCAGAAAAAGCTGAACAAATGTACACATGGAAAAGCTCTGTTTTGTACAGGAATTGCATATGCAGAGACTGTGTAAACAAGGGATGTTATTAAAAATGACCAAGGTAAGATAGAGTAATGCCTATACAACACAAAAGTTTCATTCATTCAGCAAGGATACCTTACTGACTGCTTAACAACAGGTGGAAAAACAAACCAAAAAGCTACAAACCATAATCATTTTGACCCTCTGCGTTACAGGGTTTGGTTTATTTTCTTCTTCTTCCAGAACACGAGCAAAATGACTCAGCTGCCATATAGGACGTCCTTCACGACTCTCTCGAGAAAGCTGCAGAAATTGGGAAAAA
>JACDJE010000199.1:260126-372833 GCA_016647715.1 Pavo muticus
TTTTTTTTTTGCAGTGCTTTAGAACTCAAACTGTTGAGTTTGATTCATTTACAGTGGCAATAACAAGATACTGTCCATCAGCTGAGCTACAGCAGCTTTTTCTATTCCCTTTTTCTATTCCCTTCTATTCACCTCAAAAGGAAGACAAACCTGCTGGCATACACCTGAGTGAAGAAACAAACAGCCTACAAGAAGCGTAGGGTCTGAACATTAAGTTTAACGTTGTCTTTAAGTGGGTCTTACCTCTAATACCAAGGACACACAAGCTGGAAAGAAGGTCATGAAGACAAAGTAGTTGGCCAGAACAGACATACAGCCAAAGCAGCACATAATTTCAAGTTGTCGCACACCTACATTAAAAAAAATACATATTTTACATTTGAATATGCAATAGGCTTTGAACACTTGAAGTGCTGCAGGAGTATGAAAGAAATCATCACCACAGATTACAGAACGAATAGCCTAGATGAATGAAAAGAAAGCCCTATCATTTTGTACCAGCTTATACAAAGCACACTACGTAGTTACGGTATTTACACAAACATTTTTTAGTGTAAACCTAAGTGAATATAATTATAGTTTACTAAGCTTTCGAAACTGTACAATGAAAGTTTGAAACTCCTCCCTTTATCTTAGCAAAGCCAGTATTATGTATTGAAATCCCTTGTAAAAGATGACCAATTAAGGGTTCAGGAAATACATGCCCCACCTGCACTTTCACAAGCACGGTATGCAGAAAAAGTCAATTATGTTACGTCACAAATGCATTACAGAACTCCCTTAATAAAGATAAATGAGCCAGCAAAAAAAAAAAAGCAGAACCACATGCTACAACAGAATGAGGTTTTCTTCTTGTATGTAAACAGAAAAACAGCTTATTAACACACCTCTCCCCCGCCCCAAAATGTCCAAATAAATAGATGAAGTTACTCCACTTCCAACACCTATTATTTGAAACACTTAATATCTCACCAGCTTTCAATTCATTTACTTATTTATTAATTAAACTGGAAAGGTTTAGATCCTTAGACTTCACTGCTTACCTGACATAGTACCGACACCAATCACAAGACATTCCACGAGTGCATCCAGGGTAAACGTAGGACCTAAAATTGCCATTCCACGTGAAATATTTTCTCTCACTTCATCCTAAGAGGAAAAAAAATTCTGAATGTTACAACAAACACAAAAACTGAAGAAAGGGAATACACATAACATGATTAGTAAATCGAGTACTACAGTGATAAGGCTTTACAAAGCAGGCATTAAGCAATTCAAGAATGCGTTCTAATATATTTTTTCTCCATCTCCCATACACTGTTGTGCTTTGACAGTCTTTACATAGCAGAAATATTTAATTTCTAAATTCTCCATAGGTGGTTTATCACTGTTCTAAGCTCCTACAACTCTGACGGGCAGTCTTTAGGAAGCTGTGGTAAAAACATTCTAGTGAAGCACTTTTTTGAAAATGAATGAAGGCTTTACTTGCTATTATGACACAATAATCTGCAAACACTATCACACTGCATATACGTGATGTGAAGCATATTATATTATTATACTAAGTTACTTAATATACTATATTGCATAATACAGTATATTACATATATTTTGTATGTGTATATCTAAAGTATAGTAATACTATATTGCATAATATACATATTATATATATATAATACATACGTATTATGCAATATAGTATAATGGCCTGGGTTGGAAAGGACCATAATGACCATCTAGTTTCAACCCCCTTGCTATGCACAGGGTCGCCAACCACCAGACCAGGCTGCCCTGAACTTCTACACATTATAAGAACTTGGTATGCAGTGAGTTATATGTCACCCCTGAGTATCTCCCACCTCTCATTTGAGGGATTTAGACCTAGATACAAACTCCTTAATATACTTTATTACTATACTTTAGATATACACATACAAAATTTGTCATAATTATTACATTCAATTACCATGCACAGTATCTTGTTCATGTAAAATAACTTTTGGTGAAATTTATCTGTTTCAGAACATTAAGAAGTAGCCATTCCAATACACACTGGGCAAAACGTGCTGTTAGTTCTTCATGGTGTGAATAGCAGAGGTTGCAAGGGACATCTTGAGGTCATCTGGTCCAACCCCCCTGCTCAAGACGCCTGGTGCAGGTCGCCCAGAACCATGTCTGGGCAGCTTTTGAGAACCTCCCAGGAGATACTTAAAGTTATACCAAAAATGTGTACATGCACACATGCCATGTTTGCTCTGGTAAGATTTTGCTTTTTTCCGCATTAGCATTTTAACTTTAGGCATCTGTCTATATACCATCCCCGAGCCCTACAAGTTACCTTTCTTTTTTTTTTTTAAATCAGTAACTGTTCTGTGGAAGACATTGGCCCAGGAACTCTACCTCATTAACAGAAATAAAAGTAACGCTGTTTAAATTCTGATCCTACATTCAAGCATAAAATTAACTTAGTTCACATGATTATCGCATATTAGTTGTACAGCATTATTACTCACTTGTAACACCACAGAATATAGAGCCTGGACTGCGTTTGATCCTTTTGCTGTATCACTAACGTCACATTCACCTGCATGTCTCTCCATGAGGACTGTTCATCCATGAACATTAAATTCAGAAGTTTAATTGCAATAATAATAATACTGACCTGTGAATTGGAACTCAGTGCAAATTTGGCTAGCGCACTTGCTCTTGAAAGATCAATCAGAAGGAGGAAGAATGGTAAAGCTTCACTGGGGGAAAAAAAAAAACACGCAAATGGAACAAATGGAAACACGTTAAAAATAAAGTGCAAGATTTATTGTACAAAAAAAAAAAAAAAAAAAAAAACAACCAAGCAAGAACTCATATTTGCTACTTACTTTAAACCTGTCAGCTCTTTATCCAAGAAGTGAATCACCACTGTACTAAAAACAAAACTTGAGAAGATTGTGAAGAGACCAGCAATACCTTTAAAAAGAAAAAACAGGGAAAAATATTTTATATATATAGACACATACATTGAGCATGAGGAGAACAAAACCAAAACGAACAAAAAAAGCCCTATGCCTCTAGATTAATCTTCATGCAAATAAAGGACTGCACTTGAGGTACAGACTGGTGTGGATGATGTTTCTATAAGAATACTGAAATCTAAAATTTCTACAGCACTCAAAGCAAGGCTTTGAGAAATAAAAGTGATAAACTTTCTCATTTATTATCTTTGAAAAAAAAAAAAAAACCCACACCACTAAAACCGGCTTACCAGCACTAACTTTCAGAGTTTCACATTAAAGTTATTTCAAGAACTACAATTCCAGTGTTTATGTAATGCTGCACAAGCCTTCTTAAAAATTACACTTTGTTTTTTTGTTAGATAGCAGAATAAATATTCTGCATCGATCAAAGTAACTCTATTCTGTATGTACATGCTAACATTCTAACACCAATTACCAACTTACAGAAACAACAATAACACCACGCTGACTAAAATGCATACACAGTATATAAAACCAGATACAGTACCTAAAATGTATTTTGACCCCAGTTGCCTTAGGTTCTGAAACTGGAAATAGATATAAAGGATTGCTATACAGCGTGTGATTGTCAGGATTATGATGTCGCTGCTCAGAACATCCTGTATGGAACACAAAGGGGTTTATTTAGATTTTATACATGCAACTTGATTTTGAGTTTTAATAACGATGACAAAAAACAAAAATCTATTTTGGAGTTGCACTAAAAATGAAGGGTTTGGGACGGGGGAGGGGATAAAAATAAATATCACTGTTAGTTTGTCCCCAAAATTAAATAATTAAGAAAACATTAATATCAGATCCTTGATCATTAGATGCTGTGCAAATGAAAATTTGATTTAAACCTAGAGTGGCTGAGGTTGGCAGGTACCTCTGGGTCCACCTGGCCCAACCCATGTTCAAGCAGAGATACCCCGAGCAGGGTGCCCCGGCCCAGGCAGCTTCTGAAGATCTCCAAGGAGACTTCGCAGACTCTGGGCAGCCTGTGTCAGTGCTCCATCATCCGCACAGCACAGAAGTACTGCCTGGTGTTCAGAGGAAACCTCCTGTGCTCCCATTTGTGCCCAGTTTGGCACTGGGCACCACCGAGCAGAGCCCTGGCTTCATCCTCTCTTCACCCTCCGCTCAGGTATTTATACACAGTTATGAGACCCCCCTCAACCTTTCCTCCTAGGAAAAGTGCTCAAGATTTAATGAAAACATCTGGTAGCACACCAGCGCATACACTTGCATACAGCTTTCCTATAGAGCATGGGAAAGAAGGCAATAAAGAAGTTCCTGCATACTTATTTTCCCTCTAACGTTATAACCTGATCTTACTCTACTGACTACTCCGAATTTACTGATTAACGGTAAATACTACGCATGAATTTAAATCCTTACTTCTTCAAGTTTTGGGCACTCATAATTCCAGCCACAGATCTTATCATTCCCAGTGAACATCTTCATCGACATCATACAGATGGTAAGGGTCACTGTTCCCACAATGACTTCCCATGGATGAGAGGCCACAAAAAGGCCATGCATTCGAAAGAGCCTGGACAACATTTTCAGGACTGTTTTTCTACAGTTAGCAAATCTGCAACAAAAGTATATTTCATATAAGCAGGTTAGAAGTTCAGGGAAAAAGCACAGAGCTCTACAAATTCCCACAAATTGAAGTCCATTTTGTTTCAAACAAAAAAAGCTAAGTAACAGATGAGTACAGAAACTCATCTTCACCCCTCAACTTTCCATTTAAAAACACTCATTTCTAGTTTTCTGAAAGATAATATCTGCTCCTGCCTTCTCAATCTGCTTTTTTTTTCCCTTTCATAAAACACACATTTCACTTATCTCTTCAAATTGTCATACTAACAACCCTCCCCAACTCTAATGGCGACATCTCAGTATCTCTCACTGTTGGGCAATTTTAACACTGCTTTGTCTCCAGCTTCCTATCTTCACCACCACCACATGTAAGCACCCAGTAAATTCTGTTACTTTTTTCTATTCGTTTTTCCTACAAAAACATTGATTTTAACTGTATAAATCAGCAGCAAACCATTGCTGGTAATTCTCAATTTCAAGAGCAGGTATTTCAATATTATCTCCCTCCGATTTTATGCTCTCTACTTTCTTCAGTGATTTAAGTTAATTCCATTTGAAACAGTTCTCTCTTCACCTCAAACCCTTCCTGATTACAGTATTCTGCAGCAGTTCTCTGTACCCATAACCAATTTCCAGGTAACTGATGCATTTCATCATCCCCTTTGCTTTAAATGGATAACAAACACTGCTCACAGCTCCCCTACACATAACGAGAACATGAATGCTCCATCAGTTACAAAATCTGCATCTTTGTTTGCTCTGTGCTGCTCCTTTAGACCCTGAGTCCATCAGGGATGTTTACTCATGTTTTATAGCACAGAAACAAAATGCCATAAAATCATCTCTTAAATACATTAATATGTCGCTTTTCTCCTTGCATAAAATCAACGGCTTCTAAAACCTTATGAAGAATGTTATAACTATACCCAAAGTCCCACAGATATTTAAATGGTAGTTTGGCTTGTATTTCTAACCACTGAACTATGGCAGGTCTGTACAAACCTAGCACTGTGGAGATTTCCATAGAGGATTGAGGGCTCTACACATTATCACATTGAAATGGATAAAAATCCCTTTATGTTGCCTCAAAAAAAAAACAATTTATGCACCAGACTTCCAGGAAGACAGTATTTCTCCCACTTTTTCTTTTGCATGAATGCCATAAATGTAGCTGTCATTCAAGGTAGAAAATTAAAAAAAAAAAAAAAGGACAAATCTATCTGCTCAGTGCTCCTGAAGATGCCAGAATCATCCTGCTTGTCAGACTGCTTTCCTGCCCGCACAGTCATGTAAGCATCAACAGCACCGCTGTATTTTCTTTACCCTTCCATGCCAAAGGTGTGGCAGGATTTTTTTGACTGATGGAACCAACTGGGGAATTTCATGAAGAGGACTGATTTTCTTAGGAACACAT
This sequence comes from Pavo muticus, assembly GCA_016647715.1. Lineage (NCBI taxonomy): Eukaryota > Metazoa > Chordata > Aves > Galliformes > Phasianidae > Pavo > Pavo muticus. The sequence continues at coordinate 266,160 of JACDJE010000199.1, forward strand.
TATTTCATTTCCTTTGAAAGGAAGGAGGAAAGGTGAAGAAGAGCCCTCAAATAAAGAAAGGCTTTCTTCTTTTTTTTTTTTTTAATTCAGTCAACGTCATCCCTTGTTGCTCCCTGTCAATTATCATCTATATCGTTTTATAAATGCATGTTCTTGCAAAACCACTCTGTACTGGTACTATGATTTCTCAGCAGCAGCATGGAATGTATCTTTTAGTTAGAAAAAAATGGAGTAAGACATAGTCACAGCAATATCTTACTTCCAAAGACTATGGAACAAAACCAAAACCAGAAGAGCCTGAGCAATATCCTACTGAAATACTAGTTTGAAATACTATGTTTGAATTCCATGGGAAAACAAAAGATATTACTTATCACACAACTACAGAGAGTACTGCAAGCCTTACAATCATAAATGCAACTCCTAATGACTTCAGTATCAGAATTTATAAAAACAAGTGGCAAATTGTTACCAGGTCTAGGAAAACCCCAAAGAAAAACAAATATATACGTATTTCTTCAAATATTACTTCTCATGCTTGTAGGCAGAACTAGTACGACTCTTGCCCCAGAAAGCATAAAATGGCCTCATAAAAATCATAAAAGCAGGGGAAGACGTATTTATTTGATTACAAAAATAATTAGCCAGAATAATTTTTTTTATCAGCTAATGTTTCACAACTAATTAATTACTGCTGAGAAATACAGGATGCCACACTGCTGATCCTGGGCTTTACCGAGTGGCAGCAGCTCCTCACCTGAGGGCTCCTTACAGCCTCCATGAATACTTCGACGCCAATTACATCTTTTTTTTTTTTTTCCTTTTGCTGACACTTCTACACTGATTCTGCATTACTGACCACTGTAAAAATGTAAAAGAATTGTCAGTGCGTACAGCCAGATCGTGTTCTTCAGCCTGACTGAAACATTTTTATTCCCACGCTTTTAGCTTGAAATAAGGACATAAATCTATATTCAAAACTGAAATTTATCATACTGTTTTTTTGTTAGATTTCAAATGGGTGGTTCAAGGGGACATCATGTAAATCCTATCTATGCCTTCTGCTGTCCAGAGAATTCAGGGAGACCATTCCGGGAATCAAAACGAAAGAAAAGAAAAAAAAAAGAAAAAGAAAAAGACCCCACCACCTCCCGAAACCAAACAGCTGCGGCCCCGCAAAGCCTCAGCCACAGCGTAACAGCATCCCGGAGCGCCGCTCCCAGCATCACCCCGCGGAAGCCGTGTGCCGACCGAGGCCGCCGCGCAGCACTCCCACGCACTTCCCAGCGCCGCTCCCAGCTCCAGGCTGACTCAGCACCGCCGGGCGCTACGCAGCTGCGGGCGACCCGGCGCCGGGCAGCGGCCTGCTCTCCCTGCAGGCCACGGCTCCGACGCAGGGCCCCCGGCCGGGCCGCCAGCAGCCGTCGCCCGCCGGTCAGCCTACGCCTCCCGGCCGCTACGGGCCGATTTCCGGCCGTCGCCTGGCCCCCCGCCATCCCAACGTCGGGCTGCCCGCACCGCACCCCGCAGCCCGCCCACCCTGCCCCGCTCACCGCCCGGCCGCGAGCGAGCCCCTTCCTGCTTCCCTCCCGCCGCGCTGGGAACTGAGGCGGCCGCTCCTTCCCGGACAAGGACACCCGGGGCACGACGCGCCGGCCACCACCATCGCCCGATCGCGCAGCCAATGGCGGCGCGCCGGCACGCCCGGCCTGCGGCGCGTCACCCTCCGCGTCGCCAGGGCAACCACCCTGCGAACGCCGTACAGCGCGGGGTTCGATCAGGAGCGGGGAACACGCCATCTCGCCATGGGCCGCCCGCCAATAGGACAGCGTGCTGCCTTCTTCACGTCTTCTGATTGGACAGCGGGATAAGGCTTATTTACATACGCCGATCGAGCGAGAGGCTCGCCCCGCCCCCGCGGAGCCCTGAGGCCGGAACCTGGCGCCGCTTCGTCCTACCCCGAGCGGCCGCAGCGGGCGGCGGCGTGGGCGTAGGCCGCAGGTTCTCGGGTCTGCAGCACTCAGCGCTTACCGGTCTCCCGCAGCTGCGGCCTAACAGGCCGCTCCTAGGACCAGCGCGTTAGAAACAGTGCAGTGATCCGCTGCGCTCCCGTCTGTGGAAAACAGCGGTGCCCCTCAGTGTTCAGAATGCGGGGAGTGCATTTGTGTCTGCCCCCGATCCCATTAGCTATGGGTGCTCAGTTTGCCAGACCTCGGGGTCCTGTTCGCCCCCTTGATTCCAGTGTCCTCGCTCTGCTCCTGCATGGCTAGGCCTGAGCGATTCTAGCTCTGTGTGTGAGGCCAGTTCATGGACAGCAAGGTTTTGCTGCAGACAAGTCACGCTCTAGATTTCCCAAAGCTTGCATGCACCATTCTGTTTAGAAATAGCTTTGTGTGGTACTCCTGCTATAAAGGCGTTACCATAATCCCCAAAAAGGATGCGGTGACAAAGGGTTGCTTGAGGACTACACCCAAAGCAGGTGTTACCAGTGAGGAAATCGTTGCCAGCTCAGTCCTCTAACATGTAAATACACCGTCTGTTGCCATTCTCCCTGTGATGTATGTAAATCCCAGTGACTGCTGTGTAACCGCTCCCCTGCTGGCTTCCCTCAGAACCCACAGGTTTCCTCAGTATCTTGCCTTTGTTACTTGGAAAGTAAAACATTGCCACTGCACTTCCTGCAGTAATTTGGCAATATGGGCTGCAATTGCAATAATTGCGTGTGGATATGACTAAGTCAAAGCAAAGCAGCAATTTGTACCTACTTCCAACAATTATGTATAATCGATGCATAATTTAAGATGACCATTAAATCTGCCCCTGTTTCCTACACTTTTTCTGGAGTAGTGTTAGCAGGATGTTGGTTCTTCGTATGTGTTTGTTTTTACTACTCTGTGATTCTATATCACAGAATTTCAAAATTAACCAAAATGTAATTTTATTATCAAGCTCACTGGGAGCAGGAGTCCAGTACTCTAATTTGGAAATCACAGTCTCTGTGCACAGGTAGCATAGGGCTTCCTGCCACGAGCTCTCGCTGACCAGCCTCACACTGGCAGCACTATGGGACAGCCACATCCCGTTTCTGCATGAGTGTTTGTTGTGCTGAATGCAGTTTCACTTTGCCTGCCTCCCACAAGGGCTTCCCCTGGATGGATTCACAAACATTTAAAAAGAATAGATGAATTATTGTAGTGATAGATGTAACAGGTTCCAGGCTGCCAGTGATAAATTCATGAGCTGCAGTAGCGCTAATGCATGATGGTAGTTGTACGAAGATGCACACCAGCCTGTGCGTTCTTCACCCAGCAGGCTGGCACACTGCTTACCAAAGAGGTGTCCTCATCTTGGTGGAGAAAGAGGAACACAGCTTCACATCTCTTACCTGCCTGTTCTCCTTCAGGCTCTTTTCCTTTCTCTTCCCCGCTTCTCTCCTCCACTCCCTTATACCTTAAGCCCTGTATGTTTTCCTTCCTGGGGTGACATTTAACTTGAATTGAGTGTAGAGTCAAGTACTACAATCATGTATCCTTAGCATGTTGTTAGAGCTCATGAGCATACTGAAGGGTGTTAGATTTAATATCAATTTCATGGTTAAAGAAGTAAAACATCTCACTCTGAGGCCTTTAAGATTCTGTTCTGACATGCTGCTTGTTCGCACAACCTTTAGCCCAGACATGTCCATGTGGCCTGGCCCAGCCTATCCTGCAGCTGCTCCCTGCGATCCTGCAGAGCCCTGCACCATCATGGCAGCAGCTCTGCCCCCTAAACAGCCCAGCCCCTGGTGCTCACTCAGTGCTCACAGTGTGATCAGCACTGTCTCAGCTGAAACTGAGAGACAGGGAGAGCTCAGTGCAGTGCTAACTCAAGTTATGGCAAAAAAAATGCATGCATTTTGGTACATTGGCTAAACACAGTCCTGCAAATAGGGAAAAATTTGCAGGCATGCTTTCCATTTTTATAAAGAGGTTCGAGAACATGCTGCTAAAAAAATCATTGATTTATGTTTACAACTCCATTTTCAGTTGATATGAATACATTACCCGAGAATTTTCAAATGGAATGTATAGAGTTGCAGTCAGATATTCAGCCCCCCAAAAAATCGATCACATCTCTTTACCAGACTTTTATAAGCCTTCTCTTAGCAGACTGAGAAATATCCCTTGCTTCACAATCCTGTCACATTCACGCCATTGCTTTTTTGGCAGTACTTACATTTGTGAACAACTGATTTCAAGGATGAAGCATAGGAAAAATAAAATGTCATCAAAAGTCTTTGATGAACACCTTGAGAACTCATGGAGAACTGCAGCCACTTACCATTAAACCAGCCTAATATGTTAGTTTCAGAAGAATAAGGTTAAACATCCCACTGGTTTTGTTTTAGTTGCTCTTTTGTTGTTGTTGTTTCAATAAAAAATATTAAAAATTAAAACAAGCTTTGTTGCTTATAATACAATGACCACATCACATATTTCAAAATGCCTGCTTCAAAAGTAATGCCGCCTGTTTCACGATGTTGGCAGTATGGCAGCAGAGGTTGAACCTTCCCGCCAATATTGTTACGCGTTGTTGTGTGACAGCTGGCAGCAGAGGAGCAGTCTGACAAAATGGCGTCTGACATGGAAGTGCGCATGAAGCAATGGTGCAGAATTGAATTCCTCCATGGAGAAAAAGTGGCACCCTGTGACATTCACTGACGCCTGCTGAACCAAACAGTAAATGTGAGTACACTGAGGCAGTGAGTGGTTGCGTTTTGGCAGTGGCAACAGCGACAGCAGGTCACTTCCGCTGGTGCTGATTTTTATGAGCATGACATGCATACTCTTGTTCACTGCTGGTGGAAATGCATTGCTAATGATGGTGACTATGTTGAAAAAGAGTGCTTTGTAGTTGAGAATTTGATCTATCAAATAGCGTTCTTTGTATCTATTCAAGTTTGTGTGGAAATAAATAGAAGGCATTACTTTTGGAGTGACCTACATAATACAATTTGTATATACTCTGTGGGGCCCTGGCAAACCAAAGGTTGAACACCTATGCCTTAGCCCAAACAGAACCATCCTATGCCAAAAGGCTTCCTCGTTCAGCTGCTTTTTGTGCTGATCTCACACAGTTTACACAAGAACTAACCAGGCACCAGCGTTTTTAATACCTCATTTGAAAAGCACACATTATCCAACTCATGACTACAGTCACTTGATTCAAGATCCAGGTTGTGTTTGCATGAAGTCACACCTGGACCTATCTGAACAATGCCTGCTGGTAGCAGTATACCCTGGTGAACTAAATCCATGAGACAGTAAGGTCCCCAAATGATCACACAATCACACTCTGTCCTCTCATTTTTCTACTGTTTCACTGGCCATAGTAGGGACAGCAAACCATGTTTCAGATCTAAATATCTTGTTTCAGTGCCACTGAAAGATTAGGAGCCAAACTCTAGCAGCCCTTCTGTTCCTCATAGTCCTCTTAGCCAGACACTACAATGGGAGCCACGTTTCCCTGAGACCTTAGTCTCCATAAATAGGGTCAGACTGGCTGTTGGAATAGCTTCAGTTCTGTTATTAGTAATTTGTTAGTTTCTGCTGGGACAGAGTTTTTTTCTCCTGAACAGCTGGTATGATACTGTGCTTTGGTTTTAGGAGAAAGACAACGTGGATAAATACACCCGTATTTCTAGTTGTTGCTGAGAAGAATTGTAAACAGCTTGCTGCTCTGTTGCTAAGCAGAGTTGTACAGAGCCAAGGCTGTTCCAGTTTCTCAGCTCCTATCAGCAAAGGGCTGGGGGGTAGGAGGGTGGCAAGGAGCTGAGAGGGGACAGAATCAGGACAGCTGACTTAATCTGGCCAAAGGGATATTCTATACCATATGACGTCATGCAGAAGGACTTTTGAAAGGAATGGGAGTTCTTTCTCTCCCTTTTCCGCTGCTTAGGGGCTAGCTGGGCATCATTCAGCAGGTGGTGAGCAATTGCTTGTGCATCACTTGTTATATACATCCATACATATATATTTGTCATAACTACTATCCTTTTCCTTTTCTTTGTCTTAGTTTTATCTCAGCTTCTAAGTTCTACTTTGTGTACTTTGTTTCTGTTTTTTCTATCCCACTGTGAAGGGGGAAGAGTGAGCAAACGACTGCGTGGTGCTTAGCCACCTGCCAGGTTAAAGCACAACATAATTCTAACACGTTCTCATGCTATTCAGTCCATTCCCATGATTTTCCTTTCTTATGTGAATTATATAAGAGGTGAGCAATAACAGAAAAATCAGTTATGTGTTTACATCAATAACCTAGAGCTCCCAGCAGCTGCTGGAATTCCTTTTTGCTAGGTGGTTTCTGTGCATGTTCTGTTCTTTCTGGGGTGTCTGAAGGAATTTCTAGTCTTGAGGTTATTGATTTTTCTCATACACCTTCCATATGTTTGACTTCTGCTGAATCGTTTCCTTCTATCGGTATATCATTGATGCATACATAGATGGTAATGAGTGGTGGGCTACAGGCTTCTGCTAAAATCTTCACCAAGGCATTAAGGGAAATGGTATAGGAATTTGTAGGCCTAGGGCAGCCTGTTGAAAATGTACAGTATCCCTTTCAAAGTGAAGGCAAGTTTGGCTCTGTAGTGTTCCCAAAGTGGAAACATAAAAAGCATATCCCTTACATCTAGGGATGCCATCCATGTGTGAGATATCCCCCAAATTTGAGTTTTTAATTCTGCAATATTTTGTACAGTTAAGGCATTCGATTGCCTATAATCAGTCATAAGCCACCACTGTCTGTTCAGCTTTTTCCAGACATAGAATTATGCAGGGAGTATGAGTGATAATATCTCCTTTTCCCAAGTCTGTTACCACTCTGTAGATACCTGTAAAGGTGGCCACTGGCAAGGGGTTCTGAATCACAACAGCAGTTTTTAATGGAGCAGGAGCACAGACATGTTGTAGCTTTAGGCTCATCCTCTCCCGCATTAACAGCAAAACTCCAGACTGAATCAAGAGTTTCCACGTTCTGACACACAACGGAGCAAATCCTAAAACATTTGGTGTGCGTCAATGCAGTCTCCCCAGGAGCCACAGAGTGATTTTTGCTGTGAGGCAGTCCTTTATGACCACGTCAATCCTTGTAAATTTGACTTTATGGTGACCAGGCCTCACGTTCAAGAAAATTTGTAAAAATTCTCCTTGGTCCCCCTGGTATAGCAAGAATAGGTTTGATTTTGATAAACAGTTATACATGTATGAGTTCAGGTGTAAGATCATAATCCGAATTTTCCATTGGTTCATGGGTGTCATCACCAGATGTTCCCATTGTGTATTTTGGAATTGGCAGAATGTGTTAATCTGTGAAATTGTTTAGCCAAGACTGAGAATGGAGTCTGGTTTAGTAAAAGATTTAATTTTTCCTGCAGTTGCCTTTCTCTTCTTTCAGCTGATATCAACAGCATTTAAGTTCCCTAAATTCTATTTTTAGACTCATAGATTCACAGAATGGCTTGGGTTGCAGGGGACCTTAAAGATCACCTAGTTCCAACCCCCTGCCATGGGCAGGATTGCCAGCCACCAGATCAAGCTGCTGAGGGCTCCATCCAGCATGGCCTTGAAAACCTCTGGGGACCCACAGTTTCTCTGGGCAAGCTGTTCCAGTGCCCTCTGAGAGAAAAATTTTCTCCTAACATCTAACCTAAATCTCCAGTTTAAAACTGTCCCCCCTTTTCCTATCACTATTAAACCATATAAAACATCAGTCCTCCTCCTGCTTGTAAGTTCCCTTATATACTGGGAGGCTGTGATGCAGTCTCCAAAGAGCCTTCTCTTCTCCAAGCTAAGCAAGTCCAACTCCCTCAACCTCTCTTCATGGAAGTCCTGCTCCAACAGCTTCACATCCTTCCTGTACTGTAGGCTCAAAACCTGGACACAGTTCTCCAGGTAGGACCTCAAGAGGCAGAGTAGAGGAAGACAATCACCGCCCTCTCCCTGCTGGCCACCCCTCTTTTTAAGTTTTGGTTTTCAATCATGAGAGTATCTAACTGTCTCCAGTTTCTCTCAGTTTCCCTCTTTCAACAATTAATAGAGCGTTGTGTGAAAACACCACACTGAAGGGCAATGCTGAGGCAGTGCTGAGATATTCTTCTGATGCTAAAGGTGGTCAGAGGGCTATGTATGAGGGTGCACCTACAAATTCCGTGAAAATATTTTCAGCATTGAGACTGTTGGGAAAAATTTTTCTCAAGAAGGCTTGCCCAATTATCTTTATCGCAAAAAGAGACACAGGAGGGTCTTTAGCTTTCTTTGTTCAAATAAAGAGTCTACTGAGGGCATTTCCCCACAGGGTCTCTCCACCTACCAGAGGTCACAGACTTTTTTATCCCTATTTCCCAGCTGTATTGTCCCTTCTCCTTTCCTCACTGACTGAAGTGCCTGGAGATTACAGTCTTCCCAGTCCGCCTAATACATGTTCCCCCATGTATGTGAGTTACCCCGTGTTATCACACATCACATGTGTAATTAGCTCTAACCATATGCTGCCCAAGGCAGAGAATTTAATGAGAATTTAATATTAATTAGCCTGTTAAGCTTGCGTAAGTCCAAAGTCCGTAAGCTCAAATTGTCAGTTGACCTTTGTAAGTGAAGCCTTATTCGATGAGTTTACAGCCATCAAAGTGGAGAGGAATTTGCAAGCCTCTGCTCAATGTGTCTGCAAGGACACATTGTTCGTAAGCGTCTTGTGTCTCAAGACTGATTATATTACTGTGCGTCTCAAACACACTCCTAGTCTTGAACACACAAGTAATTCATCATGCTCAGGACAGAAGATTCAGTTAGCTCCTCACACACAGCCAAAGAAGCAGAGAAGTGAGGACAAGGAATTTTGGGTGGACACACAGCTGAGGGGCTCTGGAGAAGAGCGCACATGGTGGAAACCTGAGACCCACCACCACAGGTAGTCCAATACTAGTCGTACTGAGAGACCCCAGGGAGCAAAAGCCTTTTACAAAGGGCGAGCTGCTTCTCCTGCGCCTCTTCAGCCCGACTAGCGGTCGCCAGCTTAACGCTCCTGCTCGGTTCCTTCGCCTCACCTCACACAAAATGGCCACCGCCACTGAGGAGGAAGGCACCATCGCGGGGCTTTGGCGGGAAGGCAGCACAGGACAGGGAGGAGGATGCGTATGGGAAGGAGAGAAGGGGCAGGACCTGTGAGGAGAGGGGGGGAGGGGCAGGACCAGTCAGGAGTGAGGGGCGGGGGCAGTAGAGGAGACAAAAGGAGAGAAGTGGGGAGTAGAACAGTAGCGGAATGTCGGAGCGATGTGGGGTTGGTGGCTACGACGAGAGTGTCGTGTTGGGCTCCGTGGCGAAGAGTGATGCGGCGGCGGCGGAGGAGGAGGAGCTCAGCGGCTTGAGGTGGTAACGCGCGAGCGGCGCGCTCCGTCCCGCGCTGAGGGGAGGCCGCGGGTCCGGCTCAGTCCGCGGGCAGTGGGTCAGGCAGCGGGCACGGCAGGTCTTAAACTTTACTTGGTGGGCGTGTGATTCCGGGGAGTTTTTCCATTCTCTTGTCAGGCTGCTTTTTTACACCTGGGTCTCGGTGGTTCCTCGCCCTACAATGGCACCCGCTGATCTTACCTACATCGGTAACGTGTTAGTCAGTGGAGGTGTGAGAATCCTACTCAAAAAGAAAGAAACAAACAAACAAAAAAAAACCCAGCAAATACGATCACTGCTGTTATTATTTCTCTGCAATTTTAAATGTCATTTTCACGGTTCTTTATTTCATATTCTTTAAGATGTTGCAAATGGAACTGCTGAGCAGCTGCACTTTTGTTTGCGTTTACCTCGAGTCCAGCTGTTGTCAGGTGTTCCCGACACTCTATGCGTAAGGCATAGAGTGAGAAGGGACGGTAGGACATACGGTCTGGTTTTCTTTGAGGGAGGCTGTGCCGCTCTTTCTGACTGGCATTCGTGCTGGCCCGGGGCTGGCAACATCCAAACAAAGGCAGCTGACAGGATTAGCCTCCACTGCTCGTTGAATTTATAGGAGTGAACAGAAGATAATGCAATGGTTTGACTTACATTGTTTTTTTTTAAGGTTCTCTCTTTTTAACACCAGCATGACTTTAACAACTGAAATAGGAGGTAAGACAGATTCTTTTTCAATCTTTTTTCCAGGTTATTCTTTTCAGCAAACCGTTTCTGTGGATGTTGCCAGAGTTCATAACACCAAAAATTAAATATTAGAATCATAGAATCATTAAGGTTGGAAAACACCTCTAAGATTCATCTACTCTGACCATCCACCTTCCACTAATACTGCCTGCTAAACCATGTTCCTAGATACTACATCTTTGCTTAAGCGGGTCTAGGGATGGTGACTCCACTGCCTCCCTAAGCAGTGTGTTCCAGGACCTCACCACTCTTTCTGAGAAGAAATTCTTCCCAATATCCAGCCTACCCTGGCACACCTTGAGGCCATTGTCTCTTCTTCAATCACTGTTAGAAGAGGCTGACCCTCAGCGCACCACAAACTCCTTCCAGGTCATTGTAGAGTGATACAGTCTGCCCTGAGCCTCCTCCAAACTGAATAATTCCAGTTTCCTCAACCACTCCTTGTAAGACTTGTGCTCCAGACCCTTCACGGTTTCACTGTCCTTCTCTGGACATGCTCCAAGGCCTCAAAGTCTTTTTTGTGAGGGGTCCGAAACTAACACAGTATTCAAAGTGCGGCCTCACCAGAGCTGAGTACTGAGGGATGATCCCCTCCCTGCTCCTGCTGGCTTCTAGGATGCCATTTGCCTTCTTGGCCAGCTAGGCACACTGCTGGCTCATGTTTAACTGAGTGTCGACCAATACCTCCATACATTTATATGAGCTGCAAGTGCTCTTGTGAAATCTGTTTTTATTTAGTAGTTTAGAGGAAAAAATGGGCACACTTTCAGTGTTTCAAAAATAGTTCTGCACTTAACTTCTGTTCTTCCTAAGTGAGAATGCCTTGCTTACGAACCGTGTGAAATAGTTATTTTCATTCTGATACACAATACTTGAACTGAAAGATGTAGATGAAATATACGTCCATGTAATAGAGATATATGTAACTACAGCAGCAGATGTTATTGATTAAAGCTTTAAGATCGTTAAATATATCCGTTCTCTTCAAATACTTAACTGCATTATTATTTTAAATATAAATATGTGCACATTCATTTAAAACTTTAAAGTATTCCTTCTTTCTCTTGAAAGAGATTGCACAAACAGGTAGTAGTTAAATAATAATACATAATAATTTTATTGTAACCTCCTTGGCTTTTTTGCATACCTCATTTAATTTCCTTCTGTTTTATTCTGACAGTCTGCTAGTTTCAAGTGACACAAAGTTTTCTTAGTTCTCTTAAGGTTTCTTTTCATTTATCATTTTGCCAATTTGAAGACCTGAATGTGTTCAAAAATGTTGTTTTTTTTTAAATCAGCTTACTCAATTAGTATACTTTTTATCTGCAATCCATTGAAATTTGAGGAAACTTTTCCTATTGCTGTCATTTCCTAGAGCAGAACCTTTCATAGTTACTAAGAACTTGGCATCATTCAATAAGGATCATTTAAGATGTGCTTATTTGACTCGTTCTTCAATTTGTGGGAGTGAGGATTTTTCTGTTTTGCCAATGGACTAGGTCAGCATAAAGGGTACAGACACCAAGTTGAAGAAGTATTTATCTTTACTTACATTTAGAGCAATGAAATATTGAGTGAAATGAGACAGAATAAAGCAAAACAAAGTAATGCACCTAATCATTACTATGTAAGATTAACTGTAGCGACTAGGAGAGAGCCACATCAATTGCCCTTAATACTTCACCATCATCCAAATCTGCAATTGCTGGGAACCACAGGCTACAGTGGGGATTTGGAGAACCTTTCCTGGCAGCTGGGAGGTCCAGTGTGTTGTGTCCTTGTAGGTGAGGTCTCCGAAGTTACTACAAGAGGATCCAGCTTTTATATTACTGAATAAGCAAACTTACGTAATGTCAAGAGCGGAAACATCTGGTTTAATTCTCCATGGTAAAGAGATGTGATCAACTTGGTTGTGGTTTTTTTTTTGAGTTGCATGTCTGATTGCAACTCTATGCATTCCATTTGAAAATTCTCCGGTAATGTATGCGTGTTGATTGAAAATGAAGTTGCAAACATAAATTGAAACCTGCAGCTGCAGGGTGAGATAAACTGGGCCATGTGCAGCCTGTGGGTTGGGCATGCCTGCCGAAGACATTAATTTTGAGTACTTTCTAATATCATTGTTGTAGTTTTATAGTCTAGGGGTCCAAACTTGAAGGTTTCTCTTAATTTTTTTTCCCCAAGAGTTTTCCCTCTGTTTAGTTATTTAAGAAGTACAAATAATTTTGATCGAATTGTTTTATTCCTGATTTTTCCAATGTTGTAGTTTCAAGATCTAGTTAGATAGACCACTTACGTTTATTCAGTATCAAATAATTTGATACATGTATAAATGTGTGGAACAGTAAGACAGTAAAATCATCTTCAATTACTTGCCTTTAATTACTGTACTTTTTTTTCCCCTAGGAGTTTTTTCTCCAGAAATCAACTGTGTAGCTCCTGAGCCTTCATATGAAAACCAGGTATATCAGATATCTACAGAAATGATATGTTTCCTCCTATAAATATTTAACTATTAGTTATTAGTGAAATAACTGAACCTTCCAGTCTTTTTGTGTGAAAGAGCCCAGTGGCTTACAAGTGAAATGAATATTACAGGAAAATGGTCCTCACCTGTGTAGCACATTCTCCAGTAATGTATCAAAGTCTGGTCCCTGATATTTCGTGAGGATACAACCTTTCAAATTTTAGCAACAAGTGTAATGAAAAGGTGAAGATGTTGTGGAGCACAAACTTTTTATTACATTCTCTTCAGGTTCTGAAATATAAAAATCTGGGTTAACCATGTTGGAAGACTCATCGTAAGATTAGCTGTGATCCAATGTTGAGATAATCCTTTCTTTATAAAAGGAGATAATAATCTGAAATGTATAACCATGTCTGTTGCATGATGGTGGGGTAATCTAATCTACGTGTAATTCTGAGTTCCCCAATCTTCTAATTAGCTTAGTTTTTAATGAATTTGGCATGGATGGTAGCCAGCTTACTAAAATTTGTTCTGTTGAGCAATCAGCTTTTCACCTGTGTATGACATCCTCATGTAATTAGAAACAAACAGGTTCTTACTGTATAACAGAAATTCTTTTAAAACCTGAGACTCTTATATTACCTGTGATGTTGCTTGAAAACGTCCTTACATGCATATCTTACAAGAAGAGCTTTTAAAAAAGAATTAAAGTGTATACTAAAGGATAGAAGCTACAGTGGGGGGAAAAAAAAAAGCACAACAGAAAACACTCTTTCTACTGAAGTGAGTGTGTTAATGGGGGGCTACGGAACTACAAATAAATGTCTTTCAATAGCCAGTGTAGGGAACTTCAAATAAAACAAAATAAAGGTGTTATTTCAGAGGCTTTCTCTATAAGCTTGTTTTTCAGGGTGGTCTTGATTGAGATTCCCTTAAGGACAGGGGAAAGGAAAACAGTTCCCCCTTGCTCACTCCTTTTTTCCTCTAAGAACTCATCCGACAATAAGCTGCCTAACCTAAGTCTTTGACTTCACAGCTGCTACCAGGGTATTGTGGAATCGTAGAATGGCTTAGGGTGGAGGGGCTTTAAAGATCACCTAGTTACAACCCCCTGCCCCTAAATCTCCCCTTGTATAGTTTAAAGCTATTCCCTCTTGTACTGTCAGTATCAGACCACATAAAAAGTTGTTCCCCTCCTGCTTATAAGCCCCCTTCAAGTACTAAATGGCCACAGTGAGGTCTCCCCGGAGCCTTCTCTTCTCCAAGCTAAACAAGTCTAACTCCCATAGCCTTTCTTTATAAGATAAATATTCCATCGCTCTGATCATAGTGGCTCTCTTCTGGACCTGCTCTAACAGCTCCGCATCCTTCCTGTACTGGGAGCCCCAGACTTGGACACAGTATTCTTGTTGGGGCCTCACAACAGCAGAGTAGAGGGGGACAATGACCTCCCTCTCCGTGCTGGCCACCCTTGTTTTGATGTAGCCCATGATACTGTTGACTTTCTGGGCTGCAAGAGCACACTGCTGGCTCATGTCCAGTTTTCCATCCATCAGGACCCCAGGTCCTTCCTCACGGGGCTCCTCTCAATGAGCTCTTGCAGTCTGTACTCACATCTCAGATTGTTGCTAACCAAGTGCGACACCTTGCACTAAACATCACTAGATTCTTGTGTGCTCACCTTTGGAGCTTGTCAAGTCCCTCTGGATAGCATCCCTCCCTTTTATTGTATCACGTACACCACTTGGCTTGGTGTCATCAGCAAACTTGCAGAGAGTATTCTTGATCCCACTGTCTATGTCATTGGTATTGAAGAGCATTGATCCCAAGATGGACCCCTAGGTGATACCACTCACGACCATACTCTGCCTGGCCAAAGAGCTGCTGATGACGACCCTCTGGCTACAACCATCCAACTAATTCTTTATCTACCTAATAGTCCAGCCTCTCAAATTTCATGATAAAGATATGGTGTGAGACCACGTCAAAGGCCTTGCACAAGTCCAGGTAGATGACATCAGTTGCCCTTCCTTTGTCCACTGATGGCATCACTCCATGATAGAAGGCCACCAGATTGGGCAGGCATGGTCAGCCTGTGTTGAAGCCATGCTGGCTGTTTCAGATCATCTCCTTATCTTGCACGTGCCTTAATATAGCTTTAGGAGGATCAGCTCCATCATCTTCCCTGGCACAGATGTGAAGTTCGGTGGCTTTTTGTTTTCCAGGTCTTCCTTTCTCCATTTTTTGAAATAGATCAGCCAACGTGCAATTTCAGTGAGGGATTCTTCCAAGTCTGAGAAGGACAAACCTGCTTTCCCTATCAGGAATTATCAGAAAAGCAAAGAACCCCTAAGTACTCTGGCACGTAGTTTTTGTAATTCTCACAAGTTTTTAATACTTTTTTTTCTGAGAGATCTATTTAACATTCCATTGGCAGCTTGGTTATCCACAGCGTGGTGTCAGTATCAAATTTAAATCTTTACTGAAGGCTTTGAAGAATGGTATTGAGCTGTCGTTCTTCATCATTCTTGGTAATTGCATGTGTAGTACCAGTCTTTTTGTTATGTGTCTTTGCTAATCCCAGTGCTGTTCATGAGTATTAGATTTTGCTGTTGATCAGGTAAAAGAGAGGAAATGGCTTTGGAGTTACCTTTTGATTTGTCAGATTTTGAATGGTAATGATTCTGCTCCACTGTAAGCCTATCTAATTGAGTATTGCAAGGTACTGCGTGTTTTCCATGTCATCTGTTTTTATTGCTTCCTGTTCCAGCACTAGTGCTTGTTTGACCACTGTTGTGAAGAAAGCTTTGAGGAAAAGTAACCATCAGATGTTGTTCATCATTTTTTTTTAAGTTCATTTAGCCAGATTATTAGATAAGTGCCAATACAGCACGAGAGAGTGTGAAAATGCTGTAATCTCAGCCTTATATTTGCTGGCGGCGATGTAAGACTGATTTAGATAAACTGAATACAACCTGAGTGTTACGAATGTAACTCAAAATTAATACTAATTTTTTTTTTTGTCCTTAAAATAAAGAAAACTTTGGAGGGAAGAAGAAGTTACCCCATATCTTTTGGAAACTGTAACCAAAATTTCAGTAATGTATTATGTGAAACATCTAACCTGGGAGTATTCTGAGCAAGAGTTATCTGCAACTACTTATATCAACATGCAGTGGTCAAACATTGCCTCCATTCCTCATTTATCCTTTTTCTTCCAGCACACTCCAGTCATGGCTTTTGTGGTCAGAGAAGTCTGAGCAGTAGAGAAGGTTCCTAAGCTTATTTATCTCTTTCTGGTAGTGGGAGTGCTGGCCGCATTTCATGAAGAGGTTCTTAGCATTTGCCACTGTATCATATGTCTTTATGCTGTTGTCTTCAGCCTCTCCCTGGTTGTCTCCTACTATTGGCCTTTTGAGGCAGAAGGCCATCTCTGTGCTTTTTGATTTTGTTTCAGTTCATCCTGGAGCAGGTCATTGCTTTCAGGTCCATAGATACTTGACAAGGAGACTCCAATTGAAATCAGATGTGTTGCTGTGTCTGTGGCAAAAAATAGCTGGTATCAGCAATTCCTATTACAACGTCATAGGCCATCATAAGAATCTCTGCAGGCCTGAAGGCATTATCTACAAGGTCATGGAGAAATTAAGATCTTAGTGAGTAAATGGAATCCTTGCTGTCATCTATTCTTAGGAAAACTCTCATTAACTTACAGTAAAATATCAATTTCAGTATTTCTTTTGGAAACTTGTACAACTAACCAATATCCAGCCATAATAGTGGGGGTTAGCAAATGAAACATTCCCATTTTGCAGAACTGAACAAAAAATGCCCGTGCCTTTGGAGAATAGCCAGATGAAGTACACTGAGAAGATTTCCACAGAGGATATTTTGCGAGCCTGTAGAAGGAAGACTAGAATTGGTTACTACGAACTGTACTTTTTCCTTATTGGCTGATGTTGGCACTGGCAAGGTACAGCAAGAAAAGATCTTGTGAGGAAACCTATGGCCACCACAAGCTTCTACTGATTTGAAGAAAGGGCAGGATAGATACCTTGACAACCAGCAGTGAGTGATTGGGAATGTTAATTTTTGTTTATCTGCTTCTGAAAATACAAGAGAAGCTCATTAATCAACACGATCTCAACCATTCTGTGATTCTCTTTTTGCATCTCTTACGTCCCATTATACTGCAATAATCTTCAGCTCAGCATTCTCCCAAAAGCTGGGAGTGTTGATACTTCTAAGACTTAACTCTTTTGTGGTGATTCTCTTGTGTGCATGTATTGAAACACTGAACTTTGCTCGGAGTCCTTATTTGCAATGCACCTTCATTGCTTGCTCTTCTGT
Organism: Pavo muticus; assembly: GCA_016647715.1. Classification (NCBI taxonomy): domain Eukaryota; kingdom Metazoa; phylum Chordata; class Aves; order Galliformes; family Phasianidae; genus Pavo; species Pavo muticus. The sequence goes on from JACDJE010000199.1 coordinate 283,137, forward strand.
ATTATTCAGTCCACTTCCATCTTTTGTAACATTTGCAAGACACAATATCAATAACTTTTTAATTGTTCTCAAACATGTTAAAAAAAAGTCCTTATATCAAGATTCACAAAGAAGATATGAATGTACTGCCATCTGCTGGAAGTGGTGTGCCTCTTTCCAGCTTGCTCATACAGTGTGTAGGGAGAGTTAAACATATAGGGGTTGGCTAAGCTTTACTTTTAGTCTTAGCTGTTTGGTGCAGTGAGTTTATTAACCCACAGTTTCTATATCCATGGTCAAGTAAGGTTTCTTAGATGAGACCTCTACTTGACTTCAGTGTCCTATTTCTTCCTGTGTGAGTTTCTGATTTGGAGGATGGCCATGCTCAACTGTTAACCAGTGTGTGTTTTCTGGGTGAGACTGGGGCAGTGAGGTTCTGGGTTGATGCTAGAAGGTCAGCAGTATTTGTGTCTAGATTAAGGAGCACCTTGATTTGGAATGGTACCAGATATAATGGAGACACGAAGGTAGTGGGATTTGAACCAAGGCTTCCAAAGTACTGTGCTTCTGCTTAGTGAAGAGATTCACAGATGCCATGATGGCTGGTATTCAAATTTTATAAAAAAGTAATGAACTAATGCTGAGGAGATACCTTTTCTCATTGTTATTCTTATGTAGTATTTCTTTGTGAAATGAATTGCACGAAGCATATCTCTTCTGAAACTGCATCAACCACAATGTTGTTATTTTACTGTTGACCTACTGACTGAGGAGGAATCCTGCTCCTCCCTTGATTGAAAATACTGTCGGTTCAGACCACATTCACCAGACTGGGGTGCACAAAAGAAAATGTCCTTATTTAAGAATCCTGCCAGTGCTTCAGTCCACTTGCCAGCTATCTCAGCCCTATTCCTTCACCATCTTTTCTGTCTATTCCAACAGACAGTTGTAGGTATAGGAACTGTAGGCATTGGGCTTTGAGTGTTTTTACAGACAAATGAGAGGAGAGGGAAGATGCTGAAGTTATGTTCGGCAAATTTGAATTGTTTGTAGTCCCACAGGATTTTGCTAACAGGTGGGCACTTGTATTTAGAATGGAGGGAGGTGTAGAATACTAGTCATATTTAAGTGGTGGATTTCAGTTGCCGTTTGGGTGTTTAGGATCTTAACATGTTAGACATTTATGCCTGACTGATCTTTCTCCAATAATATAGATGTCAGTTATACCTACCCTTCAGCTGGTGCATCAAACCTTATTTGTAGAAACTTAATAATGTACATACCTCCCATTTACTCTACAATTCTTCAAGCACAGAAAGTTGTACATGAAGAGTTTCTCTTTTCCCCAATTGCTTGAAGTTTGCAAAAAATTGAGAAGTAATCTAAAAATAAATGGTTAAGTAAAATGTAGTCAGTACTCAAAAAGGAAAAATGAGCTACATGAGTACAGGGTAGGAAACAGCAGACTGGGGAAAAAAACTTAAATCATCACACAGCTGTAATGTCTTACAAACTGAACATGAGTCAACACAGCCAATTTTCTGCCCTTTCTATTTTATTGTGTGAGCGTTCTCCAAATTCCATTACCAGCTATGTTGAAGCGTGCTAGCAGTACACAGTATTGCCTCTTGCAGGCAGCAAGAGTCTAAAAATGTACTGAATTACCTTAAGCTTCGGTATTTATTGAGCAACACCACTGTTATAGACAGATAGAAAGATATGTTTTAGGACTGCAGAAGCAGTTGTAAATGGAAAAAAAAATCACCTATTGATTGGTATAAAAATGAAAGCAACTATAAGTAGAGAATAAACAGCAGTATTTATTTTCTGAAAACGGTTGTGGTTTTGTGGTTTTGTACTCAGTGTGAAAACTCAAACCTGCAGCCTCCAGTGATACTTCTAAGACTTTGACCTGACGCTTCTGAAGCACAAGTGCTCCGTACTTCCGTATCCACATAAATACATAATCAAAACTTACAGTATACAACATTCTAATAAGCATTTTTTATATTGTATGTTAGCTTTCATTGTTTCTGGTGACAGAAGATTGCAGTGTCTTTCTTTTGAAGACTTTTAACACCACCAGGTCATTCACAGTGGCGTAATATCTTTGATTTTGTAACAGTTTTAGTCTCCCTTATTCTGGATTTTCTCTGCTAAGGAAGTCAACAGGTGCTCTTTTGAAACTGAGGCTTCTGTCTAAATCTTATTAAGAGGTAGTATGAATTCTTAAGGTAGGCTTACAGGTCTTAGAATTTATGCAAAAACTGTAAACAAAACATGTATACCAATAACTTGTACAGTGAGTGTTGATTATGTGCTTTTTAGAAAGAGCTGTTCCATTCCTTTTTGTAAACATTTTTTTAATGTGTAAATTTCACAGAAATTAAGTTATGAAGATCTCTCTCCAGAGGCAATCCTGTGTCCAGATACCTTTCTGGAGGAGATACTAACACCACAAGATATATTTCTACATGTTTTAGAAGATTGCCAGAGACCCACCGTGGCTGTGATTGACACAGACAACAGCATAAAGGAACAACCCTCCAATAATGATAAAGATCTTTCATTGTCAGCCTTTGGGAAGATTCTCATGGAATCACTGTCACTCACTGAACCGAGCTTAGGGACTGGTGAACTTGAAATCAGTGATTGGTTGAGATTTCCCAGTGATCCTGGGAGTCCTACAGCGATAAACCCATTGAATGGTGTTTTAGAGTATCCTGATCGTGTCTTTTCCAGTGATGCACCAGCAGATGAGAACAGTGATGCTCTGCCAGTAGAGCTTGTGACGCATCTGAATTCTATGTCAGGATCTGTAGTACAGCCTGACACACCCGTAGTGCCAAGCAAGAGACAGCTTAACACCAAGGAAGTGCAGGCAAATTCAGAACATGATATTGCCAGGCAAATGGGGGATGACTCTGTACAGATAACAAGCATGCTTGCGCCTCGGCTTCCTATGATTCAGGTGGACAAATCAAAAGCTTTAACAGGATCTAGCTTGCAGAGGACAACATATGAGCAGGTACATAAATAGTTTAATCAGTATTTGAAAAGTTATGCTTATCGGAAAATATTTTCTGCAGTAGTCAAATTACTTGGAGATAAAAATCTTAATAGAAAAAAAACTGGCATCAGTAATTTAAATGCTTAATATGTCTTCATTATTTTTGTTTTACAAGTTTAGTGGTGTTTTTCTGTTTTAATATATCCATGTTATGAAAGTAGCCAAGCTTAGTGGTATAAGAAATCCTAGTAGAATAAATCAGTGGCTCACATGGAAATCTGGAGTCAGCACAGGAGTTTCAAAAACTCTTGGTACTTTTGCATATCTTATTTGTATGACATTGTTACTAAGTTCCAAACCACTGTTCTGTGATTCCACTGTAACACACTGGCATAGTGGCCAGTTGGCATTGGTGTTTTGTTTTTTTTTTGTTGTTGTTCTTTTTCCCCCCATATTATAGCATGCTGAGTTCTGCTTTCAGAATTCCTGCTGCTGTAGTGGCAAGTATTACAAAAAGAAATTACAGCTCTGTCTCTCCCAGAGACTAGCAGGACTGCTTTTGAGAATCTTTAACAGGTGTGTTAAGAATTGCATTTCTGTTGTTTGTTTCTGCCTCTACAAGAATGAGCGAAAAAAATCGAGACATAGTTTTGTGTTCATGTCCTCCCCTGAAGATGCGGTACATGTGGATACAACATTTGATCTTTTTTTTCCCTCAAACCCTGTTCTTAGAGAGGGTTACAAAAGGAAAGAAACACTGTAATTACTTAATATTTAGGGGAACATAGGAGAAGTAAATTTACGCTATGGAGTGTAGCAGACATCCCTTGTAAATCTGAAATCAAGTTATCTGCATTATCTTTGAATAATCTGGAACTCCAAGTACGGAATCACAATACAATAACTAGCTATTTTACTTGGTTTTATATTCACTCTGTTTCCCTAGGATGATATAAGGCATCCAAAAGCTAACAGTTGATTCAGTCTTTGTTGGTAATATTGAGTAAAACAATGTGTAGTCAAGTGTGCTACAAAGGTAGCTAATGTAAAGGTGCTGAAAGATGTCTAGGCTACTTGTCTTAGAACAACAACTTACAAAGGCTTACAGTTAAGATTATGAAACAGGGTCCTTTCAAGATGTGAATCTATAATCTCTTGTCAATTAATAATTATTTTTAGAGGGTTTTTTGTTGTTGTTTTCATCTGCTGCGTTTAAAGACAGAAAGGAGAGGCAACGAGGAAAAATGAGATACTTGTTTTAGTATATTGCCTTCTAACAGTGTATTATTCCCCTTTTTTTCTTGTCCTTGTTTTTTCAGAGGATTCTTGTGCTGCAACAAGGACTCAAAAGTGGAGAACCTGTACTGTTCTGTAGATGTAATCAAGATAGCCCATTTTTTGTCCCAGAGAAGTACTACTAACAAGTTCTCCCACATCACTTTGAAGGAATTCACATGCATGTGTGCTGAGGGTGTGCCCTAAGACTTTTAGTGTTAGTCAAGTGTATAACAACCTAATGAGTACCAGCTGTTTAGCAACTTGATTGGTACTCAGCAGCATATCATGCTCACTTGACTAAAACACAGAATAAGCTCAACTAACTCAAATGCAATTTCCCATATGATGACATATAATTAGGATGGGATTTCGCTCACTTATTGTTAGAGATAAGCCTTTGGTGTAAAGCAGTAATTTAGGTTCCACTTTGCACCATTTGAAATGAAATGAGTCACTCTCTGTAAGTATCTGGTCCTCTTCATCAGTGCTAGGGGGAACCGGGGTGTCTAATGTCATCTATACGCCTGGCTTTTAGAAGTCTGTAGGTAAATTAAGTGATTCCCTTCTGTAGTGGCTGTAGATGAGGATTAGTATATGTTCAGAAACAGCATCTCAGCTGGTAGTTACTGAACCTCACTCAGGTGAAACATGCTTCCTGATCTTACACACTTTTCTAGACTAGTTCAGGAGGGTAGGAGCTTGTGTTCCTAGAAAACTGAAACGAATCTGTTAAGTCATTTCACACATCCAGCTAAAGAACTTTTAGATAATAACAACTTTTATTCCCTGTCATCCAGGTTAGATATATTACTTATGTTGTGATACAAAGTATTGTACTTCCCTTGGAACCACATGATGTGGCATACTGCTTTAGGAATGCCTCTCCTGTGAAAACTTCTGTCTCTGCTATCTGTAGAATTTTAGTTGTTAAGTAACTTCTCTGTTATCTTTGAGCACATAAATAATTCATAGCATGATTTCTTTAAGTTCTTCTATCTACAGTCCTTGTTTTAACTGCGTGCTTACCAGTTGCATGTAATACTTCTATTTTGTCACAGCTTGTGAGTGGTCATCAGAAAGGGAAAGAAGTAATTTCAAATTATTGGAGTGCCACCTATAATGAAAAGCGAACTAGGAAGGGAAGTTCACATTTAGCAAAGGCTGTTTTATGCTCAGAAACCACTAAAACAACATCAGGGAGAACAATGGAGCTAGGAGAGACTTCCTCAGTAAGGTATGGAAATAGTGTTTCCAGTCATGAACAAATGCCAAAAGGACTGCAAAAACTGCCTCACAATACAAGAAGTAAAGCTAAGTATTTTAGGTATGACAAAGGCATGTGTAGTGTTCCTAAATTCTTCTTTTTATTAATGTACAACACATACAGACTACATATTCTTCATGTTAATGACTTCAGATGATCCAGAAGTAAGGTTTTTCCTTCATTTTAAAGATATGTAAGTCAGTTTCCCTCCTGATTTTTTTGCATTTATTCAGTACTAAATTGGCATGTATCCTTCCACGCTGTTAGAAACTTCATTTTAAAGTCAAATATATTAATCTTCGTAGATCTTCTGAAAACACAGCTTCTTATAGAGAATGTTTTTGTTGATTCAAACAAATCTCTTGACAGTAAAATTCAGAAATCTTCTAAAAACAAGCAAGATCCAGAAATCAACATGTCCCAAGAAGCATGTCAGAATGAGAATAGAAAAGCCGACCAGAGAAGGAGGAGCAAGAGAATCAGAGATAAAATGAGTAAGATAGCTGTCTGATAAGTATCAGATAATTACTTTTTCATTTGAACAACTGTACTGAACCAAATGTAATTCAGAGTCTTTCCAGTATATTGTGACATGAATTTCTTTTAGAAAGATGGTAGAAACATTTATGTTAATAATTAAAATTATCGATAACTTATTTTGCATGCTTAAATCTGCGTATTACCATCTAGCAGTTGATTTGTATACACAAACTCAGTAAGAATAATGAGAGTTTTTTCAGAATGCATTTTTTATTACGCAACAGTATATGAAGCATTTATGGAATATTCTATGAAAGAGAAGACAATTGCTTTCGTACAAGATCCTAATTCTATAATCTAGTATTTGATGTGCAACATCACTTTGAGGGCAGTGCAGTCCTTAAGAATTCACCTATACAAAGCATTTTATTCTATTCTAAAGGCTTTCTTTTGTTATTCTATTTATGTGTAAGGTAAGGTTATAGACCTTCCCTCTTACTGTCACTGAGCGCCCTTTGAAGTTCCTTGCAGTGGCCTTTGTCAGAGAGGAAGATTGCTGTTTTTTGTACTTTGAAGATGCGGAGAAACTCTTTTGACTCAGAGAGTAGGAGAATACAGAATTTCCATACTTATATGCTTACTTTAGAGCTAACCTTTAAGACTGAGATCTTAAAAGTTTGTTCTTGTTAAAGCCCCCTCAGTATGGATTTATCTGTGCAATTACAATCATTCGAATAGGTTAAAAAGTTTGTAAGTATTTAAACTGTAACAGCTACATTGTAGATCTTAGAAAATATCAATAATTCTACTACCAATTATCAACCCTTATCACAGGGTTTTCATTATTCCCCATAGGAGTACAACTTTTGTGAGATTCAAATTTAGATGACTAACTGCTAATCTATTTAATGACTTAGTTTCTACTCAAAGAATAAGCTGCTGTTTTTGGCACAATTTTTGCAGAAGGAATTGCACTGCCTATAGAGGTATTTTCATGTTACTCTAACAAATTCACTTCTCTTTTACATCAGATCTAGTAATCAGGAATCTGTGAGACATCTTAACTTGGTAATTCACTGAAAAAAAAAGAAAAGCTTCACTAAAGTTATGGTTTGGATCATCAGGCATCAGTTGGTCTTGACACTAGGAAGGTGGTAGGGAAGGTAGGGTAGAAGTAATAGGACTTGAAGTAACAATGTCTAGTTAAATTCTGTTAAGTATAGCATGAAACTGCACCTTGTTTTATGTTTGTCTGTGTAGTGTAATCCCTCCAAAGCTTCTTGGCTGATTTAAATAATCTTAACACTGTATCTTAACACAAATAATCTTAAACACTGTATCATAATCTCCAAGTATTCACCTGTTGGAAGGTGCTGAGTGAGTCCATTCTAAAAATCTATGCAGAGTTGAGCACTTAAGAAGGTTGGGAACAGCTTAGTCTGAGCTCACAGTATACCACAATTCACTAAACAGTAGACACGTTAGGTATTGTGAGTTACAGCCCTTAGAGAACTATGGCTTGCTTCAAATTTCTGTTCCTAACACCTTTGGGACAGTGAACAGCATCTAGTACAAGTTGCGAAGAAGAGCAGAGGAGATGTAGTCCCTACAAACCGTGTATCATCAATGCCCATCTCTACCGTGTGATATGTGCTGCTAGTAAAATGCAGTACAGCTCGTCTGTGTATCAGAAACGATTCCATCCAGTCTGAAAAGTACAGTGAATGCACAGTGGAAGATAGCATTTCTTTTGTAAAATAGTGAACTAGAAATTAATAACAGTACCTTTTAGTTTTTTACGTTCAGGTTTCTGACTCTCAAACAGAGACAATTTCTGTTGGATAGCTAGTGATTTAGGTCCAACAGTTTTCTTCGCTGCACAGTTGACTGAGCTGTTTGTGAAATAACTGAGAAACTTGAGGAAGCTAAATTTTTCACTATTCCTCTGTAAATATTCCTTGGTTGTGAAGTAGAAGTTTTAACATGTAGATAATTACAAAAAAAGTGCTGATAAATTTGACTGTTAATAGATGTTACTGAGGTACTGACTAGCTTTTGAAGTCTGTTCATCTGTAATGAGTTGCAAACTAGCTTTATCAACTGTTAGGAAAGAATGCACTTTGCAAAATGTCATTAAAGGAACAAGAAGCCTAAAGTAAATACTTTTGTAAAGTCATGTTCCTGAATGTTGAACTTAATCTGGAGTTTTGTTATGGTATTCACTGTGGCATCTTTTTTGAGTGGAGCTATAATTTAATCTCTTTATTTATTTTTTTTTTTAGGACAAGAAGTCTATCATAGGAGTTTCACAAATCCTCAGTACCATTTTATGCTTTCAAGAATAAACAGGAGGAATGCTTATGGTGAGACCTTACTACACAGAGCTGTTGTTGCTGAAGATCTAAACCACGTACATAACCTAATAAAAGCTGGTGCAAATGTAGATGATAAGGATTATGCTGGTACGTTGCAGCTGTATTAATGTACTATTTTCAAAATATGTGTAGGTATAATAATGAAAGTACATAATATGAGTTTGTGCAGTAAAAGACTAGATCTGTGACTGGTCAGTAGATTGTTGTGTTTTTATTGGTTTATTGGTTTGCTAATTCTTCATGAAAAGGCAAATAGACCTATGTATAAAAGTGTATTAAAAAAGGAAAATTTTGCTGAAAAAGTGAGCGCTGAAAAGCTTAGGAAAAACTGCGGTTAAATTCACTTAGCCTTAATTCAGTGTGCTGTGCATTCTCACCACAGCGTAGTCCCTTAATTATATAATCAATATAACGTGTTTCACGGATATTTTATTCATTCCTGGAATGTGTCCATCTTGTGTGGTGGCTAAGATTTCACAGCTTTTCTGTGGGAACAAAAAATACTTTGTCCTGGGGCTAAAGGCGGGTATCTTTTGGACAGAAGCACAACTGCACAGAATATGATTTAGGAAAATTCCTCGAAGAGATGGGAAGCTCACCTGGCCCAGCTGCTTTATTCTGTAGCGAGGAAGATATCATGAGAAAGGCACTGACACACCCATGCCATTTTGAAAAGCACTTTCATCTTACTCTCTTTGGATAATCATTGTTTTGATTGTTATATTCTAGCCCTCTCCTTGTCTATTCCCTTAAAACTATCCACCAATTATCCATATATTACCTAACCTTTTTCATTCCTGCTCCACTTTGTTACTGTGCTTCAGAACCTTACTGAATACTTGAGGTTGATTTTTGTTTTTCCTTTTTATTTTCTGGACATTAGAATGAAGAATATGGAGAACATGGGAGAAATACTGTCTGTGGTCTCAGTTTGAACCATTATTTGAAGTCCCTTGAGGGAGTTAAAAAGTAATTTCAGTGAAACTTTGTCTTCTCTGTAGTTTCTGGAGAATCATGTTGTTCAGCTCTAGCACTGGAACTCATGTTCCAGGTACAATTTTTCAGGATAATATTACTATATTAGATAGAAGATACTTTTAATGTAGGAAGAAATAGGTTCCTTCACTTACGTGAAACTTTCGTCTCTTTTCCTTAAATGATTTCAAGCTTTTGCTCCAGAATATGAAGTTACTAGAATTTCTTCATCAACTAGGTGCTCTATAAAATGCAAGGGACTGGAAGATCCTTTGTCTTTTTCTCTTAGTTTTCTCACTCTACAAAAAAAAGAGCTTTGCTATAATGAGTGTTTAAGGAACTGATTCAAGGCTATGCTAAACCCAGTACAAAAACTTGCTTTCTATCTTTTATTTGTCCTCAGCACCTCTTCTTGGAATATAATTGTTCTGCGGTTCATGAAGCTGGCCCATGTGGAGCTGCTATCTTGGCTTATTCCATATAGCTGAGAACAGATATGGAATATTATACTGCTTTCTTTAGAAATTTGAAAAACATTAAAAACATTTTTGGAGATGCTGCCTTATATTTTTAGTTGCAAATAAATGTTGCTAAGACGTGGCTATCCTTGTTGGTTTTTTTGTCCCTTCTTTCTTACTTACCTTCTTTATCATGGTCATAAAGATAAAAGATCATAATGAAAATATACGTTGTTCTTAAAATAGCATACGTGTTGCATTCAGGAAGAAATTATTAAGGTGTAGGAGGAATAATTTCTTTCTATTTTTTTCAAAAGAAGTTTTAAAAGTGCTGTCTAATAGCAAACTAACGTTACTGCAGACCCTGTTTCTTCAGTGAGTGCAAATTTTGACAAAAAACTGAGAGCTCCCAACACCTGAGATTTTTAGTAAGCATTTCTTTATGCAATTCACTGTAAAACACATCAGTTCTTACCTTTTCCTTATCTCCCTCTGAAATATTTATCAAATAGAAAATCTAAAACTGATATATTTTTAATAAAATATTTCACCCGAATGTGAATATTTTCAGTGTTCAAGTTGTCTTTTCTTTAGGCTGGACTGCACTACATGAAGCAAGTTTAGGAGGCCATTACCAGATAGCAAATGAGCTTTTGAAAGCAGGAGCTGATGTCAATGCTAGAGGAGGTGAACAAATAACACCATTGCACGATGCAGTCAAAGAAGGCCGTTATGAGGTATACTCCAGTTTGGACATAAGTTATGATTTAAGAATATAAATTATTGTTGTTAGTTCAGAAAGTCACATAGTCTTGTTACATGTGGGCTTGTCCTTTCAGATTATGGCTTGATTCAGGAGTGAATAAGTCTTTTCTGCTTAACTCCTGTTCCAGCCATTACCATGCTTTACGATTTCTTTTCTGTTTGGGACTGTGGCTGAAGTACTGATGAATAAGTTCCTACTATTTCATACTCTTTGTTTTGCTTACGTTATAATCACTGCAGAAATGTTTTATGACCTAAGCAGTCCTCTGGAGTATTAATGATTTTTGTTTTCATGCTTGTTTTTTAGTAAGCATGGATATGTGGTGTGCGTCTGAAAGCACACCCAGGTATGTTTTATGTAAAAAATAATCTTGTGGAGAATTATGAATATATGGCTTTGTATTTTGTGTAGTCATAAGCAGAAAGCCAAATGAATAATCAGTGTAAATTAATTATAACTAATGTTGCCAAATGCTGTGGTTTCATAGCCCGTGTCTGAATTCCGGATTCTCTTTCAGTCTGGTAGTTTTTGCCTCCACCTGCCTGTGCCTGATTGTAGGGTGGTCCAGATTTCTGTCGTAGTTCTGCACATCACTTTTACCTGCTGACTGTTTATTTCTCTAGAAATGCATGTTTGCTTCCTATATTTATTCATTTCCAGTATTTTTCCCCCCCTTAGGCACTTCTGTGGAATGTAGTAAGTTCTGTCCATAAACATTTGCTCTCTTTCAGTTTTACAACCAAGATACTGCTTAATTTTTTTACCCCCGAGTCTCCCTATAGTAAAGAGGAAGGGTTAATGATTTCCCTGAGACTTGAGAGCCCCAGGCTTGGTTTGCATCTTGTGGATTGCAGACTCTTTGGAGGCTTATGAAATATTTCTGAGATCTGTGAAAGTATCGAAGAAAGTATCAAAGTTCGTGGTTAGACATGAAGGACTCTGCATCTCCATGTTTTAAGAGTCAGCAATTGGAGCAGTATTGGAAAAACACTGATCTCAGCTAGGTCACTTGGGGCACATCAACACCATTCTACTCAGAGCTGTGTTAATTGTTATGTGAGCTGGTACATCCATGTGAAATGGTACTCGCACACTGGGGCTCTGTTTGCTTAGGAACATTACAGTTATATCACTGCAGTGACTTAGCACACTTGACTTTTGGTATAGCTGTTTCTTTCAAAGTTACTTTCTCTAGATTGTTGTTACTGTAAATTGAAAATGTGGCTTTCAACTGCTTTATCCCTTTTGCCACTTATAATCTGGGAAAATTAATTCCTTATTTCACAGAAAAAAAAAAAAAGTAAGGATATGGAAAACTATGAAACTTTCTTATTAAGTGTGAGAGTATACAAATGTGATGTGCAGCTAAGGAAGAGTTCTTAATATTCCTTGTCTGAAAGAGTCCACAGATTTGGGACAGCTAGTGAAAATCAAGGGGGTTTTTGCGATGACTTGAATGCTGCTTTCTTTGCTGTGCTGTCAGGAGAATGTAAGAATTGAGAAAACTTTGTTAGCAGTTCTTGTCAGTAACAGTCTGGTTAGAAGTAATGAGGGACTTTAAATACATAGGTGTAGGATAACAGATCATAATAGATGCTGAAGAGAGAAAAGCAGAGGTACAAGGATAGCCATGCTAGTGTTGGAATAAGACTGCAGTCAGTGATAGAAAAGATCATCAGATTGTAAAATTTCAATGTCTTTTAAAAGTATTCTGCAAAACTAGACGGAACATTTTGCTCAAATGCTCTTTTTTTGAATAACAGCAGAATGAGGCTTTACAGCTTGTGCAGAATCTGAAATGTTGGTAAGACCATTTGAGTGGATTTCCTTTGACTGAATGTATATTGTACATCTGAAATAGCTGTCAATTTACTTTGCAGACAGGAGTCACAATAAAGTACACACCAACAGTGCAAATTATATTCTCTTAAACTATATGATTTAAATGGGTAAGCTGACTCATATCCTTAAATTGCTTGTTATTTTCCACTAATTATGAGCTTAGGGAGTGATGAATCCTATCTTGCTTTGAGAGACCTTGGCTTAGAGACATCAGGTTAGTAATATGAAACAACTCATAAAAATAAAAATAAAAATAGTAAGACTTTAAGATAATGGTGCATCTAGAGGAATGCTTGAGATGTAATAACTAATACAGGAAGTAATTATTTATTGTAGGCTTTAGGTTTATTTTTTTGTTGCTCATATTCTTAAGTACAGGAGAAGCCTGTATAAAGAAGGATTGTGGGAAATGCTGACAGAAGAGAAACAATCTGAAAAACTTGTTTTTTTAGGTAGCAGCATTATTACTCCATTATGGAGCTGATCCCTTATTAAAAAATGAGATGGGAAGGAGTGCATTAGATGAAGCTTCTGACCCACGTATGAGGAGACTGTTAAAACGCCATCTAGCAAGATCTGAAAGAGATTCAGTATCAGGTAGGAGAGAATCATTTTTGAATGGAGGAGTTCCAAATATCTGTTGCACGGTATTTCCTTAAATATAACTAGTAATTCCATGGATTTTGCTGACTGATATTCTAGTGAGCACTTCTTACCCAGCGCAATTGCTGTATGTTTGCAAAGTATTACAAGACAATGATATTCCTCTTTTTCTTGGACTAGAGCTGTTTCTATATTTGAAATAAAGAAGAGCCCAAGAGGTGTTGTCTGTCTTAATGTAAGAGCGTTAATTGCTTATCCTCAGCTGCTCATGTTAGGGTAGAAACTAGGGTAACATTACAATTTTGGGATAGTATTACTGTAGCTGAACTAAAGTGAAGGCTGAGTCTGTAAGGTGTTGGTAGGAGAACGTTTAGATTAAGGTGAGAGTTAGATCTTGTATGGTCTTAGGAGTTGGGAGGAATGTTCAGACAGGGTTGTTCGGACGGGGGGGGAGGTAAAGAGATGCCACAAGATAAGCCTTGATTAGAGTTAGAATTAGGACTGCTAAACACTGATGAGCTAGTTGGGCTGTGGCATGTCTGAAATAGTATCATAAAATGGTTTAAGTTGGAAGAAACCTTATCCATTTTCTATTTCCAACACTCTTTGTCATGGGCAAGGTTGTCACCCACCAGCTCAGGCTGGTGGGGCTGCCCAGGATTCCATCCAACCTGGCCTTGAATTCCTCCAGGAATGGGTCCACAACTTCTCTGGGGCAACCTGTTCCAGTGCCTCACTCACCCTTCTGAGTAAAAAATTTCTTCCAAGTTTCTAACCTAAATCTCTCCTCTCTTAGTGTAAAGCCATTCCCCCCTATCCTATCATAACCGGATTGTGTAAAAATTTGGTCTCCCTCCTGCTTGTAAGCTTACTTCAAATAATGGAACACTGCAGTGAGGTTTCCCAGGAGCATTCTCTTCTCCAGGCTAAACAAGCCCAGCCCAGATTTCAACCTTTCTTCATAGGAGAGGTGCTCCAGCCATTTGTTCATCTCTGTGGCCCTCCTCTGGACCCACTCCAATTGCTTTGCATCCTTCCTGTACGAGGAGCCCCAAGTTCGGACACAGTACACCACATGGGGCTTTACCAGGGCAAATAAGCTTATAGAATAAGTTTAGAGTCAGGGTTGTAAGGAGTACGCAGAAGCTACTGGCTTCAAATATAAGGTAAATAAAGATTAAAGCTGCTGGCAGGAATTTCTATGCTTGGAAGGTCCTGTGGTTAGAGTTTCAGGCTCCAGCCACCAAAAGTCTTGTGGATACTCTGAGCCTTGTTAAGATTGGTGGGATTGAACAACATTTAAAATTAAGATTTGGGTTAGAACTTGTCCTAATCAGTGTTCAATAGCTGCACTATTGTGCTTGATTTGGGACCAAGACTGGAAGGGCTGGAAGTAGATCACTGGAGATGGTCCTAAGGATTAAGGGTTAACATTTGGTAGATGAGATTCCTGGAAGTGCTGGAGAAAGAGTTGACATGCTGTGAAATGCCTGTTTAATTTATGCTGGTTCCAGCATGGGTCTCTGGGCAAACCTTGGGGCAGGGAGTAGTGTACGTATTGCAGTAAAAACAGCAAAGTGTAATGAACTGGGTTCAGTGTTTTGTGACCAGCGTAGTTTTAAGAATGCATTGTATGGATATATAGAGTATATTAATACTAGAGTCAGAACTTGGTAGCTGCTGTACTACTTATATATCAATTTATCAGCACAGAAAGTAGCTGGGAAGCTAAAACATGCCATCAAAGTATTAAATTGGTACTGGGAAGTATCCCTCTTTATTTTTACACTGAAGTCTTGGCTTTAGCTATTCCATATCTTTCTATGCCCAAGTTATACAAGGAAAGGCATCATTATCCCACTGTTAGTGGCTTCAGAATTCTCTTGGGACCAGAGGAGCCTACTGTAAGTTAGGGAAATGCAGCGGCTCTTCTAAGTTTCAAAAGTAATTGCTCAAGTCATTAGTCTTCAGAAAAATTTGTAAACATAGTACCGTACTTTACTCCACCCTCTCATGGTTTATACAAAACCCCTTCTACAATGACGATCAGACCCCAACATTTTAATATATATATATTTATGTATATATATATTTGAGATCCTTATAGAATGCCTATAGCTCGATAATTTTTCTAATAGCTAAATGTGATGGATACTGTTACGCATAGGGTTACAGACACAAGATGCTATGTATAGAAAGGAAAGAATTATAGTCCCTTTTCATTAATGGTTTCCTTCTGTCTTAATGTCATTTCAGGTGGAGGTGATGCAGAGAATACATTAAGTGCTCAAAGCACAGAGGATACAAACCTGCACCAGGTACATCTTTACAAAGAATCCCCTTGTTGATTTAGTACTGAACTGTTACGGACTTCTAGCAGTCTGCAGTAAACTAGAGCAGACAACTGCTTAAGAAATACGTTTCAAAACCAGCACATAATGTACTAGGTGTTACATATCCAGCAGAGACTGAAGCAGGATGACATTCAACATTATGGCAAACAGTTTGATAAATAGTTGCTGATCCCTGATGGTAATTACGGTAATCTGCAGCTTTGTGAACATGCATGACAGAGGCAGTCAGCTTTCTCTCATGCACAGTGGTTCTTACTGAGTTTTTGCAAGTGCTACAGAGGTAGTTTGCACAAAATGTGGTATGTTAGTGCCTCTCTGTATTTGCAGAAATCTTAGTAAAACAGCAAAAAGTTACCTGTTGCATGGTACTTGTTGCCTGGCTAATAACACTTGGACATAGCTGTTTCTTGCATCTGTGCAATAAGTTGTTTTTATTAGGTTTAAATAGGAAGAAGTTAGGGAACCTCTGCTTTGGCTGGGTTTGCAGATAGCACAGTTCAGCATGAAAATACTAAAGCACCAAAGGAAATATTTGCTAAACATGAACAAAGCAGAAGAATGAATTTGGTAGAATGTACTGAAAGGTCTCTGCCCGAAGGGGTTGTGGAGTCTCCTTCTCTGGAGACGTCCGCCTGGATGCCTACCTGTGCAACCTGGTCTAGGGAGCCTGCTTTGGCAGAGGAGTTGGACTCAGTGATCTCTAGAGGTCCGTTCCAGTCCCTACAATTCTGTGATGCTGTGATACAGTTCTTCAGGGTTTTGAAGGCAGAAAACTGAATGGAAAGAAACCTACAAAAAATAAGCATTCAAAAAATATAAATACCTGTTACTGATATTGCAGAGGCTATAGCCAAGGGTAAAACTACTCAGAAGTAATCTCAATCAGAAAGAATAAACACAAGAAGAAATATTTATCTTCTTTTTGTCCGTCTACATACCAAGAAATGAATACAGGGAAAACTTAATTCCCTGGGGTCAGTCCTAACAATGGACATCACTGTTGTTTGTAATTGTAATTGTTGCATTCTAGTTGAAGTCGTATGAAAACTGAGCTTAGTAAATTAGGCAGAATTGCAACAGAAAAACGACAGAAAGACAGAAATGACAGAAGCTCAGCAAATTCCGTTGTAATAGAGGAGATGTTCACTAGTCTATGTTGTTCTGCATCATTAGTTTTTAAGTAAAAAATGTCTGTACAGCTTTCTGAGACTACTGATTTAAAAGAACGTGATTCTCATTTGACACTTGCTTTGACTTCCTCTCAGAAGGGTTGATCACTGAGTAATAGTAATAATATGATAGACAGGAATCTAAATACTGATATGAGAATATCTTCAGAACAAATTATTTCTTTGCAAAACTCGCCAAATTGAGTTACATCTATTGTTGATGGAAACAAAATTAATAGAGCAACTCTGATTTTGTAACTTTCTTTGGCTTTGTTTTAACAGGGTTCCTTACAAACAGATGAGTCAGAACTAGCGTGTGCAAATCTTACTGGTTCAGGCAGGGCAGACATATTGCAACAGACTATTGGAAATGAGGTGCAAAACACCTATACTAATATATTGGATGATAGAACCAGCTGCACGGAGTGCACTCTTAAAATAAACACAGAAACAGTCCTAGTGCATGAGCTTGTAGCAACTACTGGTGAAGTGAGTTCTTTTGGAAGTCCTTCTAGTTCTACTGATGGTGTACTGAACACCAATGAGCAAAAGGCTCCACAACCAGAAACAAGAGGGGAAATCCTGCTTAATGCAGAAGAAAGCACTAGAAGATGTCATATGAAGGAAACTAAAGATGCTCATAGTTTAGAGATACTGTTCAGAGCTCTACAACTCCGTGACAAGAAAATACGTCAGATTAAACGGAAGAGACAAGATCTTAAGGACACCAACTCAAAGTCAGGTTTGTATTTCAGTATTTATACAGAGAAGAAGTCTCCTTATTTGTTTCAAAAGGTGCGAAATACACAGAAAGAAACTACTCAGGAAGCAGGTTTTATGCTATGTTTTATTTCAAAATAGTCGTTTTATCAATTGGCTGTAAGCATTCTATGTACTTTATTTAAAGCAAAAAACAACACCATAACTGTGGATCTCCAGGGCATGTTTATTGCCATAAATAGCAAAAACATGTAATATGTTCTGATACAGTCCACAATGCTGGATTAATTATTTGGTCATTTTTGCTTTGTATTTTAGGAGCTGTTTTAGATCAAAATCCCCATTGAATTTATCAAAATATGACCACTACATTTGTTAATTAGAATAAAATTCATAAGCACCTTGATTTTTTTTTTTTAGCAATATGAATCCATAAAAGCCTTGTTATCACAAAAGAATCTTTGAACTGTTTTGGATTTATTCTCATTTTGTTAGCATACTGTGAAGAGTGGATACAGTGTTATGTTGGAGTATGTATAGCTTGTTACTCAGTAAAGAGTTACGTGATGTTAAAATCAAAATTACCACCTAGTCCAGGACAAACTGCTTCTTCAGTAACCCTTCAATTTTTGAAAATTCTTCAACTTCTTTTTTTGAACTGACAGATAAAGGCAGATTTGCTAGAATGGGTGGAATAGAAGGCACAGAAAAGAATAAAGAAGGAAGTGGAAAGAGCAATGTGCTCTTGCAATTCTCTGAAGTAGAAGTCCAAACGAAAAGATTAAGGTTAGACCCACAGGAGACAAGAGAAAAGACAGACTTGTGTTCTAGTGTAAGGAAAAACAAGCTTTCATCTACTTGTTCAAAATTCAATCAAGCATCAGCACAGCAAACAACTAAGAAATCAGGTAAAAAGTTAATAATATTTTGTAAAAACAGTGTAGTTTTTATTTCCCAGACATTTGGGAAGAAAGCCTCTTGTAATACAGGAGGGAAAGCATGGAAAAGTATGAATAGCATACTCAACAAATAATCTAGTGATTTACAATTACTTGAAAAATTGCCAGAACTTACTCATTTTTACAAAAAAGATATTCTTGCTCTGTTTTATCTGTTGCATTTGTCAGTCTTTTTTCATTGTGTCAACTGAGAAGACACAGAGTCATAACTAAGATTTTTAAATAAGACTAAATTGATTCCTAATTAACTAAGTCACTTAACTGAGAGCTAAAGATAACACTAAGTTGGTCTTCCATGAAGTACTTTATGCATCACAGATCAAATAAAGGTTGGCTTTCTGTAAATTTGGCACACCTATATGCATTGCTATTTATTATTTCTGTTTCTGTCTTTTCTGGCAAGAGCTGCATTTTTTTTATGGCTTTGGTCTGGATGCTGACTATTCTTATTATGTTGAACTAAGGAATCACCACCCAATCTCTGAAATGTTTTTTAGCACTCTTCACGTCATGACAAAATTAACCAGTAAACTATGCAAAGTTCTTGCTGATCTTTTCTCTTTGGTAGTTGCAGTCTTCTTGTTTCCTTTTGTCTTGAGTTGTACTGAATGCTGTTTCCTCTTTCTGTCTCAGATTAATTTTCAATCCTTCTCAAGTTTCTGTTGTCTTGAGTTTCTGGAACAGGGTCCTGTATCCCTTTGGAAGTGAAGGAATAGATGGAAAGAAATAGGTGCTTCTTGCTGCTTGCTGTTCTCCGGTATTTGGTGGTGTTAGTAGGTAGCTTTCCTATCTCTAGATTGCTTCTCTTGTATGAATCCCTTTTTATATCATTCTTGGAAGAGAACAACATTGCATATTTGATTCATGTCACCATCTGCTTTTAATTACTGCAAGAATACATATTGAACATAGAAATCATTCATTTCCCTATCAGCATCCTCTTCTGCATCTCTGATGCTTCTGCTCAGTACTTACAGTGGGGTAAATGGGATGTATTTCCTTTACATTTTTTTACTTCCTAGGCAAAGGTCTTACATTCTGATCTCCTCTGGAACATTATTTCACAGATAACTTTCTTTCCCCAAGGGAGATTCTACAGGCAGTATTTTTTTCAGCTAAAATTTAATTATTTCCTTCATTGTAGAAGAATGTTACTGTTTCAGAGGTCATGAGAGAAAGTATAGTCATTATTATTGCTGAAGGCATTAATAATAGCTTTGGAGACTGGCATTCCAATTGCAGCAGAAAAAAATAAAGAAGATGGGATAATGTTTTATAGCTTGAAAGTTTTCAGATATTTTTGCCTTTTAATGGCTTTTGTATCCTATCTGATTGTTCAGTGTCCCAGTGACTCTCCTTATTATTCCATTCTTGAATGAAAATCTCCTGTCCCTAGATGATCACATGTGCAGTGCTACTTCAGTCTAATCAGTCACCTGATAGGCTCTTGGCATTCCTATTCTGCTTACACAAAATGAGGGCACAAACAGCTTGCTTTTCTTATAGTTGGCCTGTGGAAAGAATCATAGACTAGTAGGGAAGTATTCAAATGCCTGTTTAAAGACGTTGTTGAAATATTGCAGCCTAGTCAAACCTAACTGTTGGCTACTCTAGCCTCTCCACCTTTTTTTGCTCTTACAATCATTGGATTACGTATCTGCCAAGGTCCTAATCTTTCCTGCTTATGAGTCACCAGGCAATGTACTTAATGGGGAACTTCGATTCACATACCAGTGTCCAACTATGCTATTTCAAATGTTTCCTAGCAAGCATGAAGAATAGTGTTGTGCATGGCAACTTAACTGGAAAACCTTGCAAATATTTCTGTTCACTTGCAGCCTATATTACTAAGGGTTCTTGTTTTAATGGGCTGCTGTGCACCTATTTTCTCTCCTATATCTCCAAAAAGAGTCCCTAGGACACTGCCTCATGAATGGGGGGAGGGGGCAGAGGAAGCAGAAAGTAAATGATTACTTTGGGAGTTCATACTCAGAAGCTTTCAGACAAAATACAGTTTGTTATGTGTAGCTTGTGGTAGCAATGGTAATGGGTGGGTGGTTGGACTAGATGATCTTGTAGGCGCTTTCCAACCTTGTGATTCTATGATTCTATGATTTTACAGAAGAGTAGGTGTCAGGCTAGTGGAGAAATATTTCAATAATGTGCCCCTTCTGCATGCTCTTTAATTAAAGTTTTTATTTGAAAAAGAAAGTTTTTAGCTCCTTTGGTTGCCAATACAGCGTGTGCCAAGTACACCCATTGCAAAGTTGGCTGCACAAATGCTTTCTGACAGATTACAATAGCTGATGTGGAGCTCTGTGCTGTCATGGTCTGTCTGCAGCAGGACCTGTACAAGCTGATTTAAAGTTAGTGTGGATACATCCTCACTACGTGTCTGCCTTTTGTATAGTTGCAGTATGTCTTTCCTGTGCTTTCAAACAGTCCTGGATGACAGGCTCAGTAGTTTACCTTAAATAAAACCTTGGAAAAATAAATTTTCCAGAAGGCAGGAAGAACCTAAAGCAAGACAGCTGTCAAAGCATGGGAGATATTTGATAGCAATGAATACTGATAACTGGAAATATTCGAGGTGACAGCTTGTCTGATGAGAAGAGGAAACATTTGGGATGCAGGAACTAATTGTTCATATGAACAATTAAAAAAACATGGCTAAGAGTTGCAAAATACTTTATACTTTCTTTTTTTTATATATAAATTCCATATTTTTAAGAAATAAGGAAATGATTTTTTTTTAAATATAATGGCACAATATTAAAGCAGTGAGAACAAGAGTGAAAAAAAGGCTAAAATGCATGGTAGAGCTTTTGAAATTTGACACACTGTGACACAGACATACATGTCTGTTTGGTAGCAGTTTGCAGGAGAAGGTCATCCTTACTTTATGTGCAGAATTAATACTTCCTAGATTTGTTCTTTTTTCTTTGTTTCTCTTCCAGTTTTTTGTCCGTTACTTGAAGCCTTGGAATTGGGATCTATTTCATGACCATATGATGCTACTTAAAGTAGATATTGTTTGTTTTGTGAACCAATAAGAGAAGGATTAATCAAAATTTATTTACAGTCATGAGTCAAGTGCTTTACCAGTTTAATTAAAAGGTAGTTAAGCTATGCTACTTGACATTAATCAAAGATCTGTAATCAGTTTACGGGACTTTGTCACACCACAGCTGTAAAAATGCCTGCCATAGAAATCTATATCCTCTCTGATACAGAATCCAGAATGGAAAAGTGGTAAGGGTTGTCTTCACTTTTAAATGCATTCTTAAATACCTTTTTCTGTATATTTTATATATTTGGCAGGCATGCATGGTAAATTATAAGAAATTTGTGGAGAAATGCAACATACTTCCTACCTCTGTATAGTATAAAACTCTTCAACCTTATTACTTTTCCTGTTCATCAAATCATAGAATGGCTTGGATTGCAAGGGACTGTAAAGACCATCCAGTTCCAACCCTCCTGCCATGGGCAGGGTTGCCAACCACTAGATCAGGCTGCCCAGGGTCCCATTGCAGCCTGGCCTTGAACAACTCCAGAGCTTCTCTCATCCATCCATAGTTTCTCTCAGCAACCTGTTCCTGTGCCTCACCACCCTCTGATTAAATAATTTCTGCCTAACATTTAACCTAAGTCTCCCCTCTTTTAGTTTAAAACCATTCCTCCTTGTCCTATCAGTAATCCATCGTACTCTTCTTAAGTCATCTAGATCTGAACTGTAAATGTTTTGGTACAGAGTTTGTTATCCACACCGTTATTTTCTAAACTTTTGATGTAGACAATATTACTGAATAATTAAGGCCACGGTATTGCACAAGTTTACACTAACTCAAATTAGTTATGAAGCTTAATTCCTTGTTTAAAAGGGAGCTTTTTTTGTGGTTGTTAATGAGCGTCCAGTATGTGTTCTAGAATATTTCTTATCTACCAGAAAGGAAGATATAATTTTACATGTATATAATGTAAAATAATGCATGTAATGTAAAATAAAGGAAGACTTTATGTTACATGTATTACAACAGTTGAGACAAAGAAGAGAAAGAAGAAAAATGCAAAAGGAGAAACTGAGCTGCATATTGCTGCTAAGAGGGGAAATTTATCTTTGGTGAAAACTCTGATATCAGCTGGAATTCCTGTAAATGAACAGGACAATGCAGGTTTGAGGACTGCTTTCTTATGAATTTGTTTTAGATGTAATTTAATATCATTTACAGTCTATACGGTCTTATGTAGTTTGTATAATTTTAATATAGTTTTGGAATCTTGATTTATTTTTGCGACTCTTGAAACTGTTGGACCATAAGGCTGTAGAAAATAGCTTCTCTTTGTCATTGTTACATATTTGTTAGATAAATACAGTTGATTTGGGTTTTTTATTTTTTTCTTATATTTTGTCAAATATTTCTATAACAATTTTAAATAACACGTAGGAATTACTGGGAATACACTATGGTGCTCAGTACAGCAAGAATGCTTTTATAACTGCATATGTGCTTATAAAGGCATACATGTACGCACACATTCCTTACATACAAGCACTTATATGAAACCCTTATAGTGATGGGGTGTGTGATAAACTGTGGAACAGAGTCATACACTCTTTTATCTTTATGACAGCTTGAAATTAATTTTTTCCCTCCTGATGTGTGAGGTTATTGGTAAGAAAAATTGTTCATACAAATATCAATTTAGGATTTGATTCCAAACTTCTTAGCTGGGAGAAGAGAGGAGGAAGTCATTTAATTAATTAGTACAAGCAGTTTGTGAACCTCTGGGTTTGTGTCTCAGCATGGAGCAATGCAGCCTTTCCCTCAGCAGGGACATTAATCAGGTCATTTTCCTCTATTGATGAGTAGATCACCAGAGAGTGTATGGAAGTTGCAATGTGTGAGACCTTACAGCCATTATTAAATTTTGTTGAATGACCAGTGCCCGTGAAAGATCAGAGGGAGCTGATGCATATGCACGTGTATATATATCTTTGCATGAAACACAGTCACATGTACCTTATTTCTTTGGGAGCAGGTCTAAAAATCATTTGCTTAAATTCTTTCTACTTTATTTTTAATTGCTTGTTTGTTTGTTTCTCGTATTATTTTTAGTTTGATAGAAAAATAGAAAATATATCCAATATCAACCAGAAAGATATTTTTCTCTGAAGTAAGCTGAATGACACGGGAAATAATTTACCTTAGTAATTCAAGATGATTCTGTTTAAGATTAGTCTTAAAGACTAGAAGTCCAATGTTTATTTTACAGAAAACACACCAGAATGTCTAGTTGCTAGTTAGCGGTTTCTGTGGATGTTTCGAAATCAGATGCATGTTGTACATGTCATCCTGCTTTGTTTAGGTTGGACTGCAATTCATGAAGCTTCTGCTGGTGGATTTACTGATGTGATCTCAGAATTACTGAAAGCTGGTGCTGATGTTAACAGCAGAGGTCTGGATGGTATTTTGCCAATACACGATGCTGTTTATATTAATTCTTTGGAGGTATGTTTTTCTTGTAAATTACGTTACCTGAGTCTAATTTCCAGCCAACAAAGTAAAATAGTGGTTTAAATATGAAAATTCTAAAGTTCCTAGTACAACTTTAGTGTATATTTGCATTCAGGAAGTAAGTCAAAGTTCTTTGAGTCAATGAAAATTAGAAGAATTATTTTTCAGTAGTGACAGTTGAGACTATACAGTTAATTGACATTTTCAGTCCAGTGTACAAGTCAGAAACCAATGTTTCTCTCCCACATATTGGACATTTAAAAAGTAATGGTGAAACACCAAGCATTCTAAATTTGCCAATAAACCAATAAAACAGGTGTTTTGAGTTAATATTCTTATTAAAGTAAATGAAAGCAAACGAGTTTGAGACTCAAAACATGATTTTTAAAAGCAAATTATAATATTCAAAGAAAGGAATAGATTTTTTTCAAGATTTTCAAATGTTTCCCTGATGTGGCAAAAAATCAGTTATTAATTCTGGTACACACACATTCTGGTTTTTGTTTTTGTTTTTTTTTGTGAAGAGTCTATTAATCAGAAAAATTGCATTAAGCTTTCGTGAATACACCTCCCATTGAAGCCTGTCAGAGTTGAACAGGTCTATCAGAAGACAAAATACTGTCTAAGAAAACAGAAGTTTTATGGGCAAATAAAAGAGGAACATCTTCTCCAGTTAATGAAAAAATGGTTGATTACTAAACAATAGACTTAGTTCTTTTTTTTTGTTGTGGTTTTTTTTTTTTCATTTACAGTGTCTAAAATGAGTAAAAGAAGTATCACAATAACCAATGAAAATATCGGGGTTAGCAGTTAAAAATATCTTGTCAATTTTTCCCTTTTGAAAGTTTTTTCTTACCTGTAAATATTTTCTTCTTTCCTATTTCAAAATATTTCCATTTACTGTTAATAAAATCCAACTTGACTTAAACTTCCAGACTGTAGGAGAGAAGGTGAGCTCTTTTCAGTTGACAAAGGGAATGATACATTTCTAAGACTGCTTAACATTGCATGTCTCTAACAGCGGTCACCAGCCAGTCTTTAGTGTGGAGCTCTTCAGTGATTATGCATAAAACTAGCTTTTAGGGAGCCGAACAAGTGGAGAAGTAGTCCTCCAAAAACAAGGCTTTCTCTAGGAGGGCCTGCTGAACCTGTTTAAGAACAGTGCCAGTGTAAGGGAAGGAGTACACCATGGTGCTCATCAGGAGTAGTAGAGGCTTAATGCGACTCCAGCATGGACTGGGATAGGTAGCTGTGGAAATGGGACCATTTGGATTCCCCCACACTGGAAAGTCCTAAATGACTGGGAATTCCTCACACCATAGACTAGAGGTTTGTTACGTGCATGGTAAAAAAAAAATTTAGTTGTGGAATGTGCTTTGGATCCATGCAGAATTGGCGAAATAAATACACTCCTTAAGGAGACTGCCAAATGTCTGCCTTTAATTTGAATGAACAAATAAGTAAAGTGTTTTCGCACAGCGAGTCCCAAGGAACTGAGCAGATGATGCCAGGTTGACTCTAACTTAACCCTCTATTCCTGTCAAAAGAGCTGATTTTTCATCTCATTTGCCTTATCTGTGAGGCATCCCATTTATCTTTTCTGTGGGGCAACATAAAATGAAAGAGGTGATTTCACTGTGTTAGTACCTTATTGTCAATAGGACTCTTGAAAACATGTAAGATATTATTCAGTATTTGTAGGGGAAGCCAGTAGAGAAGGTTCTGTCACTGCTCTAGAAACAGCACAACAGATTTTGAACTTCCATGTTCTTTCTGATATTCAACAGTAAGAAAATTAGAAATGCTAAATATGAGAAATCATACAGGTGGAAATTCTTGATCATCCAAGCCCTACCTCTGTGATGCTTTCTTGTGATCTGAATTTTAAAGGGTGTATAATTCCATCAATGCCACAAATCTCTCTTCCACATTTTAAAATTAAGTATACGTGCAAGTGATTTGGATTCTGGAAAGGAAAGAAAAGAAACGTTAGTGCACATAGCTGAAGAATAAAACCACTATTAAATATCCAGAGGAAACAACCCATTTATTTCCTGCACTTCATTCATAATTCACCTTTTTTTTCTTTTTAATTTAGATCTGTGATGTTTTGTAACTGCTGTATGTAACACTACCATGGGCAAGGCAAGTTTAACAAAGTTCTAAATTATGTGTGTGTTCTAAGGAAAGATTAGAAATATAGGAGCCAATCGCGCTTATTTGTTTAATTGAGGCTGCAAGTGTGACAGGTTTATTTGCACCTTTGTTATTTGTGATTTATGATAAATAATATTTACCATTTATAAGTTGTATCATATATCCACATCGAGAATAACCACAGTACAAATAATGCTGTGTAATAGGCAGCCAGGATTCTACTACAGCATGGAGCAAATCCCTGTGAGAGGAACGATTCTGGGAAAAGTGCTTTGGATGAAGCTTGTGATGATGAAATGAAGGAACTGCTTATGTCTTATTGTTCTGTTGAATATGTACTTCCTGTTGAAACTAGTGATGTTACAGGTATGTTGGTTTTATAATACAAATCATAAGATTACACTGTAATCTCAAAGCAAAACTACACATTAGAATGCAATATACAGAGCTGCATATTGTCTGGCACAGATATTTTTAACTTTATTATCAACTGATTATTATTTATATATTTTAGAAAATAAGATACATAAGGGCTTTTTTTTTCCTGAAAATGTGTGGAATAACATAACATCATTCTTCAAATTTTTGTTATAATCTATCGTTGTAGCTTTTAAGACTATTTCCTTATACTGCTTAAATTTGACCTCATTTGCATATGCAAGATGTTTTTATCTTAGTCTGCACTACCATTTTATTTCTGTACCCTGTATTACTTTGTCTAACACATTGTGGTTCTGCAATTTCATTTAAAATTGTATTTATTATGTTTATTTTTGTTAGTTGCAAAGTGGAGCTACTGTAGGTCAAGAAGACAAAAAAGTGTTTGTCTTAAGTGCTGTGAAAATGGTGATATGTCTTTGGAGACACAAAGTGAGAAATACAGTGTGGTGAGTATGAATAATAGAAGAGTTCTGTTGTACGGCTCCTCAATGTGCTACTGTATAGTGTTGTTTACTGTCTATAAAACTATCATTAAACTAACTGACCCTTCAGAATGTTAAGAACAGCATCATGATCGGTAAACTGTGGCTTACAGCAGGTGAAAAAATTGTGGATTATCACTTTCCTCTGTTTATGACTCCCGTGTATTTATACATCTTGTGCAAATAATAGGCAACACATACATATTTTTTATTGCTTATATGAATAGAAAAAGGTCAGGAATCCTAGGCTTTTCATCAAGTTTCCAAAATATCCCTTTGAAAGTGTAATGTTTTTTCTTCATAATGAAGACATTTAGAAATCGTTTAATCTGAGTTTAAAACACCCACAAAGATTTTTGCATAATCTGTATGTTAGGAAAGCTCTTACTGATACTTAAAGGCTATGTTTAAGTTGTCTAGGTGTTACTATCATGGTGAGATTGACTATCTGATCAATGTGGTGAGCTCAGAGGTGGGACTCTAAAATAGTTTTGAATGACTGGGCAAACACAGGTTGTGATATCCCCTTACATTATTTATATCATACCAGTGCCCCCATGGCCTACACACAGTAGCTGCTCCCTCTCTGGGATGATTTCAGTCCACCAGTACTTATCCTGCAGGCCGTGCATCATGACCAGTGTGTTATGCAGTGCATTTGACTTTACTTCTCGCTATAATGTATTTGTTTAATAGAACACTGTTGCTGCCATACAAGATGTTGAAAAGAAGCAGAAAGAACTGTTGCTACTTGAACTCAGAACTTCTGAGGATGCAGGTAGATGTAAATTCAAGTTTTTTTCAGTTATCTTTTTGTAAATATCCAGTATCATCATTTTAGAAATTGTATTGCAAGTAACCTATTTGGATAACTCCTCTAGAAATTACAACTTGAGAGTAAGATTTTTATATCAGTTCCCAGGCAGCTGTACTTCCTAGAATACTTCTAGTTTATATAAGAATGAAAAACTGAAAGCATGCCACTTGGGGGCACAGAAATATTTTATGTTTCAAATCAACCTAATAGTATAAAAAAAGGATCATCAAATAAAAAACACACTGTTGGTAGCATTCTTCAGTGATAAGTACATGGGATTCTTCTAGAGCTCCCCCATGAACATGAACAATTGTTTTTGTATGTAAAAGTAGTGGTTATATCATTTTTGTTCTATTGCAGCTGCATTTTCAGGAGCCTAAAATAATTTATAAGGGGGAAAAGAGAAATCTTACAAGAGGTGTTGTTGATGATGGGCAGTTTCAGAAATGCTGATGCCTGGTTGTGTAATTTGACTTGGCCTATTGGATCTCAGTTCAGATTAATTTCAAGAGACTACTAAGTGACACTGACTTCCTAGATCATGAGGCCATGACTGTTCAAGTAGCAGAGCTTGCTGCAAGAAGGTCTTTGATCAGTGTCTCTCTCCCAGACTGCCTCAGCTATCTAGGCAGAGCTGTGTGTATTTTTGAGCAGCTCATGCCCATGAAAGAGTTTTGCTCCAGAACAGCAAGGAAAGTTATTTTTTCTTTTCTTTCCCTGATAATAGTGTGAAGCTTTCAAATTATATTTAAAGGGATCAGCTTATCCCTTCAAAAATAAATGTGAAATATGGAATTATACAGACTTACAGTTTCTAGGTCAAATCTATGAAGTTTGAACTATTAATTAAAATTATATTTGCTTGAAAAGTATTTGTCAAACAGACATATGCTAGACAGAATCCTGTATGCATGATAAAGCTTCATGCATAATAAGGTGAAACAGATCTGTACAATTTCATGAGTGAGGAAAATAAGAGGTATCAGACTTCCTGTTTAAGGATATGAGTGAGGTGGACGTGGTGATCTGTTACCACTTCTGACTAAAGTATTAATCATCTAGCTACTTGTTAAATGAAATCATAATTACTACTTGTGAAGAAGCACAAGACTGAACAAGAATATGTCAGTATATTGACAAACTAACAGTAGGGAATGAGGTGTTTTTATGCAATACAATCTACTCTAAAATTCTCTGTTAAATTTCCTTAAACCCACTCAGGGTGGTGAGGTACTGGCTGCCCAGAGAAAATGTGGATGCCCCATCTGTGGAAGCATTCAATGCCAGGTTGGACAGGCAGCAACCCAGCAACCTCTGTGACAACCCTGCCATGGGGATTGGAATGGGACTGTCTTTAAAGTCTCTTCCAACAGAAACAATTCTATGACTCCGTGGTAAATTAGAGTAGTATTTTAATATCTTTCTAGTTTAATAAAGAAGTAAATACTGGTAGGTACTATGAAATAGGTTATTTGAAACATAAATACATTTTTTTAGTCATGTAACTAACCATTTTCCATAATGAAATCTCATATTTCCTGTTTTATACTTTCAGAGATTGTATGTTTCATGTATTATTCCAGTGGTATCTGCTGACCATGACTTATGAACTCTCTCTTATGATAAATGTCTAAGAAAAGAGAGCATCCAGAGAAGAATTCTTAACTGCTTCTCTTATTACAGAAAAATATAGCCAATAAGAATTTATGGTTTCTAATCTTATTCTATAAACATATTTGAAGATATGTAAAAAAAAAAAAAAAGCACGTATGCTTTTTGCATATTTTTAACTAGGAGCAGCTACAATGATAAAATTATTTTATACTTCAGACATAAAGGTTTTAGCCACCTTCCTAAGCTTGTGTAACTTCTGCAGATTGCTTCACATAGCAGGGAGGTTGAAACTAGATCATAGAATCAGAATATCCTGAGTTGGAAGGGACCACAAGGATCATCGAATCCAACTCCTGTCTCCACATGAGACCAACCGAAAATCAGACCATATGCCCGAGAGCACTGTCGAAACAAGTGCTACTTGACCTATCATAGAATCACAGAATCACCAAGGTTGGAAAAGACCCACAAGATCACCCAGTCCAACCATTCACCCATCACCAATAGTTCTCACTAGACCATGTCCCTCAACACAGCGTCCAAACATTCCTTGAACACCTCCAGGGTCGGTGACTCCACCACCTCCCTGGGCAGCCCATTCCAGTGCCTGACCACTCTTTCAGAGAAGTAGTATTTCCTAACCTCCAGCCTGAGTCTCCCCTGGCGCAGCTTGAAGCCATTCCTTCTAGTCCTATCACTAGTTACACGAGAGAAGAGGCCAACCCACAGCCTCCTGCAGCCTCCCTTCAGGTAGTTATAGAGAGCAATAAGGTCTCCCCTGATCCTCCTCTTTTCCAGACTGAACAATCCCAGCTCCCTCAGCCGCTCCTCATAAGGCCTGTGCTCCAGACCCCTCGCCAGCTTTGTTGCCCTTCTTTGAACACACTCCAGAGCCTCAGTGTCTTTCTTGCAGTGAGGGGCCCAAAACTGGACACAGTACTCAAGGTGCGACCTCATCAGTGCTGCGTACAGGGGGACAATTACTTCCCTGTTCCTGCTGGCAACACTGTTTCTGATGCAAGCCAGGATGCCATTGACCTTCTTGGCCACCTGGGCACTCTGCAGGCTCATGTTCAGCCGAGCATCAATTAGTACCCCCAGGTCCTTTTCCCTTACACAGTCTTCCAGCCACTCTGCCCCAAGCCTGTAGCGTTGCCTGGGGTTGTTGTGGCCAAAGTGCAGGACCCGGCATTTGGTCTTGCTGAATCTCATCCCATTGGCTTCAGCCCAGCTATCCAGCCTGTCCAGATCCTGCTGTAAGGCCTCGTTACCCCCAGGCAGATTGACACTTCCAGCCAACTTGGTATCATCTGCAGACTTACTGAGGGTGCACTCAGTGCCCTCATCCAGGTCATCAATAAAGATATTGAAGAGGACAGGCCCCAGCACTGACCCTTGGGGAACACCACTCATGACCGGTCACCAGCTGGATTTAACTCCATTCACCACCACTCTCTGGGCCCGGCCCTCCAGCCAGTTCTTTACCCAGCAAAGAGTGTACCTGTCCAAGCCACAGGCTGCCAGCTTCTGCAGGAAAATACTGTGGGAGACAGTCAAAGGCTTTGCTGAAGTCTATGTAGACTACATCAAGAGCCTTTCTCTCATCCACCAGATGGGTCACTAGATCATAGAAGGAGATCAGGTTGGTCAAGCAGGACCTGCCCTTCGTGAACCCATGCTGGCTAGGCCTGATCCCCCGGTTGTCCCACACATGCCGCATGATCTCCCTCAAGACAATTTGCTCCATAACCTTCCCTGGCACCAAGGTCAGGCTAACAGGCCTGTAGTTCCTCAGATCCTCCTTACAAACCTTCTTGTAGATGGGAGTCACGTTGGCAAGCCTCCAGTCTTCTGCGACCTCACCAGTCAACAAGGAGCGCTGATAGATGATGGAAAGTGGCTCAGCTATTGCCTCCGCCAGTTCCCTCAGCGCTCTGGGTGAATCTCATCCGGCCCCATGGACTTGTGGCAGTCCAGTTGGAGTAGCAGGACTCTGACTGTTTCCTCCTGAATGGTGGGGGGTTTAGTCTGCTCCCCAGCTGAGACTACCAGGTCAGAGAGTGGAGAAACCTGAGGATAACTGGTCTGACTTTTAAAGACAGACATAAAGAAGGCATTCGGAACCTCTGCCTTTTCCTTATCCTTAGTGGTCACATTCTTAGACTCATCCAGTAAAGAATGGAGATTCTCCTTAGTCCTCCTCTTACTGTTGATATATTTGTAAAAGAGTTTTTTGTTTCTTTTTACCCCAGTGGCCAGGTTGAGTTCAAGCTGGGCTTTTGCCTTTCTGATTTTCTCTCTGCACATCTTAACAACTTCTTTGTATTCTTTCTGAGTTGCCCATCCCTTCTACCACAGGAGGTAGATTCTCTTTTTCTCCTGGAGCCTCAAGAATAGCTCCCTATTCACCCACTCCGGCTCATTTTGCAGCTCAGGGGGACAGCCTGCTCCTGTGCCTTTAAGACTTCCTTCTTGAAGAGCGACCAGCCATCTTGGACCCCTTTATTTTCTAAGACTGAATCCCAGGGGACTCCCCCTACTAGTCTTCTGGACAATTCAAAGTCTGCCCTCCAGAAGTCCAGGGTAGCAGTTTTGCTGTTCCCCCTCCTGGCTCCACCGAGAATCGAGAACTCTACCATTTCACGGTCACTCTGTCCAACACAGCCCTCGACCTCCACATCTCCCACCAGGTCTTCTCTGTTTGTGAACAGCAGGTCTAGCGGGTCAGCTCCTCTCATAGCTTTCTCACCAGCTGCATCAGGAAGTTATCCTCCGTATACTCCAGGAACCTCCTAGACTGTTTCTTCTGCGCTATGCTGTATTCCCATCACATGTTGGGGAAGTTGAAGTTACCTGTGAGGACAAGGGCTGGCGATCGCGCAGCTTCTGCCAGCTGCTTGTAGAACACCTCATCTGTCTCTTCATCCTGGTTCGGCGGTCTATAACAGACGCCCACCAGGATGTCTGCCTTGTCAGCCCTTCCCCTGATCTTTACCCATAGGGATTCAACCTTATCATCCCCAGCCACAAGCTCAGTAACATCAAAGCACTCTCTAACATAAAGAGCCACAGAGAGATGATCATTATGGTCCTTTTTAACCCAGGCCATTCTATGATTCTATGATTCTATGATATAATTATTATGTTATGCAGATCCTTGCAACATAAAGAACTTCAAAAAGGTTTCAGTACTTCTCAGCGATGGGACTGTTCTTTTAATCTGCCTTGTTCCCTTTATAACTTCCTGGGCACTGGGCACCAATACTTCAAACTTTTCTGATACTTGGGCTATTTAATTTTAAATTAAACCTGTTCTTAGTTCTTCCTGAGAATGATTTCTTTAAAAGTACTCTGTAAATAGCTTTTAACGTGCATGGCAGTGTAAAGCCGTAACAATATTTTTATATTATAGCTGTGGTTTTTGCTATATTAAATGTGTTATTGCTATAATTATTTTCTACTAACCATCACCATCGTCATCGTCACCATTTGATTGCATCAAAATAATGGATAGATGTGGTTACCCAAGGCCTGTCTCAGATAGAAGGTACTTTGAATAAAGTGTTTGCAGAACAGAAAGCAGGAAGGGATGCCCTTGCTAAAAATTACAGGTATGTAGAATATAAGGTTTGTATTTACAGGATTTTTTAAAGTAGTACTGGCAGAGGTAATTAGGAGATTAGTAACAGTGCTGTGAAAGCAGAACAAACTCTTTTCATTCAGCCTTTGCTCCAGTTCCATATTAGCTTCTGTTACCTCCAGTAGGAGGAGAATTACGCAAATTACATGAATTACTAGAAAATAAGGTTTATGGCAAGAGAATTCAGGGTTCCAAACTGTTCTTGCGAACAAGCTATTGAATGAATTAAAAAACAAAGACAAAACAATTTGTATTTTCACAAACTTAATCTGCCTTCTAATATTGAGAAATAAGGTGTTCTAGAGAAAACTGATAAATGTTTCTGGGTATTGCAGATACCCTATGCCTAATGCAACAGCTATCCATCAACTGTAATGAGCTAAATTCCAAATCATATTTCCTTTTAATGATTTATATGATGTAAAGTTTGTTTTTAATGAAGTAACTTAAAATCTTTTGCCACGCAAGGCATGAATGTACAGAAGATAAGGAAGCATCATCATGCTTTTTATCTTTCTGTTGCTCATTTAGTTGGCACAGGAAGATATGTTACTTCTCAATTTCTGTATATTCCTTTGAAGATATTAAAATGTTCTCTCACCTAAGAAAAATCAGGAGGAAAAACCATCTTATTTGTATGTTGCTTTGCCCTTGTCATTCTAGTCATACTATTTTTGCCTCATACTTTCTCTTTAGTTTCAGCTTCTTTTGTATTTATACAGCAATAAAGCAGCAAAATTTCACCAAAGAAAAATTACTAGAAAAATATCTGGAGTGTCATAGTATTCTCCAGGATTCTGTAGTTGTGGAGGCTCAGTAATATTACTGATTGATAATAAGCTGATAACGTTGATTCTATCATGTATTCTAAACAAGATTGCAAGCACTATCACAATACTGGACATTAATACAGTCACACTGTAATTTAGTTGTCCTTGTTCTATACCAACTAGTCTTACTGTACCTCTGTCTTGATCCCCTCTACACTCTCTCTCTTCCCAGCATGGGATAATGTTACTTGCATGGCATCTGTGCTGTGGGTGAAATTTAAAGCAAACCTTGCTGCTGTTCCTTTTCTTACACCTTGTGGTACTCCTCTATCTTTCCAGTAGGATGTCAAAGCAGTTGTGCAATCAATTGCCCCATGAGGTGGGATTAGGAAAAAAGACCTTGGGATCATACTGGTGGTTTTCATGCCAAAATGGTGAGAATAAAGAATTCCCATTTCAGCAGGAGGTGAAATCCCTGGGAAAAAGTCTTAAAGGGAGACCAACTCAACCAAGAAGCTGGGCCTGACGAACGGAAAGATTCCCAGGCTAGCATATAGCATTCTAAACTGCTCTGCCCCCTTGTCTGAATGGTTATGGTAGTATTATTACAGTTTTGATTTTCACTAAACATTTTGTGGTGAAAGACCGTAAAAAATATGTGACAGTAACTTCAAGAATTTATTCTGAGCTCATAGTAAAAAAGACTCCAAATTTGAGCTGCAGTGGCACTGAATTCAATGAACTATTGGGATTTGCAGTGATAAAAGACTGACTAGTGATGATACAAACCCGATGAGTAAGGAGTGGTATAAAGTTTTTACTGCAGTTTTGATGCTTTGCATCTTACTTTTAGGCAGGATTCTGCAATTTGTTGTGCATAAAGCCTTGCATTTGAACAATAAACTTAATATATTACCAACTTTAAATATAAAAGAAAAGCTTTGTTCAGATTTTAGAGGTTGATGAAGTCCTCTGAAACGTATCCCTCTTTTCAGTGACTTAAACTGTTTCTGTTTTGTGTTCACAGTAAATCTGGAGTCTTTCTTATTACTTTTAAATTTTCCTTAGGGCTTCAGCAGAATCTTTTAAAAAAGGAGAGCAGAGAGAACAAGTAGCTAACCTCTCTTCCACGCAAAAGAATCTGTTGACTGTTGTCCAAAACCAGAAGAAATTACTCCAGAAAATAGAAAATTACAGAAAAAGAAAGCAAGTGTTCAGAGCATCAGATTCAGAGAAGCAAATCATGAATCCCGATGTAGTTACATATGCTATGGGGCCTGGTGCCAGCATGCCTTATGAAAACAGAGTAAAAGCACATCTTTCTTCAGAAAATAGATTTTCAGCTCAGGAATGCAGCCACTATCCAAACAACTGCTTGGCTGAAACAGAAGCTAACAAAGAAGCAGTAAGAAGCAACGTGGTTTCTGATAGTACTTCAGCATCTGAAAACTGGTTAAGAAAATATTACTTCGATGACATGTCAATGTTAACAAATGCTATAGAGTTAGTGGCATTGCCTTCAAAACCTGCTGCTTCCAGTGCTGAAACCACGTGTTCGCAGCAAAAAGACATTGATCACATAGCAGTTGGAGAGCAAGGAAACAAGTCATTAGATCCCACTTCAGTGACCAACACATTAAATATTTCAGAAGCCCAAAGTACTGTTGCCAGTAGCTGTGTTTGTCAGCCAGGCGGTGACTGTCAGCAGCAGGTTCTTGCAGATGAGGATATACAGAGATATGTAAATAAGAAAGAAGCTTTCCAGCAGCACCAGCGAGTAATGGCATCAGCATCCACAGATAACTTTCCTAATATGCATCAAATGTTCTTTCAGAGTTGTGGGAACTCATTTAATGCAGAATCAATGGTTGCAAATTTTACATCAAGCACAGATTATCCAGTAAACCTTAGTGAGAAACCTTTCCAGAACTATGGTTACAAGGAGTGTGAACAAAAACAAAGGAAGTACACAAGAAAAAACAAAAAAAAACTTCAGCTGATAGATCTTCTTGAATTGGGAAGGATTAAGCCAGGAGAAAATGTTTTGGAATTCACACTGAAGGTAATTGTTGAGATATAATAATGCTAATATTAGTGAATAATTCAGAGGAAAAAAAACCAACATTAAAATGGGGAAACAGCAGTCTGTATCGTCAGCATTTAGTAGTGAAAAATTGTATGTGTTAGCTGCAGGTAGTCTTTTATGAGTTTTAAAGGAAGATGTTATGGATAATGTCTTCTGGTTAGCCCATGATTTTAACACACGAAGTACTGCGTATGTAATGTTTAAGTTTGCATTATCAGTTTCTTAGTGTTTCCTATTGCCACAAGCCGGAGTAGAATTGTTGGCTGCGTATTGCTAGTTTTTCAAATTTAAAGGAGGAGAATGTTAAGGTTATCATGACTTAATGTAGTTTTTTGAAGCAGCTATCAAGGATTTCCTCTGTGTCATGGTAGACATGAATGTATGCCAGGTTTCTCACTAGCTGGTTCTGGGGTCTGATACAAACCATGTCTGCAAAAAAATAAAGTAAAAGCAACCTCTGTTTAATACAAAAACATGCCCCCATGTTTCCAAATACAAAGCAGACAGCTGCTGAGGAACTGACTTAGTGTTGAGTAAATGGTGGAATTATTGACTGCATTTCCATCTATGAGCTAGTTCATTTCCAGAGCAACGTATTAATTAGAATGTGAAAGGTTATTTTCAGCTAACCAGGTGTAGTTAATGCAGAAAGGACCTCTTTTTCTGCACCTACAGTCTGCTCAGGAATGCTTTTCTTCTGAGAGCATTTGGCTTGTTGCTATGTTTTGTAACATTAGACAGTGTTAGCAAGTTACAAACCTCTACACTGGATTATGTCATAGATCTATACACACCCTTCTTTTTGTCGGAGGACGTGTAATTTTCCTCCAAACCCTAAGATGGTTAAACTGAAGGATAAAGAATTTAGTGTGCTGTTATCTCTGAAGACTATTATCTGTCATTGCAACTTATTACATGTGGGTCCTAAGGAATGATAACTATATTGAAATGTTGATGTTGTGGCTTTAGAGAAGTCAGTGACTTCAGTAGAATGAAAATGGCACTCATCTGTGTCTTAGAAAACCATGAGTGCTGTAGAGATTGAAATTTAGAGGCCGGTGTCTGTTACATTACAAAGAAGTGATTCATAAAGTTTCTTTACAGTTATATATACTTAGAAAAAACATATAGCTAGTGCATAATACTTAGTTAAATTAGCTTTGGGCAGGCAGCATGTGGTTTTTGAACACTATGGACCCATGCTATATAACTGCGAATTAAATTTAATGTTCATCAAAATGTTTGAGTTAAACATCTTAGTTTTGATTCTTACAGAGTCAAACCATTTGTTATGGTGGAAGGTGGCTGAATATTTTTTGATGGATCATTCCCTTATTCTGGTTGTTTAACCTTGTATGTATTAAACAACATTACCCAGTATTGTGCATAACAAAACTATAACTTACTGTAAAAAACTGTAAGCCATAAGAATTTTTATTTACTTATTGAGGAAAAAAAAATTGGCTGCAACTCTTCAGCTGTATGGTCCAGCATTTTTTCCGTGTTTTAAGGATTTTAATTCAGATTTTTTAATTTACGAGCTGAAAACTATTTCTTAATTTTTCTATTTTAGGAATTCACTTGCAAAGCCACACTCTTAACAAATGGCAAGATCAAAACAAGTAAGAACAAAATATTTCAGAATCCAGTTCAGTGGGTTAAAGACCTACTAGGAAGTGATATTTATGTGACATGGAAGTATGCATGGAATAAGGTATGCTTGATTTTTACTCTCAGAAATAATATTAATAAATGGAAATAACAAATTTAACAAATCTGTAATTTATAAGGTGAAATGCAGTCGGGAAGTATTTTCACTATTTTCTATCTCCATTTCTTAGTTATAAAAACAGGGTGCAAGCCTAAATTTTAAAGTCTTCCTACTGCTAATGAAGTGCTGTGAACAGAAGTACATAACTCCAGAAAAGGAGTAGCTATACACTGCTGAGCTAGACACAGGTGTTCAGAGATTGTGGAATGCCTGCTCTATAACCTATCAGTGTTTTGAAAGCACAGTTTTAAAAGTGATTGAGAAATGGACTGAAAAAGCTGAAAAGTAGTTAATCACAGAATTGTAGGGGTTGGAAGGGACCTCTAGAGATCATCGAGTCCAACACCCCTGCCAAAACAGCAGGCTGCACAGATAGGTGTCCACGTGGGTCTTGAATATCTCCAGAGAAGGAGACTCCACAGCCTCTCTAAGGCAGCCTGTTCTGGTGCTCCGTCACCATCACTGTGAAGAAAAGAGAATAAAGAGAATAAATAAGAGAATAAAAAGGAGCAATCTTACTGAAATGTCAAAATGTCGGGGACAAATGTTGCAAAAATAGTGTTATAGTTTAGAGATCTTAATAGATAAATGACATTTTTTCAATAAGAATTTTAATCAGCGGAATTTCTGTTTGATGTTGGCAGATGCAGGCTATTAAGTGCCTAAACTGAATTTTAAAAGAAAAATGAAAGTTTTTCACCTACCAGGAAAAAACAAAAAACCACAAAGCAATTAAAGTGAACAGTTATCCATTTAGATCTTGTTTGTAGGTTGCTTATCATGGGACACAGTTGTCAAAGCTAGTTGTTGAAGATGCACCTGTTTCTAATGACCTGGAAATACCATCACAACAGAGAGAGCTTGCAAGTATGTACCACTTAAAATCTAATATTCACCATGACTGAAGCATGAGAAAGTAATTTTTCAAGAGCTTAAATTCCAAAATTCATCCATTGCTTTCTGATGTATTTTGGACTACACGCATATATCAGATCCCTGAACTCAAACATAAATAGTGACGTAAACTACAAGTGGTCTTCAAAGAAGTACGTTTCTTTTCTTTCAGAAAGTAGTTGCATCAAGGAGATAATTGGTTGCTATATAAAAATAGCTATGTAAAATTCTGTTTAAAATATTTAATACTGAGAGTGAAGTTTTTAATAAGTCAATTTCATACTTCGTTTACTCTTTTGGAAACTCAGTTATGTGCACAGCTTTTAATTGTATGTACATATTAAGATGGCAAATAATGTGTGTTGGTGGAAATCCAAATGTTGAAGCAACAGTACTAATTGTGGACTCCATTGTTGTCACAAACAGAAACTGTGAAAACATTTCCATGCACTGAAAGAGAAGCAGCTGAAAGTCTGCCTGTTGCCAGAGAATTTAAGAGTAAGCTTTCTGTTTTTAACTGGTATAAGAAAACCTAATGATGGAGGCAGGAGATGTAGAGCAGATACACAAGGGAAAAAGAAAGTAGGGGGAACAGAACTGATTTCGATGAGCAAAGGAAAGCATAGTGGGGAGAAACGATGGCTCTGCTGATGTATTGGATTGATCTAAAAAAAGATACTGAAGTTTTTTCAGGGCTCCTTATGGCTCTCTTGAAACTAAATTAGAAACATCTTGTTATTTTCATGTAGTTTACAAAATAACTCACTGTCATTTGAAGTGTTCAGTTACGTGTCTCCACTGAGTAAGTGCAAAGACAAACGCTTCCTGGATTTAGGTACAGAAATATGATACGACAGCATTGTGGAATAATGTAATATAGTCTTATTTAGAGAGAAGAATGGAAATGTTACTGAAGATTCTGAGATCTTTGGGGAGTTCACTGAGCTTTTAAATTTGTGTTTTCAGTATTACATTTTTATGTGGGTTGCACATTAAACCCTGTTGGCAGTATTAGCAATATTCAGCAGCGCTTACTGCATTTCAGGTAGCATTTCTGCCTGTACTGCCTTTGGTTACGCCACAGAGGCATGACCGAGAGTCCTGTTCAGCTGCAGTGCAAAGTCAGAGTGGTCATCTGAAACCCTGAGTGGCCAATGTCACTTTGCACTGAAGTGAGTCAGGTACGCTGTGGGAAACAGTAACAAGCATATGGGAGGTGAAGTATCTAAATTCGTGTCAGACACTATGAACTGAAATTGTACTCACGTTGTAAAGCCATTATTTAGGCATCTGCAAGGCTGCAGTGCAAAAGATGCAGTTAACCCTGGAGCTGAGAATCTTCTGCAAAAAATACCTTGTTAGCCTACTTTGTTGTACGTTTGTGTGTGGATGTTAGCAGTGAGCAATTAAACTGAGTGTCTAACTGCCATTTTAAAAATCACACTCTGAAAAAAAAAAATCCAAACAAACCAAAAACACCCAATAAAACAAACCCAACAGACTGAGCTCCCTGTGATTTTAATTGAAAAGTTACGTGCTACAGCCCATAGGAGTTGTGTATCTCTGCTGAACAAATGACCATCCAGCCACTTTCACATTTTCTCAACTTTCTCATTGTAGTTCTGCTTACCGTCTAACTTAATTGTAATGTAGCATGTGTGGTTGTTGTCACCCTGTTACTTGATTGACCAGTCCTATCTGGAAACTTACAGCAAGAAGTTCACTTTGTAGACAAAGATAACCTCTGACAGACAGGTAGGGATTATGCAAAATGAAGATTTGTAATACAATAAAAATAAATAAGCTCAAAATTCACAGAAATATTGGTTCAAATATAGATTTATTTGTATCTAATACAATTATTCTTGTCAGTAAAGGAAGAACTGCTTAGTGTGCACAATATACCTTTAAAAAATTTAACCAACAGTTTCCACATTTCTAGCTTATAGAACCCAAACCTTTTGTGTTCACTTTTTATATCCACTTGAGGAGAAACTTCAGATTTCTGACCAAAAATATTTCTGAAAGCAAGCTATGGAAAAATAACTCTCACTTAGGAAGGAAAATCCTTCAGAAACTTGTCTGGTGTTTAGTTGAGTCTCTGAAATGAAGCTTTGGAAGTGCCTTCAGAACTCACATAGCCCAAGGATGGGCTTGCCATATTGTTTGCCCCTGCAGCGGTTCTTAGGAAACGAATGCAGATACACAATGCCATTGCTTCTTTACTTCATGCTGAATAAATTCTAAATGCAAAGCTCAAGTGATTTAAGTTGACTTTTAACTAGTATTTGTTTTTGGCTTCACTAGTCCTGGGAAATGATAAAAGAATAACTCTAGCAGTTTTCTTGCTATATGATCTTATTTTGTTATTCTTGTGCAGAACAGAGTTCTGGTACCGAGGCTGCTGATGGGGCAGGAGAATATTTAAATCCAAATGAAGTGCTCTATAGATTGAGACCAAAACTATTAAGTGTTCCTATACCATGTAGATATAACATTGGAGTACAAGTAAATAGTGCATGTGCATATTAGCAAGAATTTTCCTTCAGACCTTAAACTGTGAACTCCTCAGAGTTCTAATTCAGAGCTCCAGATTCTGCCCAGGCTTAAAACAATTATGTCAGAAACTACTTTCACTGATAAGATTTGGTATTATTATCTTAGTATTTTTGGAAGAAAGATGGAAAAGATGATGAATATAGAAATTAGGATGAGAACTGAGCACCCAAAGTTTAATTTTTTTAAACAAATGTCACGACTTAAAGGAGCTTGACTCTGCATATCTGAATTTTGGATTGAGTATTATTGGCACGTCACCATTAGTAACAGTTATAAGGAAGAAGGGAAGAACTTGGGAACGTAGAAAGATATGTCAATATATATATCCTGTAGTAAAATACTCGTTAACTAGACAGTGTCCTTATTCACATTCCTGTAAAAGACAGGGACGTATACTACGTATTCTTTACATTTTGTATTATGGAAGAAGTGAGATTTTAAACAAATACTTCTATCCAGAATAATTTTCCATCTCAGAGTATTTCGTGGCGAGGCTGTTATTTGAGTTCTGGCTTCAGAAATTTATTTTTATTATGTTTGAATGCGTTCTGTGTTCTCTCCTTTGTATCTTATAGATAAAATGTTTAAAAATATTTCCCAGCACTTTCAAGGTCCAGAGATTTGCTTTGGGTAATTGCATACTTTACAAAGAAGCAAATAGTTATGTCAGCAAAAC
Source organism: Pavo muticus (assembly GCA_016647715.1). Taxonomy (NCBI): domain Eukaryota; kingdom Metazoa; phylum Chordata; class Aves; order Galliformes; family Phasianidae; genus Pavo; species Pavo muticus. The sequence continues at coordinate 324,795 of JACDJE010000199.1, forward strand.
TTACAAAGCTGCATTTTCCAGTAACTTTGTATGCCCTGACTGAAGTATAAGCTTGCTTCATCTGCGTACTCTTCCTTTCCAGAATCCTCTTCCTGCTCTTATGTGACTGTCAGCAAGGTAAAAGGTTGTGTGACTGTGTATTGAGCTGAGTGGATAATGAGAACAGAACAGAATGCACTTCTGAGGAGACCAGGAATGAAAAATAAGAAAATAATTCTAAAGGATGTAATGTCATAGAAGCCAGTTCTAAGAATTTAATGTCTGTGATTTCTTGCCTCTTAGTTTTTTTTCTGAAACTGGCATATTACTTCAAAGGTAACTGGGTGACTCAGAACCGTAGGTTAATGTAGGTCAGGTAGAATTTCTGGAGATCTCCAGTCCAGCCTCTTGTTCTGAGTAGGACGAATTTACAGGTTAGATAATGTTGCTTCAGCTCTTGTCCAGCCAGTTTCTGAGTATTTTCACGGATGTACGTTGCACAGCATCTCTTTACAAGCTGTTCCACTGCTTGACCATGCCGATGGTGATTTGTTTTTCCTGTGTACAGGAATCTTATTTTCTTAAGAAACCTCGCTAAAAGCAAACTGACTCCAAAAAGCTTTAAGCAGTGGCTGTCTGGCCTTTTTACTTTAAAGCTGTAAAACAAATGCTTTGATATCTGGCCTTTCAGCTGCATGCAGCTGCTTTTCATCTGCTTTGGTGGTCATGTGGAGACTGAGAAAAACAGAGCTGTTGCAGATAACCTTCTTAGTATGTACCTGTCTTTTCCTGTCTTACTTAGAAAAGTGATGAAAGAAAGGCAGTGTAATTAACAGCAAGAGGAAGGCTTGCTGTGTTGCTTTTGAACAGGAAAAAGAGGCTTTTTTTGACTCCACAGTCTAATAGTGTCAAATTAAAGCACTTAGGAGACTACCTACATACCTTAACTTGATGAACATTCCGATTATATCACTTTTTTTTTTTCCCCAGCACTGAATTTTAACAAAGTTGGAACAAGTCTCCTACAGAAAAAAGTTCAATGTTTAAACCACCACACAGCAGTAGCGTAGGGGAAGCCTCTAAATACTGTTCTGAGACTGCACTTAAAAATCCACTGAGCAAGTCACAGCTCCTGTAGTTTTTGCTAGTGAATGAAAACCATGGGCTATAGGATTTCTACCAAGTAACTATTTTGACCTGAGCTGTAAATGGATTTATACTTTATCTTCTGTTTCTTCTAATCTGCTACAATGTGCTGTAAGTTGTGAGAATTTTGAAGTGCTACTTTTTAATTACACAAGATTGGCCCTGGGGCTGGCTCTTAATAACTTGTCACGTTAAACTCAGGTTTTATAGAAAGCTTAAAATAACTTAAAGTAATTGTGTATTTATCTTCCAGATGATTACACAAGGGAATTATTGGCTGATCAAGTGTAAAGTAGGAAATCAAAATAATAAATTGGAAAAGAGAGAAAGTGGTGGTGGGAGCCTACAACGTGTTTGTTAGAACAAGGAGTAGTTTCCTCCAAATGCTTTTAGAGTAATCGTGCTCTCAATGAAGGATGCCAGTGTATGCATTTGTTGTGGGAGATCTCAGTCATTAGATATTTAAGTGGAATCATTGACTTAATGCAGGAATTGAAAGTCCATTGGGCTATGTAAAAATATTTGTTAGAAAAAAGGAATTAAAAAGGAATTGGACGCGATGTTTTAAAATACTGTGTTTCTTTCCTTTTTTCCTTTTTTTTTTTTTTTTTTAAATAAATTCAGTCTTGATATATTCTCTGATGGAAAGCTGTAGACATTTTAGGATTGATATTGGCATGTATGTCAATCATACTGCTCAACTTTCTGGGAAAAATTAGATCACAGCTGCAGTAAAGTCGGTAAAATCTGCTGATGCTCAGATTGCTCTCTCTTTATCCTCATAGGTAATGTTGTATTTCTATCTTTTAACATTCTATTTCTGTAACAGATCTGAGGGTTTGAGTTCCTCACATTGTTAAATAAAAAAATTATATCTTAATAAATACCTTATCTCAGTATCTTAGTAAATTGGTGCAAGGACCCTGATGAGTAGCAGTTCATACAGTATCATGTCAGATAAAATATTTGTTACTGGCTAACATGCACGTACATAACGTATGTAGCAGACAGGAGAAAAAGTTGCTGCCTAAGGTTACAACCTGGGCAGAAGTTTTAACGGAGAATGTCATGTTGTCTTTATGCCACTTATCTAGGCAATGCTGGCAGGAGAGCTATTATTAATAGATTTTTTAAACATTTAGAAACAGATTTGTTCGTAACTGTATCTCTCCAGAAAGGATAAGGTCTCCCAGTCTGTGTTGTAGGAACAGTGCTTCCTGCATGAAGCATAAAGAAAAATAAAGAGATTTCAGTGTAAACCTTGAATCTGATGCTTCGGAATAAAAGGCATGAATTCATACTCTCTCATCATGCCTGCGAGTACTTTTTCTGTGTAGCAGTAGAGTGTCTCAAGAAAGGTCACTGTTATGAAATACATTCCAAGAAGAGTGAATCTAGATACCTGTTGTGTATCTTTGTTTTTGTTTGTTTGTTTCCTGCTTTATGACATTGCTTTTGTCAGTCTTGCTGGAGGACAAAAAGAAAGAATGAGGTTATGAGAAATGCTATTATTTATTAAGTAGAGGAAGAAACATTGCTTTCTGAAATCTAACATTTTTTCTAGCAGCAGCAGAATAGAATAATGATTTCTGAAGCATTAATTAAATTCCAAATTATTGCCGTGCACATTCTGGTACAATTTTAGTGGTACAACAAAGTAACTCATCATTATAGTTCTCTAGGTAACTTCCAAACTGAGAAGATTTATTTTACAAGATGTGATAAATAGCCTTCAAATTTTTCCGAACGATGTTAACTACCTATAAGTAGTTAAAAATACTGGATCTGATAAATTAGCTTTTGAAGAAAAAGATGGGTTTGGACACAAAGCGTCACAAAGTAGCCAAACTCCATGCTGGCCTATATCTTCCAGGGCTTCCTTACCTTCAGATATCTGACTTAGATGACATGTCTCATTGCTAGAAAAGGATCGCTCCTTACTCATTTGTTTGCAAAAGCCTTGGACTTCAGCGTACAGAGGAGGAGAAATCTGTCAGAATGAAGATACTCAACACGTGAAGTGAATCAGGAAGTGCAGAGAGACCTGGAAAAAAGAAAAAGCTTTCTGAGGGGGAAAAAAGAACAAAACCAAAAAGCAGCGATCAGGGAAACATCGTAGAGAGAAAGATCTAGTCTAACAATGACTGTCTCCACAGACATCTGTTTTTCTAAGATACCGGGCCTTAATCAACTATAAATAAGTCATTTCCAAAATTACCACTAACGTGGGAAGAATTTGTATGCCTCCATTCAGTCTCAGCATTTTGAGGGTAACAGGATCTAAAAGTGTTGTTTGCGTGAGGTGCTGGCTGTCATTTCCGAGTCCTTACTTGGTGTGAAGGGCCGATGCCTGTTGGGATTCCTGGTGTACAACTGGTGTACTGTGTTTTGAGTTCTTGAGTGGAACGCAGATGAGGCCCAAGAAACTTGAAATCTCTTAGGATTGTTTTTGTTTCAAATGTTCAGGGTGGCATTCTAGGTTAAATACTGTTGTCTTTAAGTGTATTGTCCTTAGATCTTCTCTTTGCTAATGCACCTGTAGGACACATCTAAACTAACTGCACCTAACAGATCCATTTGAGCCAGATGGATAACATCTTCTGTGACTTCACTATTGATATCACAAATCGGTTAGGCTTTCTCTCACTTGTAGTAATAATCTTCACCTGTGTTATCGAAATATTGACACTAAATTGACTAATGCCTGTAAGTTGACTCAAATATGCTGGTGGTTGAAATGCAAGAACATTTAAATTCCTTCTACAGATAATTTGAAACGGTATAATAGTTAAAAAGTGATTTACAGTATCTGTGTGATTCCAGCACTATCTTATTGGGAAAAATGTTGGGATAGACATTTTAAAAACCGGCTCTTCTTTTGTAATGATCAGAATGTGATGACTGCACAGAAGTAACAATCTTTTCTGACTAACCTTTATGCAGCTGGAAATTCTGGCCTGACATTTATGATTTTGCAGCACTAATGGGAATTTTCCTTAAATAGCATTTTCGGGCTCTTACCTACCACAGAAGCAACATCTTGTAAACCTGTAAGAAAATGAAGATAAAAGTTGAAACTGTTTTAGAATAGTTTCAAAGCTATAAGGCTGAAATGGATGCCAACACAGATGTAAAAGCTATTGGCAGGCAGGATGGAAAGAGCAGCTAGGCTTACAGAGAGAGAGAGAGAAAAAAAAAGGCTCATTCTGATATTGATACTGATTGACACTTTATCTTCCAGCTTACAAAGGTGGAAGAAAACCAAGAGCACCTGACAAGACAGCAAAGGTAGTAAAACAGGGAAGATCCTGCCTACACGCAAATCATTCAACTAAATTTTTTTCTGCACCTAAGGCATACAGATAAGTTTTGGATAGCAATATGGAAGCACTTCTGTACTGTTAAAAGCCTCTAAGCTGCCAGTCTTACAAAGACAACTTTCAAAAGGGGAGGAGAGTTAACAGAAAAAGGGAGAATGGAAACTTCGAAGTGCATATTAAAATGTTTAATTATAAGCAAAGAGAGAAAAGAGAAGAAGAATTGAGTAAGAAAAATGGAAACAGGAAGAATGTTAGTCACCCGTTTCAGAATACAGATTAAGGAACACAAGGAATAAACATTCAAAAACTGATCAATCCCTACTGGAGAAAAAGGTATTGTACGTGGATATGGAAACTCTGTTATGGAAGACCGAAGTCAGTGCCAAGGAGAACAGCATTGAGGCGTATACATTACTGTGATTTTGATGTTGACTGTTACCTAAAATTGATGAAAATTAGAGATTTGAGAGTTTTTCAGGTTTTAATTATGCGCTCCAGTAAGGTTGTACTTATGATATAATACTTGTATTTTATTTACAGAATCTTAATCCAATAGATAAGACATAGTTTTACCCAAAGAAGTCAGCAAAGAAAACCATCCGCTGCAAGGGAAAAAAAAAATTCAATAGGTTTACATGGTCGTAACTTTATTGCACTTTCAGATACTATTTTAGATTTTTTTGTGTGTGTGAGATAGAATGTTGCAGCAAGAGTACTAGAAGGAGCATTTCCAAAAGTAAAAAATGGATGTCTCTTCTCCAATTATGGTCTCTCAGAAAAGGATTTTAAAATAACTTCAGACATTGCAAAGAATTTTTTCTGTACTTACCTACAACCTGTGGGCATTTCAGGATGAAAAGGCTTCTTTTCCACAAAGCAAAACAGGTTAAAGTCGTGCCTGTCATGTCATTCTAGACACGGTTCTGCTATTTTTTCAGCTCGGATTCTGACAGTTTATTTTATCACAATATTCCCTGGCTTACTTTTAAGTTTTTTTTTGTTTTGTTTTGTTTTGTTTTGTTTTGTTTTGTTTTTTCCTGAGGGTGTTACCCTTAGAACTGTATTGTGACTTCCCGTTCAAATATTCCTATTCATACTCTTTGAAACATTATTTCCAGTTGAGTATGTCAGAGGCTTCTTCTGGTGTGACTGACTAGTCTTTCATAAGAGATGAAGGATTTGTGCATGGAGCATCCATGTGCGTGGATACAACCTCTCCGAGATGTCATGTATTCAGCCTGCCTCGCTTCACTTGCCATAGTCTAAGATACTTAAATATATGTTGGACGTTGGATAATAGCTCCGTTGTGCTTTTTTTGTTCCATTTTCTACTGTGTTACGGCGTGAGTATGCAGAAGAAATACTGAGAATGTAAAACATGGAATGATATCCTTTTCTCACTGAAGTCAGAAGTTTAACTGAGAACATCACAGGAATGGAACAACACATCTCAAGTGCAAGATTGTTTATTTGCAATTCTGAACTTAGAGTTCTTACTTTTAATAGTAATGTGCTACTTCTCCGCTTTGCATGGTGAGCTCCCTGAAATCAGGACATTGCAGACAAATCATCATTGAGTGGGAGAAATAGAGTTGAAATGTCTAGTACCTACAAGATACACTGATTTTTCACCACTAGGACCTACTAATGTTGTCAGCTCAGTGAATATATCATGCATTTGGTGATTGATGTAAGTGGCACAACTGAAAAACCTTGGTAACAGAGAAAGGTAAATTCTTGATATGGCATAGTGTAGCCCAGGAGTAAGTGCAAGGTAAAGGACCAACTGCTATTGCTTGAGACAAGTTCTTTCTGCATTTTAAGAGAGATTTACTTTGGCTGATCTAATCATCTTGGAATACCTATCCTCTTGAAATATCAAATGCTGTCTGAACACCCTTTTTAAATAGAGGCCATCAGCACTCTCATGACATTCCTTCTTCTCTTACTAGCATCTGCTACGTGTGCCGTTTCTGGTACTGAATGGAAAAAGTGTGGATTGAAGATGAACAAAGTCAGGTAGCTTCAAAAGCAACAGCCCCGAAAGCCAGTCTGATGTGTGCTCCTACAGAAAAAAATGGTTGTAACATTTGCTGGTGCAGGATATTCATTCTGCTTCTTAGTTACTGATTTTATCAGTGAAAATTACAAGTTCAGATGCTCAGTCAGTGACATACGTGCCTTAAGCATACAGATTTCTTTTTATATAATCTGTTCCAGACTATAGGAAGAGCATGATAAGAGAGATTCTGCAGTTTTGGGGAGGTGTACTGAACTCATCTGTTTATGTACAGAACGTGTGAAATTCAAGTAATGCTGAAGAACAACTGCGTTGTCCGTACCAACTCGCAATGAGAGCCATTGTATCATTGGAAATGGCTGCTGAGGGTTGGATTCTCACACAGCCCCAAAGCACATAGCACTGGCCTTGCATCACTGAAATCTTGGTGCAAGTACTGTGCCAGCATCACAGTACTTGATAAGAGTAGCTGAGATCTTAGGATATAAGCATCTGGGGCACTGGGATCTGCAATGCCTTCATAGTTCCAACAAGATACTGACACCCGTGTAGATAATACTGCCAGTGAGTGTTTTGACTTGTGTCAGTATGCACCGTATGATTATCCACATTCTTTTTCAACAGGTTTCTCTGTCCAGTTCAACTCAGTAGAAAGTCCGACGTGTTTTCTTCAGTTCACTGAGTTATTCATCACATGTACAGAGGAGTTTCTACCATGGCCTGTAATGGAAAAGCATTGGAATTTCTACAGAGCATGTGAAGATTTTGGATTCTGAAGTCTTCTTAAGTGCTAACACTTTTTTCTTCCATCATCATTTAGTTCTAAATGTACAAATGTTTGCTTCTAAGGGCTTTGTTACTACTGTTTTGATAAATCACATCATTCCTGTGCTTGGAATGGGCTGAAAGATTGGAGAGTACTTGGTAGCAGGTGGGGGTAACTGTCACTGTCGAATTTTGTGCTTTAATGTTCTGAAATGGACAGGGCTTGTTGTACACTGGTCCACAAATTGTATTCTATGTTGCCAGCTTTGTATGAAACTCCACTGACTTCTGTGGCTTTTTATCTTCCCATGCTGGTCAGTGCCAGATAGACATCAACACCGATGGCCACTTGTTACATCTTGGTGTTGAACCGGTCTGCCCAAGCATGTGCTGTCAGAAGTGGCTGCAAGAGTTTGTGTAATAGCATAAGCTATTAAGCAAAAATCAAGATGGGCAGCTTTGAGCCATCACCAGCAACTTTGCTTTGTGAGGCTTGGTTATATAAAGACAATTGAGAATGGGATGAATGCTGGGAGAAGTTAGAAGAGGGCTCTTAACCTTTGAAAATGCTTGTGGAAATTCAGTTGTTGATTCAACCAAATCCATCTGACAGTCAAAAAATGTGCCAGCACAAGACAGGAAGTACGGTGAGACCAATTCTAGCAAATGAGTTTTTCAGTCTAATAACATCCTGGATTTTCAGCCTGATTACTGGAGGATTTCTGTTTGTTTTGATTATGCACAGTGTGAATTTGCCTCAGTAGCATGTTTATAATACATTTGACTGTTAGGAGAATTATCTGTATTCAAGTGGTGTCCTAGCTCTTTCATTCCCTGAGTTGTAAGAAGACTTCAGATAAGAACACCTAATTCTCCTAACTCGAGTGAATGGGGTGAGAAATACCTCCTGTCAATACATAAAGTACTCAGCTTGCTATTTGGAGTGTGAAGAGCTGTTCTGCGGGGATTTGATTAGTGTCTTAAACAGGAGAAGGTTTAGGGGGGAGAGAGGCTTCTGACGGTCAGAGAGTTAATACTGTGCCTGAGGATGCATGAGCAATCATTGCCTGTTAGGCGATGTAAGGATTAAAAGAAAAAAAAAAAAAACAACAAACAAGTGCCTTGAAGCCAGAGAAAGTTAAAGGCTACTGAGTGATGGGTATTTAGTAAAGGTCAGTTTGCAAGCAGGAAGTAAACAGAACATTCCCACAGCTACTGCAGCAAAACAGACCTGAAGGAATATTGGTCTAAGGGAGCTGTTCATTCAGATGCTGCTGCTTGGAGCATCCTTGGAGAAGAAAAGTAGTTTTTCATCAAAGGTGAAAGATTTTTGACCGTAAAAGTTACTGTTAAAGCCACCTGTATGTTGTTTGACATATTTTCTGTGTTACAAATTGTTTAATAAAATTATAATGGAAAACTGGGAGGAGCGGACGAATACTTCTGTCCTGTTACACCAACGTGACTCCACGTCCTAAGGCAACAAAGGTACAGTAACAGAAGTCTGACTGATTCGAATTGGGCAAAGAGTGAAAATGCAGTTACATGGAAATAGCTCTCATTGACATCTTATGTAAAAGTAAGTTACCACACTTTTCAATATTTATGTTGTGTATAAGCATCTTAGCTTGACAACATAATCTGTTTTAATATGAGTAACAAATGTAGAGTTCTGCTTCCTAAGTCTTACAACCATGAATTTTTCATATTCTGCGTACTGGAATCTTTTTCTTAATGTAAAGATCCACTCAGAGATGACAGAAGTCATACCACTGTGGACAGGATGTTTTCTCTTCTTAAATTTATTTTTTCTAAGTGCACTATTGCATAAAAGCACAAGCTGTTACCGCAGGTGAGCGATGGGCAGCTATTAGTGATCCTGACTACAGCTGAATAAAAGTGCGTCTGCTCACAAGTGGCAAACAGTGGTTGGTCCACGCAGCCCCTCCTGCTTCTTCTGTGATTCCGTTCTCTTACTTGGTAAGCCACTTCTCCACTGGTGGGCTGTGAATTAGTGCGTATTTTGTGCTGTGCAGAGCAGAGGGCAAGAAAGACGAAGAATACAAAACCCTTGGCATTCTGTCTGCTGTTAACGTTCAGATGCAGAATAAGAGGAGAAGGAGATGAACAAAAGCCACAACTTCAGATTTGTATTCCTACCGATTTACTCATTTTGCCAAGATGCAGTAGCATAAGCGGTAGGTTATAACATGGTAAAAGGGGCAAGGGGAAATGAGGCAGGAAGCAAAGATGTGAATAGAGCTGAATGTACTCGGCGGAGGATCAGCACAAGCAATGCGCCTTCTTGCCAGGCAAAGCGGAACTGTAACCACTAAGGACACATAAGGTGAGGGAAATGCAAGAATGAAGGCTGGCCGTGGAAAGTGATTACAGATCCTGTATGGTGCAAATACTTAGTGGTGGCGTCTGCAAATTATGCTGAAGGAGGGGTGAGGGTGCAGGCAAAAGATAGGCCAAAATAATGCTGCTGTAGGAATTTGAGTAATTTCTTGGAGCAGCTGGAGTTTGTGAGTGTTTTGTGATCATGGCACAGAGGCAAGGACTTCTTTTATTCCAGCAACTTCATATGTGAGATTTAGGCACTTTTTCTGTTCATCAGCAGTGAGATGACTGGTTTGGTCAGAAATTATTGTACAGATGATCTGGAATTTATGTTTCTGGCCATATCAAGAAAAGAATAAGAAGCTTAAATGTGACACAGCAAGAGTGTGTAACAGTTCAAAGTTGAAGGAAGTTTCAAAGGGCCTTCGGATTTGTGTATCTATGTATCATAGAACTCTAGAATGGCCTGGGTTGAAAATGACCACAATGATCATCCAGTTTCAACCTCCCTGCTATGCGCAGGGTCACCAACCACTACACCAGGCTGCCCAGAGCCACATCCAGCCTGGCCTTGAATGCCTCCAGGGATGGGGCATCCACAACCTCCTTGGGCAACCTGTTCTAGTGCATCACCACCCTCTGACTGAAAAACTTCCTCCTAATGTCTAACCTAAACCTCCCCTGTCTCAGTTTAAAACCATTCCCCTTTGTCCTATCACTATCCACCCTTGTAAACAGTCGTTCTCCCTCCTGTTTGTATGTATATATATTTTTTTCTAAGACATGGTGTTTGCTCTGGAAGAAAGTTTTCCTGCTGGTATTGTTGCAGCAGCAGCATCGGCGTTTGAATCGTCCGACAGACGCGTCCCGATTCTGCTTGTTCCTGTGGAAGGGGCTGAGACATACGGTTACGCGCAATTCAGTTGCAGCGCGTCCAGCGGTCACAGCCGCCCGCGGGTGCGCTGAGCGCAGGTCCGGGGGGGCGGCTCCTCCGGGAGCAAAGCTGGCAGCTCCGTTCGGCCCCACAGCGCAGGGCTGTGCCTGGAGGCAGCTGCAGGACCGCGATGTCCCGCTGCCAGGGCGGCATATTCCGCAGCTTGCCCAACAGAGAGGGTTCGCAGCGGGCAGAGGGCTCTGCTCCGGGCACCTCGCCCACATGCACACACACACACGCACGTGCCCACGCGCCCCGAGGAGCCGCTGCACCATTCGTCCCGGCCCCGGCGCGGTGAGAGCGCTGCGGGCGGACCCGGCCCGGCCCGGCCCCAACTTTCCACGGGGAGCGGAGCGGAGCGGAGCAGCGGCGGCGGCTGTGGAGTTTGGGGAAGAGGCGGGAGGAGGAGAAAGAGGAGGAGGGGAAGGAGGAGGAGGAAGGGGCGCGGCACGGCGTGGGCGCGCTGCTGCGCGGGGCAGAGCGCGGCGAAGGGAGATCGGCACGGTGCGGTGCGGTGCGGTGCTGCCAGCAGGCGTGCTGAGGAGCTCCGGTAAGATCGCGCCGTGTGCCCGAAAAGTTAACGGCGGGGTAGAAGTGGCGGCTCGGAAGGCAGACGAGGAGCGGCCGCGGGCAGTTGTACGCCGGGAGCCGAGCACAGCCCTGAGCCGCGCGAGCTGCGCCCGAGCAGAGCGGTGACAGCTTCAGGCGGGTCCGTAGCGGGGAGCGAATCTGTGGTGGTGTTGGCTGAAGTCTCCGCTGTTGTGTCACCGCTCCGTAAATGGCTATAAACGCGTGTGTTTGTACTGTGCTTAACCGGCCAAGTGCACTCACTTCGTTTCCTTTAGCACGGCTCTTGGTACTTGTAGGGAAACAGAAGTAAAAGCAACAGAACGTCTGTCAGAAAGGAACGGGTTCGCAGTTTTTTTGGTGCTGATTTTGCCCTTTGAGAAGAGACGGAGGCAAGTTCTCTTTTCGAGGGCTTAGACTTCTCGATGCTGGAGGAGGGCTCCGAAGGGACACCCGCAGGGCACGTCCCCTTGAGGCTCTGCGTTACGTGACTTTGGGGTTAAGCAGTTCACTGCGTCACACCTGCTCTGCTGCACACCCCCTAAGTTGTTCCATCCGGCAGCGTTACTGCTGTGATTCCTGCATTTGCTGAGGGTTTTTTTCGCACTTGACAGCCTGGGGAAGGAACAGTCGAGAGGGGGCAAGGCGCCTAAACTCGTGGCTGAAGTGAAGGCAGCGGAACGGGGAAAATGCTGATCGCTGTCCTCCAGAAACAGAGCCACGACAGTCGAGTGGTGGTGGGAAGTGGAAGACAGAAAGCAAGTATAAGAAAGTGTTTTTTTTCACATAGTACTGGGATCAGCTGTACGGTGATCTCTGATAAACAGTCTCCCGCGCATCAGAAAATTTACATCAAAAGCAACTGGATAAATTCATGGCAGAAAATCACAGGATGTTGGTAGTGTGGGATAGAAAGCTGCAGCCCGCAGCTTTGTCAGCTTCTGAGCTGTGAATAGTTGTAAAGTGTATGTGGAGAAGAGCTTGAGGGGGCTCTTGTTATCTTTTTGTGCTTTTTACTCTTTCCAAGAACATGCTCTTGTGTATGCGGGGATGGCATCCTGGGCTGGAGGTGCCCTATGGGTGAGAGGTGAAACGATGTGGCTGCTCTAACGAGACAGTGTAGGGCTGCTGCCATCTTTGCGCATCTTTGGTTGTCGGTCACATATCAGCTACTCGCTTTGGTCTGGTTTTCGTGCATTTCTGTGTATGCTACCCACTTGTAGAGTCATTCGAAATCACAGACAGCACTGGCTGGCACTTTGTGTTGAACAATCCAAATAAGCGAGCAGTTCTGAAGGACTGCAGCTTGTTGGAAAGTGGTAATGGGGTATGGAAAACTTGGCTGCGCTTTGGATTGCTTGTGTTGGATTGCAGTGAGAATGCAGGGGAAAGTCACCAAACACTGAAACCCAGTTGCATGACAGATCTCTAGGTTTTGTGGGTGGTTATCTGTGCTGTTCGTGCTATTTCCTGGCATAATATGTGCAAATTATGCTGGTCAGTCCCCAGACTGCAAGCGATCACCTTAAAAATAGCTCTTTGGCTGGGACCAGATCTCTGGAATTCTTCAGAAGCGGTCCAGGCGAATTAACCAAAGGTAAAATTCAGAAAGTACAAAGGGTCAAGCAGCGTGCTATCAGCTAGAGTAAAGAAACTGGCGAGCACTGATGAATAGGATTAGGGGAAGCCAAGAAAATGTTGAAACATTCATAGAGAACAGGTAAGTCTCAAGAACTTGTCAGCCTGCCAGATATTTGTCCTTTCTGCTGAGGGCCTCATTGGGTGCCTGAGATGTACAGTCCAATATCAAGAAAAATCCTCAGCTCTATGCATCTCCCTCACGGGAGTTTCATGTCAATTAGCAGAACGGAAAGAGAGCATTTTTAGACTTCTGCTAAAAGATTTCAGGACACAACAAAGCGGGCATATCAGAAGGGGCTTTTGGAAATGTGATAGCTCTTGCTCAGCACCAGGACCTGAGAGGTGTTGGTGTTCTTCCTGGTGGTTTCTGTGCCCATACACAACAAAAAAAGCCACTTCAGGCAGGAAGCGTGGGCTGTGCTGTGTGTGCTGCTGTTGCTGGTTGGTGAGGTGGCTGGGTCTCACTCACAGGCAGTGCTCAGGAGGCTTTGGTAGAGCTTATGGTGTGGCTTTCTGGCTACAGAAAAGGCACCAGGAGTCCCATGTGGCTGTAGCCTCTAAGGTTTCCCAGGAAATACCACTGAAGGAGCTAAGAGATGTGGTAGATGAGTCACAAAAGGCTTTCTGGAACGCAAACCATAGGGTGCCAAACCTAGCAAGGGAGGTAAGCTTTGTACATCTCTGCCAATGACCCGAGCCTTGACAGAACTCTGGCTGAGAAGTTCCAGCAGGATGAGGAGCTCACAGGCTGATGTACTGCTCATGAGTCCCTTCCAGCTCAGGATGGACAACTCTGACAAAATGTGAGTTCTTAGGTAGCCTCAAGCCAGCCATATGGTTGACCAGTCATTTTGCACCCCAATGACAGAGGACACGTCAGCCCCCAGCTCATGGGCTGGCACTAGTGGGCAAGCTGGCAGCGAGGAGGGATGGCATGTGGAATGTGCCGATGGAAGAAACTGGCGTGTGCCATAGGGGGTAACCAACAGAAAGTGCTGTGGCATTTCTCAGTGTACATGCAAGTGGTGCAACACATGGCTCCTCAAATTTCTTTGTAACTGTTACACGTAGGAAACTCATGTATAATGGCAAGAAAGCAGATTTCTTGTCATATGAGAGACATCATACGGGAAGTGAGGTACTTACAGGATCATATATTATTCTAAGTTGGAAGGGATTTGTGAGGATCATTGAGTCCAACTCTTGGCTCCTCACAGCACCACCCAAAATTCACAGAATCACAGAATCACAGGGGTTGGAAGGGACCTCCAGAGATCATCGAGTCCAACCCCCCTGCCAAAGCAGCTTCCCTACACCAGGTCGCACAGGTGGGTGTCCAGGCGGGTCTTGAATATCTCCAGAGAAGGAGACTCCACAACCCCCCGGGCAGCCTGTTCCAGTGCTCTGTCACCCTCACCGTAAAGAAGTTCTTGCGCACATTGGTGCGGAACTTCCTGTGCTCCAGTTTCTGGCCGTTTCCCCTTGTCCTGTCTCCACACACTGCTGAAAAGAGTCTGGCCTTGCCGCTTTGCCCCCCACACCTTAGATACTTATAGACCTGGATCAGGTCCCCTCTCAGTCTTCTATTCTCAAGGCTAAACAGACCCAGTTCACTTAGCCTTTCTTCACAGGGGAGATGCTCCAGGCCCATAAAACCGTAATAGAATGTTTTTATATTATAGGTGGACTTGCAGTGCAGATCGCTGTGCTTGAAATAAGCTTCAGAAAGTATCACCAGGACCATCAGCATGATACATAGCCCAGATTCCTGCCCTTGGCTGCCATGGTTATTTGGCTGCCATGCCCTTACCTGAGGCGAAAGTGTGGCCCCTGGGACAAGGAGGTGCAAGATACTGAAGGCAGCACCACATGGCCTTGTGTCCTCCTGGAGCTGGCACTTCAACCTGCCTCCTGCGGAGCAGCCAAGGTAACCTGGGCTTTTCTGGGTTGTCCTGATGGGACCTGGGACCTGAGAGCTGGAGCTGTTCAGCCTGAAGAAGAGGAGGCTCCAAGGAGACCTGAGAGCAGCCTTTCAGTATCTAAAGGAGGGCCATGAGATGGAAGAGGACAGACTCTTAAGCAGGGTCTGTGGTGACAGGACAAGGGAAAACGGTTTCAAACTAAGTAAGAGGAGATTTCGGCTGGCTATAAGGAAGAGGTTTTTTGCTGTAAGAGTGGTGAGGTGCTGGAAGAGGTTGCCCAGAGAAGTGGAAGCCCGGTCCTTGGAGGCATTTAAGGTCAGGTTGGGCAGGGGCTCTGAGCAACCTCGTCTAGCTGTGGGTGTCCTTGTTCCTTGCAGGGGAGTTGGACTATACAGCCTTTAACGGCCCCTTCCAATCATACAATTCTGTGATCTGCTCTTTCTTATGTTTGTTTTCCCTATCCTCTCTGTGCTTAGAAATGCCATGTGAGCAAACACAAACAGTTGTTTATTGTATAGGTAATGTCTCCTCTCCTATGGCTTATTGAACAAGCCTGCGCTCACGATTTGCCAGCTAAATTTTCAGACAAAAAAAAAATCCTTGCAGTCAGTGAAGTTACCCTTGTGCCTTTGTACACCAACGTGGCACTCACCTGCAGCACGAGTAGACATGGAGTTGGGGGAGCAGCCGACGGCAGGGCTTTGACTGCTGCCCACACAGCTCTCCCTGCACAGAGCGTCCCACAGTGCTTCCAGGGCACAGATACCAGGAGGGGGCCTGCAGCGCAGGGCGAGTGATGTGACCGATGTGACAGCTGTGACGGGCAGGGAAGGCTTTGACTCAGTAGGAATTGACGTGCAGGGTGCGACTTACAGTGAGGTCTGCAGAGAGAGGCTCAGCAGAAAGGTGAAGGCATCTCTGCCCATTTGCAGGAGCAGAGGAACACGCCTGGCTGCTGGCTGCAGCCTCTTGCAGCACAGTGCGGTTTCTCCTGCCTTCATCTCCAACAGGAAGCTTCAACCCTGTCATGCCAGTGCTGCTGCCAATGTACACAAGCTCTCACCCCTTTGGGCCTGATTTTTATGCTGTGCAGTAGTTTGGGGGTAAAGGTTAACTCTCACTCCACCATAGGGTATTATTATTTTAAACTTTTATATGAGTCAGAGAGAAGTCGTTAACTCCAGCTCGCCCCACGATAGAAGTAAATTCTATTTACCTGTGTATTTTTCCTCTGACTCCTGCCTTTATGGTGCATTAAGTCCTTGAAAAACAGGGATATTCCCACCTCTTAAAGTCAGAGAGTTTAAATGTGCAGCTCTGTGCCTTAGCAAGGCTGCAAACCCACCGGCTGGCAGGGCAGAGCTGTCTGGGGCGTACCAAGGGATTTGCTGAGAGACTGTTCTTGCTGGACACTCAGTAGAGCAGATGGCAGCAGAATTTGTTCTGAAGCACCCCAGGCTAGCAGGGGATGCAAAGCAGCCAGGAACTGCTCCCCTGGGATGCCGTCGCAGAAATCACCTGCCCCGTGCACTGACCGGAGAGCGGGGATGTAGCTTCCCTGGCCTTGGTGTTTCAGGAATGCAGGAAATGATGCTTGATATTCTAATGCGATTATGGGGATCTGTGTGTGTGAAGGTTGGAAAATACCTTTAAGATCATCTAGTCCAACCATCAGTCCATCCCCACCACGCCCCTCAGTGCCACATCTACACATTTCTTGAACACCTTCAGGGACACTGACTCAGTCACCCTCTTGGGCAACCTATTCCAATTCATCCTCACTCTTTCAGAGAATAAATTCTTTTTAGTATCCAATCTGAACCTCCCCTGGCACAACTTGAAGACATTCCCTCTCATCCTATCACTGTTATGCAGGAGAAGAGGCGGATACCCACCTCGCCACAACCTCCTTTCAAGCAGAGAGCTGTGTGGTCTCCCCTAAGCCTCCTCTTCTCCAGACTAAACAATCCCAGCTCTCTCAGCTGCTCTCCATAAGACTTATGCTCCAGACCCCTCACGGCTTTGTTGCCCTTCTGTGGACACAGTCCAGGGCCTCAATGTCTTCTTCTAGTGAAGGGCTCAAAACTGGGAGCAGAGAGATTGTTAGAATCACGTACTGTCAGCACAGTGCATTCTGTAAAGAAACACACATCTATATACCCCATGAATAAAGCGTCCTAATATTTAGTGCTGGGATGACAGCGTCGTTGTGAGATGACAAAGTCAAATATGATATCCATAACTGCTAAATCTTTGCAGAATTGGTGTTTCTCAGAAGCTGTCTGTTCTCTTCCAGAAGCACAAACAAATCAGACTGTGAAAAACTGTAGATTTTATTATTGTTGTTGTTCTTTGGGCACCATGTTATTTCAAATCTTCAGAATCTTTAAACTGGCAGGCTTACTGTTTGAATAGACTTGGGTCTAAAAGTAATGGGGTGTTTTTCCGCATCATGAGCTCCACTAATAGAGGTCTGTAAAACAACACGGAAATAATAGGGAACAACATGGGTTTCTTAGTTCTCCAGACTGACAGCTGGAGATATAATACACAGATCTCTCAAAGGAGATCTGTGTATTATATTAGGCAGGTCAAAATGAGGGGTGGGCACTGGGCAATGCTGCAGGTGCAGGGCAGCCCACGGCACTGGGCTCCACTGCAAGGAAGCAGCTCAGAGAACCAGGTAGAAAAACAGGCAAAGCTGATAGAGCCGACTGATCTAGATGTGATGCCAGTATAAAGTACTCCTCCAGGAGCTTTGAGATCCCTATCATAGATAAATTTGCAATGAAAATTATTACCTAGCACCAGTAAACACCAGTAAGTGAATAAATTATCTTTTCCAGCCAACAGCATTGAATAATCAAGTAGAGAATGTTTGACTTAGCCAGGTAGTTTGCTACAA
Source organism: Pavo muticus (assembly GCA_016647715.1). NCBI lineage: Eukaryota > Metazoa > Chordata > Aves > Galliformes > Phasianidae > Pavo > Pavo muticus. The sequence goes on from JACDJE010000199.1 coordinate 342,337, forward strand.
GAAGGAAATCACTTAGTTGAGCACATCTCTTCCCTCACCTTCCTCCAAGGAACATGGTCTGCTCTGCATTTCAGCAGCTCGGTTTGTACAGAGCAGAGGGAGAAACAAAGGAAGGCACTATGCCCTTCTGCACAGATAGTGATGGAAACATCTCAGCCAGGTCTGCACAGCTGTGGGAGTGGGTCTGCATAAAGCAAACAGAGGTCTTCAGTGAGGGAGAGGAGAAAGATCTTCTCCCGGAGTGTTTTTGCCCAGAGGAGGGAGAATTGTTCCTGTTGCTCCCGCTGCTCTGTGGTTGCGCTGCTGATTGCACGCTGGTCTGGTTTGCAAGGAAAGGTGTGGACTGGTTCTGGCTCAGGTGCCTTTGAGGCTGGAGGAGCAGCATGTCAGATGGCACACCTGTCTGGCTGCTGTTTGCTTTTATTTTTTTCCTTAATGCCACTTATACGAGAGCACCTATTTTCATTGGCCCCTCTCTTCATTCTCCTCTTTCATCATTTTCCCACTTATTTTCTGCTGCTCATTCTTTACTCATGCCTAAGTTATAGTATTTTTGTGTTTGTTTTTCTTTTTTCACCTGAGTGATGGGGGAGGATCCTCATTCCTGCTCAGAGGGGCTTCTGCATGGGAGACAGAACAGCGCAGGGTGGCAAGAGGACTCCTGCTACTCTGCATCTCCATTTCCTCTTCTCTTACAGATTCATCTTTGGCATGACACACACTGAAGTAGAAAAGAAGCAGGATACGTTAGGGGGAGAGGCGTGTTAAGGAAGGCCATGGCTGTTGTTCTTCTGCAGATCCAGGTAGCTGCTGACTGAGCTTGGAATTCTGTTTGCTTACCAAACTGGTCCTTCAGGATGGGCTGGCAGAGGGCACTGCAGGAGGGCCAGCCGTGCTGACTGGAGCGCGTCTCAAAGCATTCCTCAGGGAGCCGTGGTGCAGGGACTGCTGCAGGCTGACCCACTGCAAACTTCCTCAGACAGCTCTGCTGGCTCAACTCAATCCCACCCCTGGAGCTCCTTCCCCTCTTGCAGTGCTAGGCTGGGCAGCAAGGATCTCCAAACAGCAAATATGGGGAGAGGACCAAACTGAGTGCTGGGGAATTGCAAAGTTCCTTGCAGTTGCAAATAATCTGGTTAATAAGCTCTTGGCAAGTCAGCATGATCTGGATTCGAAGTGGAAGTCAGTCACTTCTCTCAGGTAACAGCAAAAGGTAGTGGCCTCTCCGAAGAGGTGATGGCCAGACAGAAGATGTGTGGAGTTCCCATAAGGAAGCGTTTGAAGGAGAGGAGAGACTGCAATCACTCATCTGCAGCAGTCTCTTATGGGACCTCCAGCAACACAGCACCGACTTTCCTACACAAGCACTATGATACCATGCTAACTCCCATTAAAAACTGTTGGGTTACACACTAGAACAAGTCCAATACTGCCGCCCAACACCCCAAAATAAGCAGAATAACAAACAGAAAAGGTTTCTACCTCTCTCTTGCATACACACACACACACACAATGATAGGATGAGAGGGAATGTTTTCAAGTTGTGCCAGGGGAGGTGCAGGCTGGATATTGGGACGCAGTTATTCTCAGGAGTGGCGAGGCAATGGCACAGGCTGCCCAGGGAGGTGCTGGAGTCACCATCACTGAAGGTGTTCAAGAGCTGCATGGAAGAGGCCAATAATGTGGTTGCCCTTTTGGACGGGTTAAAGCAGACACTTAAGAGGGTACATCTGTGGATGGTTCTTCAGGGGAGCATGGCCCACAGCAAGCAAGGCAGCAGGCAGTGGTACTTTCTGGTGTGCATTGCCAATACAGGCGCATGAGGGGTGGCCAGCTGGGCTGCAGGCAGAGTTGCTGTGTGGGACAGATTCTCTTCTGGTCTTCATTGGAAACAAACTCAGAAACACTCTAAGTGCTTGAACCATGGTGAGTTTTGCTCCCTGTCACAAAATACTCGAGGACATTGTGGGGCAGTGCTAAGCAGTAATGTATGACAGCACAGTAGTATGGTTTCCCATGTGGTGTCTTAAACTTGTTTTTGCTCTGAAGGAATGGGTGTGCACCCTGTACCAAATGTGGTTCACAATAAACTGACTTGCACGCTCCTTGTCTGCGTGAGGCTCCTTAGAGATTTACCATTGGACCACAATATCCTGTATAATGTTGTGACTCAGCAGGTTAATTTCTGAGTTTTCTGCTCCTCCTCAGACAGTCACCTCCTGATTTTCCCTCCAGGGCCATCATGTCACACAGAGGTGGATATTCTTCTCCTGTTCCTCTTCCCTTATCCTCCCTCCCTTCTAAGGGAGGAGATGCTGGGCTGGGCGAGGTGTCCTATGCTATCCCAGATTTGCAGTTCACTATCTGAATAATGATGATTTGTTTGCCCTCATAGCACTGAGAAGACACAATAGTTTAAAAGGTCTAGATTTGCAAAGATGTAATTAAAACAGCGAAACTTCACTAACTTCGCTCTAAATCAGGTTTGCACTGATTGGTGTTGTTTTCACAGCACTGTAGATGTTCGATGTCCTACAGCTATAAATAACACAAGGCATGTAATATGGGAGAGTTACAAATGCTACTTGGAGCTGCCTGACAGCCTCTGTGGTAGTGCACGGTGATTTAAGCTGGTGTCTTTAGAGGAGAATGCAACAAAATTTACACAGTGTTTAGCTACAAGAGTGCTTATTGCCAGGCCGATCATTGCTTTCCCTTAGACTCTGCCCTAGGGACCAGGGTTACCACCAATACCTTGTACAATTTCTTTTTACAGAGAATGATATAACATCTTTTCAATTAAAAAGATGCAAATGAACAAATTTTGCTCTGATCCGGTTTAGTTTCAGGAGCTAAAATGAAAAACAAGACCAAATGTGATTACCTTGGATTACTTTGCCTTTGCTGATTTGGTCTGAGTGCAGGCAGCAGTGGTGAAGGGAGAGCCACTTTGCAGAGTACATACCCAGTAGTGCCTAGAAATATTATGGGCCTGCTGAGCTGGAATTATAATTGGTTTAACATTTCTCTTTTTTGTCTCTCCCAAAAGAATACTAAAAGTGGGTTTTAATTTACCTTCAATTAGCCTTTCCTTGGGTTTCACCCTGTAAGCAGTTAACATCTCAACAAGCTGCAGTCGCTCAGTAGAAATTACACACATCTACTCTTTTCTGCTGTACCATAGTAAGCTGTGTTGTAAAAGCTAGGAGAAATAAACACTGGTTCAAATTTGCCTTGCTTGCCATGTTGGTGAACGTTACTTCTGTCTCTGTGAAAGTGTTCCACTATGAGCTTGGTGTCAGCTGTGCCACATGCTGGACCCAAGCGGGTTGCCTCTGGCTGGTATACAAGTGCAAATTCTGCTTCCCACATGCATGAAGACACTGCAGGGCACATTTCTGGGCACTCTGCAGCTGACCAGTTTGCAAGCAGGAACATTTTTTTTCTCAGGAAGGTAAATTTCTGCGCAGCCAGCTCAACGTAGCAAGTAGCTAATTTTTCTGCGGTCATTTTCATACTTCCCCAGATCTTTGCTGGTTACCCAAAATACACATGATATGTAAACACACACATGTTATTACCTCTTTTCTTAGTTCCATGTCCCTGCGGCAGAACAAACTTGCCCAATTCCAAGTGTGCATTTTCTAATGTACTTCTGCCTTCAGCGTGGCCCTCCTCCCCATGCTTCCCGCAGCTGGCCAAGCTCTGCTCATAACTTTCAGCAGGTTCAGTGCTCTCTGTGAGATCATGAGGCTCAGGAACAATCCCTGCTAAAGAAGCCTCTCTTACAGGTTTTTCCATCACTTTAATTCCAGCAACACCGAGTTATGCTGCCATGAGATGAGTCAAAATGCTGTTTGCTTTTTGCTTGGATAGTATTCAAGGACAGAGAGAAGAAAAAAGCGTATATTCTGATTGTGTGGGCTTTACAGGTTTTGATGAGTGATTTGCAAGCCACAGGAGAGCTGCAGAACTCTTCTGCAGGCTCCCAAAAGCTGAAACATGCACACTGGATTGAAGCCCGTAGGTGAGAGCAGAGCACTACTGCCCAAGTGTGGAGTGCCATGCATTTTCTGGCCCTTCTAGTCTAGTGGAAGTGAGGAGGGAGTTTCTCTTTCAGCTCAGGCTTCCTTTAGTCCCACTCAGGAGGGTTTGTTCTGCTGACAAAAGGTGTTCTTCATCAAGAACCTCCTGCGTCTTTCTCTGCACCAAAGACTTGATGCATGGCTGAACTCCATAGGGGGTGTGAAACTCTCCCTTTGTTTGTCCTTTGGCGTAACTGCACAGCTTTCACAGTTGCACAAAGCAAATGGTTATAAGAGTCTGAAGGTGTAAAGCTGCTCAGAATGGCTTCTTGCAGGGTGGAAAATACAGAAAACCCAGCTATTCCCTGGGTAGAAGGAAATAGTGCTATAATGAATCTAACGATCAGTCCCTATTCTGGTCCAAAAGTAAATAAAAGGAAATTCAGAGAACAGAGCAATAGTCACAGTAAGCATTTTTGTTGGTAAAAATTTCCAGTTAGGGCTCTTGGCAGCTGCTAATTGCCTTAAGTCTTGGTGCCAGAGAATTGAGATTTCATCCATATTTATGTCTTGGCTAATGTAACTCTAGAAACTCCCAATAGCCAGCTGATTGCCTAATTCTTTCTTGAATCCTGCTGAGCTCGTGGTCTTTAGGATGCCTTCTGACAGACTATAACCACATGTATAAACACATGTACAGACTGTAAACACATGCCTGTGTTCTTACACAATGTGCATGTGTTTCCCTTGTATTTGTTGCATGTCTGTTTTCTTTGAACATCCCTTGTTCTTGCATTACAGATGAAAGGGATAAATAAAACCTTCACTTGTCTCCTCTGAGTCATTCAATGACTCCCAGTGAATGCTTGGACCTGGTACTGTGTGTGTGTATATTGTAGCTGTGTGGCGTGTGTTGGTTATGAGATGTGGCCACTCTCCATTAATGCCTTCAGCAGTGTTCTCACATGTGGGAGGGGCAGATGATGTGGAACATATTACTTTAGAACTGTTTCAGAACGGCATTTCGCTTAATTATGAACTAGGCAAGGGGGTGTAGACTGAACAAAGGCAAAACAGACACTACAAGGGAGGGATGTTGGTGGGGACAACCCGAGGAATGCAGCCTTATCTCTCGTGCTACTCTAGGCACTCGTGCTCACTTATTGGTTCATACTGTGCCACAACAGCAAGGAATAAAACCTGCAAGTCACAGTAACTCAGCCATTGGGATGGAGAATATTATAACGACTTCTTGGAACCAATTGTAATATCCCCTCCTATTCTAATTGTAATATCAGAATAATCTATGCTTAGTTTCTTAGAATCAATTGTAATATCCTCTCCTACTCTTGCATATATATAATTTGTCTATATAAATATCCTTAAACTGTCCCTTTACGGTGTGCAGGTTAGGAGAGGCTATTCCCTCTCCACCCAGTGTGTGTGTGCAGCTCTGTAATTAAAAATAAACCTGCTTTATAACCACTTTGTGGTTATGGAGTTTGATTTTCCACAAGTCACAGACATTTTAAGAAACAAGGTACGATGGCAACGCCATCCCCTCTTCCTAGTAAGAAATCCTAGTAAGAAAGAGTGAATGTTGATCCTGTGTAGTTAGTACTTGAGAGAAAAATTACTCACGAGCATGATATCCACTGTGGTCAGTGCTAGGCGAGGTGTGTGTTTCAGGCAGTTGCAGGTAGCTCTCATTGCCTGCTGCCTGCTGTTCATTCCCTCCTCCTCCTCCTCCTCCAGGGATGACTGTGTGTGTGGCACAGTGCTGTGTGTGAGAGGGGCTTCATGTGCTGCATGTGCTAAGAAATAAGAGCTGGGCACTTCAACCAAAAGCTGATGAGATTGTTGGTGGCTTTTCTGTGCTGAGGGTTTCCATTCTCTTCTCTCATACTGTTCCTCAGGAAATCCCTTTCTTGTCCTGGTTAGAGGCAAATGCTTTGTGCCTAACAAGCAAAGCTGTTGCTGCTATACCAGTACACTGAGCCTGGCTTTGGAGGTAACAATGGTGACTGTGAATTTAGTGTGCTAAGGGTGAGCAGGACAGACTGTGGGATATTGATTGTGTAGCTGAAGAGTGGGTGGGATCATACACGACCTGGTTCTGCTTATCACTGTGGTGACAGTGAAATTGTTGTGAGTTGTAAAAAAACAGCTGAGGCTGTGGGTATAATTGCTAGCTTCTGGCACTATCATCTGAACACATGCTGGCCAGGACTGGGGAGAGCCTCCATAACAATGGGATTCAGTGAAAGAGTTGAGGTTTCTCACCAGTGCTCCTTGGTTCCGTTCTCCGCGAGGAATTCAAACCACATCACCACAGTTTTCTGAGTTTCTATGACCTCTTTCTATTGCACAGAACATAGGAACATTCAGCTGAGCTGAGCGTAGGTGTTTTGCCCATTAGCGAGATATAAAAACCTCAGTGCTATCCAGGTGATTTCTTTCTTATCCTGACCTGTCTCCACACCACACCAGAATCCAGTGGTCTGGAATGGTAGTTTTAAGCAGGTAACTGTCACCTTGGCTTTTTTGTTGGTTCACCTAGAAACAGAATGTTTGATGCTGGGTGGAGCTGGCCAGGACTAATGTACATATAGGATTTTTGGTGCACTGGAGAGCATGTTTGCTTGTTTTGCTTTGTTTTTCTTTTCCGGCCTCTCAGCTGCCATTGTGAAAGAAGTAGCTTTGTTCAGCCAAGTGTGATATTGGTTGTCCGGGGTGGGCAGGGAGACGACCAAGCAGAGTGACAAGGTGGGGTGCCAGAGAGATCACACTCTACACTCCTGCTTCCTGCAAAGGAATTGCTGAAGAGAGAAGGAAGAAGACAACAGAAAGAGGTTAAAGGGGAATCTGGGTTAGGCATTAAGACATTGATTACATATTAGTTTGGAGAAGGCTTGAAGGCGAGTAAGTGCTGGCTAAGGGAGAAAGTGGTATATTGGCTTTGTGATAATGGAGCGTTGGAGGGTCAGACCTGTTTTTTCTCATCGTTTGTTAGTATGCTTGATGGCTGTTTATACCACCTACAGAGAGCTGCCAAGCTCTGGCTTTTACAAATTGGGTGTATCTGTGCAGTCCCTTCCCCAGTCCCTTCCCAGCATCCCCAGGTGAAGCACAGAGCATGTGGGGGGATCAGGCAGGCCTGGGGAACTCGAGTAGGCACCTGCATGAATAGCTTGCATCAAGGCTGCATGCATCTATTCAGGGAAGGTGACATTTCCTTCTCCTTTCTGTTGTTCCCAGAGAAGAAATAACAGGGAAGGGAAAACACAGAGAGAGAGACTAATGAAACAGCTCCATCTTGACAGGCTAAGACTGTGAAGCTAGAGGTTGCAAGACCTGGCCATGGTGGGTACATTAAAGATACCCATTAGTCTCTCAGTAAGACTTGCATGCACATCTCAGTCCTTGATTTTACATGCCTACATGGAATCTGCAGGCATGTGAGTCACTTCTGGTAATCCCACTGTCTTATTCCTGCCTGTAGCCATGCCTGAAAACTATGAAGAGACACAGAGAAACTCCAGCACTTGGTTTGAAGGATTGATGTGGAAGCATAGCTCCTGTTGAGGTTGGTACAGTTGAGAACAAGGCACAACACTGAAGGTGTTTGCCTTATGTTTGTCACAGGGAGCAAAGGAGAAGGGCTGTGCTGAGCCATCCATCCACATGGATAATGCTGAAACTGACTGGGGCTGTTTTGCCATGGCACCATCATCTGTTACACGGCTTCAGGAACCAGAGAACACACAGTGCTTTGTCTGTGTTCTGTGTCCTCTGTCTTTTGTCCAACAAGGAGGAAGCAGAGAATGACGTGAGAAACCAACAGGCAAGCTGCCCACTGTGCAGGCAATCTCCCAAAATGAGACTATGTACAACACTCCCAAATCATCTCTTTGGTTTGCAAAAGGCCATGTTGTTCCTGTCCTGAACTGAAGCCTCTCTGTCATTGCAACAGTATTGCATAAGATTTGTGGCAGGTTACACGCATCCTTCTGTTGACTGTGCGTATACGAAGTTTCAAAGCCAGTAACAGGTCTGAACATAGCTGGCAAAGTGGGTGGGCACTATGAAGCATTCTGATACAGCTTCTTCCCAAAAGAAAATGCAGGGAGCTGTTCTGCAATAACAGTGCAATGTAGCAATGAAATGGAGCTTAAGCTAATGCTTCTCTTGGATGTGGACTCTAGTCTAACTAGTTCAGGAACAATCACGCTTGCACTCAGCAGGTAAGACAAGAGTATATGAAAACAGGATCACTGTATTGAGCTTTCATTGCTGTAATACCTCAGTTGCTAAACTGCTTCACAGAAATGGTGCTATATATCCTGTTTCATAAAAAAAGGGCCTTGCCTCTGCTTTGCAGTCACAGCCGAGGGTGTCTCACACAGCAAGATACATGCACTGTTTCTCACTGCTGCCCCACCTGCCTTCAAAAGTTGTGTTATATACTACCTCCAGTGGATGGAAGTGCTGTGTCTTCATCTGTCTCTCTTTCAGGGCAGATTAGCAGTGCCTTCACAAGAAGAAATCTGGACTTCGGACATGTCAGACCCTGCTGGGAAGGAACAGGAAGGAAGTTCGTATCTCTTTGGACTTCATTGTCCAGCCCCAGTGTTAAAGACAATGAGGATGCTCTGACTGAATTCTAAAGCTTTCAAGTAAATGTTTTCTCATTTTTTTTATTTATTTTCCCCTAATGCCTACTGTTAAGCATGCATTCTTTGCAGACTGATGAGAGAGTCTCTTGGTCCTCCTGTTGAATTCTCTGGAATTGCTTCAGAAGATAAAGTCTCCATCCTATTCACTTAAGAGGACAGGCATGTTTCTGCCAATGCAAGGGTTGCTGTACCTCTGTTTGTGTCACAAAAATTAAAGAAAAAAAGTGCTCTGGAAAATATACAGCAGGAGTCCTATTCCAGCACTCTTATTATTTAGCTGGTTATTATCTGAAATCAGAGGTGTTTTATTGCCTTCAGTCAGATAATTGGGGTAATGAAATCTTTGCCTATTATTGTGGCAAAACCTGTCTTTGTGTTAACATGATGACTAAGAAGAAAGGTGGTGTTTGTATTGTAAAGACGTAATTGCCTCTGGAGCATTGTTCCTCTTGTAAAATATCAATATATCTCTGTTTTCCTACAGAATGAAGAGGCATAAGTTTCCCTACAGGTGTCCCACAAGAAGGAAGATTCTGATCCTGTGTTTCACAGGGTGGGTGATTGCACTCCTGAAGCTCCTCCATGTTGAAAGACACTTTTTTCCACCTAAGAGTATTTATTTGGTTGAGCACTTCTTGAGCACTTCTTCTTATGTTAGAAACAGATATTCCTATCTTAGAAACCACTTCCAGTATGAAATTAACTGTTCATCTATATACGAGCAAGATCCTCAGGAAATTGGCAAGAGTTTAGAGATAAGAAGGAAAGATATAATTGATTTAGATGATGAAGATATCATTGCAATGACGAATGATTGCGACATGTATCGTACACTGAGGAAATACCACCTGATACCTGTTTCTCCAGAGGAAGAGAGTTTTCCAATAGCCTATTCTTTTGTTGTCCACAAAGATGCAGTGATGGTTGAAAGGCTCATACATTCACTGTACAGTCATCAAAATATATACTGCATTCACTATGACCAAAAAGCAGCAAAAAGTTTTAAATCTGCTATGAACAATCTAGCTAAATGTTTCCCCAATATTTTCATTGCATCAAAACTGGAGATGGTGAACTACGCACATATTTCAAGACTGCAAGCAGATTTAAATTGTTTGTCTGATCTGATGGCCTCTGCGGTTCCCTGGAAGTATGTTATTAACTTGTGCGGCCAAGATTTCCCTTTGAGATCAAATTTCCAGTTGGTTGCTGAACTGAAGAAACTCGGTGGGGGAAACATGCTGGAAACTATAAAGCCAAGTAGTAGCAAAAGAGAACGATTTACTTATCATTATGAACTTATGAAAGTGCCTTATGAATACATGCAGATGCCTGTGAAAACCAACATTTCCAAGAACCCACCACCTCATAATATTGAGGTATTTGTTGGCAGTGCCTATTTTGTTTTAAGTCGAGCTTTTATTCAGTACACTCTTAGCAGCTCTCTTGTAAAAGACTTTTTTGATTGGTCGAGGGATACTTACTCTCCAGATGAACATTTCTGGGCCACTCTTGTGCGTGTTCCTGGGGTGCCTGGGGAACTTTCGAGGTCTGCCCAAGATATCACAGACTTGCAGAGCAAAACTCGTTTGGTGAAATGGAATTATCTCGAAGACCATTTATATCCTCCATGCACTGGTACCCACCTTCGTAGTGTTTGCATCTATGGGGCCGCAGAATTAAGATGGCTTATGAATTATGGGCATTGGTTTGCCAATAAGTTTGACTCCAAAGTAGATCCTGTCCTGGTAAAATGCTTGGCAGAAAAACTGGCAGAACAACAAAAAGAGTGGGTTTATTTGTCATCTGACAAATATTTTCTGCGTATCAATCCTGCAAATGCCTCTCTATAGCAATGCTGTCCTTCCAGCTGCCAGTATTGTGTACTGCTATAGCTTGGGGCCTGGGATTCTCCAGCCCTGACCTGCTGCAGAGGAGTTCCTTCTGCATTAAGTTCAGGACTTTGAAGAGAGAGATATCTGGACACTGTTTGTGAAATTAGCAACTCTCTGGTTGACTGTTTTTTAATTTGTCACAACAATCCCGTAACTATCCTTCAAGGGGATTCTGGAAGGGTAAGGCTTGCTTTTGGAGGCCCTGGTACTGTCTACCCTAACGGAATACTTCAGAAACTTGTTTTACTTTGTGTGTTTGTGGCTTTCCTGAGAAACCCCACCATGCTTGTTCGCCTGTCCCATTTTCCTGCACTTTTTCATTAAGGTATGAAACAAAGACCTCTGCATCTGCTACCTCAGGAAAACTGGAAGTGCCCAGCTTGCAGACACAACTAAGAGAGCAGTGTGACTCCCCTGGGCCGTGCAGCCCCTGCTGCGGCCTGGAGTGCCCTGCTCCCCACCTGCAGGTGCTGACAGCGCTCCTATGGGAACACTTCTGGGTGGCACAAGGGAAGAAGTACCTTTGCATGCCACAATAGCATTTTGTCTTTCTCCCAGCTTGGCTGTGCATGGTTTGTCTTTCTGGAGTCTGTGTTTGGGGCTGTGCTGTGCCTGTGGAATGGGTGGTGGTGGATTGAAGCAAACTGTGTGAGGCAGTACAGGTAACCATGCCAAAAGACGTCTGCCTTCGTTTCTATCCCTGCCAATAGAAGTATCCTCCTGTGAAATCCCAGTCCTTCTGAGACAGCTTTTTTACATGCAGTGGGTAACTAGCGCTATTTATAATCAGTGTTCAGCAGGGTGCTGCTATGCTGAAATGCAAAACATGCTATGTCCAGCAGCAATCATATGAACAGTCACGCTGCAGATAGGAAGGCCTTGCGTAGAAGTGACTTTCTGTGCAAGCCTCACAGACTCATGCATTCATAGTCCCAGGCTGATCTATGCCCAGGGAAGTTCTGCTTCAGAGGAGGTCAGTGTTGGAGTAGCTGTGCTCCAAGGCAGCCCATGCTGCCCATGGTCGTCACCACAGGAATGGGCTAGGCAGCCTCCTCTCAGCTGGGCTGTCACATAGAATGAGGGAAGTGTTAGTCAGCACAGAACCTTTGTGACTAACAAATGCCCTTTGGCATTTCTAGGGATTCTCCACAATTTTGCTGTGCCACAAGCTCAGTTTTGGTGGTTCCAGTGGGCCTTGTTGTCCAGCTTGCTCTGTGCTACTGTGCCATTTCTGCATATCTAGCGCTTATCAAGGGATCTCTTCTCATGAGTGGCTTCGGGTATCTGGTTTTATTGATCCTCACATTGCCACATGATCATGTCCTGTGCCCACAAGAAAGCTTAGTTTCTTCTTTGAGTTTTAGGAACCAACTCATTCCTTTGTCTCCGTTTTTTGAAAAATCAGCTTTTTAAAATTCAGTCATCGTCAACATGTTTATGGCTTGAGTTTGGGCTTGAACAATCAGTTGTGACACTGATTTCCTTTGAGTCTTCAGACAAATCATCTGACTTTTCTGTTCCAAGTGTAAAATGGGAACAACAACGCTCTGCTACCTTGTCAAGCATTTAGAAACCTATGGATGTTTGTCGTGGGCTGGTTGCACAGTACTAATTGTTGATCAAAGTTATTTATGATTAAGTTTGTGTGTGCACAGTTGATTACATCTCTTATGTACTGTTTCTCAAATAAATGGGGATTATTTTTTATGTGTATGCTGCTTGCTTTGGTGACTTGCCACATCTTACAGCTGGCTTGATGCAATTTATAGATATTTTGCAGAATATGAAATATTGACAGTATTTACAGATTCACACATCAGTGTTGATATACAAAAAATAGACTTTTCACATGGAAGGAGGTTAATAGCAGTGGACACTGGGATGCCAGAGGACCAAGCCTCAGACAAATCAAGCAAGCCTCAGTACAGGTAAACTGATGTTTAATGATGCATAATTAGTTAGCTGATGACTTTTTACTTATATGTAAGTGCATACACACATTCTTATTTGTGTTTGAGTTATTTCCTCTATCATAAGTTTATAAAAAAAACCCACCAGCATAATAAACTTAACTGAAGTAAATAATTTTAATCAACGTGCAGCTCTGTGCTACTTCCACTGAATTGGGTTGAACAATGTCTTTGATTTAAGTAGTCTGAAATAAGGCAGTGCTTGCTTCCTAGGTAACAAAGAAGTGAATGCAAAGATGATGTAAAGTGAGGCACCATCACCCGTTACAGTGTTAGGTTTGCTATCTGGAAAAGTACAAGTTGTATATGGTTTCTTCTTTATGAAATGCAAATTTTCTAATGAATTATAAATATACCTATTTTTGAAGGTAACTTTAAAGGCTAATCAAGCCTGCAGAAGGTAGTTCTCAAAATCATAGGATCATTCAGGCTAAAGATCATCTAATTCACTCTCTGGGGCAATATGTCCCAATTTTCCTGGGTTCAAAATTTGCTAAAATATAAGTTCTTTAACTTTTGAATAATTTGGGTTTTTTTTTTATTTATTTTTTTATTTTTTTTACTTTGCTGTTAGCAATGTAGATGCAAAGTTGATTTCTGTATCATAGTTCAGATCATACAAGTGATTAGATAGTGGAGTTGGGGAACAACTTCATAATTTGCCTTTGACTTCACCATCTTTGTTCTTTACACAGGTAGGTCTTTCTTTGCTGAGTCATGATTCATAAATACCTTTCTTTCAGTGAGAAAAGTAACTGAACCTAGCTTATGGAGAAAAAAAAAAAAAGATATCTGATTTGGGCTGCAACTTAGATTATAGGTAGTAATCTGTTGCCTGCTCTCTGATTTTTCTGTGCCTTAGTAAAGTCCAGATTTGCCTTTCTCCTTTCCCCCTCTTCCTCACTCTTCTTGTAACTTATTTGATAAACTTGAAATGCACATATGTTTGCCGTATCAGATGGTTCACTCTCTCTCTGTTTTGCCCAAGATGTCCCACACTGTCCTTCTTCCACCCATCCAGTCCCTTGCTGGCTGCACAGTGGACTATCAGTTCACTTGGTCTTCCTATGCAGGAAGGGTGTGAGGCAGGGCACTGACGTTGTTCCTGCTGTTAGCACAGGTACAGCCTGCTGCTTTATTAGTGGCTGGAAACAGCTGCTGAATGTGTCCTAACACAAAAAGTTAAGTGAAGGAGAGTAAGAAACAATGTGCTTTAAAGTAAGAGGTGTGAGATATTTGTGCAACTTGTGTCACTAATGAATTTCTTACACTGAAGATGGAGTTAGGAGGGTGTAATACAGAAGAACAAATGTTTCACTGTGTATTTTCCTTGATGTTAGAATAAAAGATTGTGAAAGGAAACACTACAATTTAGACACCTAATCTATAATTGTAATTAAAAAACTCTTGATCTGTTGAACATTTCTGCAGATACTACATCACTGCTGTGACATTCAAGGCAGAATGTATGACCATGAGTAAAGCAGTTTTGGGACAGCAAATAAAGAGCTGAAGTGGCACCTGTGTATTTATGGTGTGACTTCAAATTTTAGTCCAGGTACAGTGTCTTTCTGTGATGTGATATGGTGATATTTCCCAATTTCACTGAAATGCAGCTGTAGAACAGTGTTATCCATTAATGACACACAGTAAATCTTCTCTGGGAATACCCCAGCACTGTTTGGTCTCTCAAGCCGAGAGCTGTACGCTATTCTGCTCCCCTTCTTTCCAAGACTACCAGGCTTTTTGAGTTTCCCATGGCTAAACTACACTAATCCTCCTTAGAGCAGGAAAAATTTACTTTCCCCCCTTAGAATGGGGGGAAAGTAAATACCATGCAGCTTTGGACTGGAAATTTTCTCAAATGAGATAGAAAGGAGCTAGAAGGTATTTTGGAAAGGAAGATGGGGAAAATATGTTTCCTTGCTACAGAACTGCCACGTATGTGTTTTAGCAAAGAATGGCTTAAGTGGAAGCACCTATAGCATGGTTGCTGCTGCCATTTCTGATAAAGGTAAGCAAGACTTGCGTTAAGTGTATTTTGAAAATGAAAATCATTTAAAAGAAAATGCCCAGAGCTTGTGTCAGCTTCTATTCCTGTAAGAAATAGGTACTTAGAAAAATATTGAAAATGTACTGCAGCTTGACTAGTTAGTACTGTGATATTTGCAACAGGAAGGGTAGAAAAAAAGAGTCTGTGAATTCTTTGCTTAAGGCAGGTCAATGGTTTTTAATGATATTTTCAGTGTTATTTCTAGAAACCAATTTAAACGTGCTAATGTGAAAAAGATGTGACTGACTTCTACCTTGCATCTCAAGTGTTAGCTGTAACACATTCAAGTTTATTTAAAAGTATCTTCTCTGGGCTACAATTAAGAGACTTCATTGTGATTTAATTAAAGGCAGCAGCTTTCCTATCACTGAGCACTTTTTTACTGCTTGAATTTGTTCTCTGAGGCTGAAAGGATGGCAAGTCTAAGCTTTACCCAAGGTGATGAGAAAGAGATTAGAGAGTACGCTGAGACTCTGCAGGTGACCTTACTACCAACACAGCATAGCAGCTGGGAAATCAGAACTGCATCATTGACAATAAGGGTTAAAGGCTTTCTTCACAAAGCTAGCAGGGACTGGAAATCATACAGTTGGAATGACTACATGCAAATATTTTAGCACTAAAATGTTGATGGCTGTGGGAACCAAGGCCCTCCTGTACAAGAAAGACCTAGTCATACAGAAAGAGTCCAGTGAGATCTATCAAGATGATGATGGGACAGGAGCATCTCTCCTATGAGGAAAGGCTGAGAGATGTGTGACTGCTCACCTTGGAGAAGAGGAGGCTCAGGGGGATCTTATCAATGTCCAAAAATACCTGAAGGGAGAGTGCAAAGAAAACACTGCCCAGTGCCAGGACAACACAAACTGGAACACTGGAGGATCCCCCTGAACACCAGGCAGCATTTCTGTGCTGTGTGGGTGTTGGAGTACTGGCACAGGCTGCCCAGAGGCTGTGGATTCTCTTCCTTGGAGGTTTTCAAAAGCTTCCTGGTCATGAGCCAGGGCACCCTGCTCTGGGTGTCTCTGCTTGAGCAGTGGTTGGGCCAGATGGACTCAGAGATTCCTTCCGACATGAACCATTCTGTGATTCTCTGATTCTATGAATAACGTAGGTGGATCTGCACTTTTCTCTGACAGATTGAAATATTAGCTGTAGACAAAGAATTGTGAGACCTTGCAAGATTCTTAGCAGAAAAGTACTCTTCCTGCAAGAAGTTCAAAATGGCAGAATTGATGGCATCCTGTTTTTATTTTCTCTAAGAGTTATAATACTTCTGTGTTTCCTGTTGTTCCTTCTTATCTGTTAATAATGCAGTCCCAGGTCCTTTTTGTCCTTAAGATACCCATATCAACTAAATTTTGCCTCTCAATTCTTCTGAGTTGCTCTGGAGTTCAGACCTTGCTTTTCTTCCAGGAACAGCTGTAAGGGCTCCAAATACAATCAATGTGTGGAATGGCTGAATTTCCATTTAATGGGACATGTGCATTTGCTCAGCTACTCTGGGCCTGAATTGGTACAACACTTTGGAGCTTCCATCACAGAGATTACCCAAATTTTATTCTGCTTGTCTTTCAAAGAAAAGTAATCCTTTGTTCCTGTGCCAGGCAACCTCTTTCTCTTGCCCCATATTCTGCTTTGTAGAGGCAGAGATATATATTAAAAGCCTGTAACAAGAAGGTGCATCCAAAGAAGCACAATCATGTACATCATAGAAAAAGGGAAGAAAAGTTGGTTTAGAAAATTCATTTCAGGAAATTGAAGAAATTGGTGCTTTGAGGACAGAATAGAAATAAAATGCACACAGCTATTATTGCATGCAGCCAGTTGGAGAGTTACTTCTCTGACCGCTCCATTTGTTAAAGAAAAAAAAAAGGGAAAAAAAAATTCTTATTTCCAGGCTTTTGCTAATTGTGTTATCTCTGTTGAACTCATTGGATGAAGTTTGTAATCTTGAAATTCTCTCTTATGGCTTTCTTAAATGAAGATTTATTTAAAATCTCTGTTCGTACATTTTGGGAATAGACACAGTAGGTCTTGTACTAAATGCCTTGTCCTTACCTGAAATCATGGCAGCCAACTCTGGTTCTATAGTCATAAAGCCACGAAGAGCTGAAGACATGAAAAAATGAGTAATCCTAAAATAAAGTATTTTGCTTCTTTCTGGTCATCAAGTGGAAAGCTTTATATTCAGTTTCAGCAACCCAAAGCACGTCATAAATCCGAATCGCAAAAAATCAAGTTATTAACATAAACTTACCCAGAGCACTTATCTGGCAAGTTTTGTTTCAGTCTGTGTGAAAGGAGTTAGTTTTGGTTGCTGGGCAAATTACTCATCACAGAGGTGCTGCTGGCACTGTGCCCCCTTCCCTGTCTGGCACCACTGCTCCTTTTCTTCCTCAGGGCTTCAGAGCCTGTGCTCTCACTTCTGCTCAGGCACTGCTCATTGTGGCCAACGGGCAATGGGAATGAAGAGGTGGAAGAGTTTGCAGCTCTAGAAAAAATGCTTCAAGCAGTACCATTAGCACTTAAAGGCTGTTGTAGCAGATAAATACAACAAAGATGTTCCTTTCAGAAACAAGAAGGCATTCCTGCACAGAGACATTCCCTTCAGATAACCAGGGAGAGATGCTAACTGCAGATAGTGGATGTTTGAAGTGCATTAAAGAAAGGCATTGCACTTCACCAGCTAGTTTAAAATGCAGCAGGAACTCATCCATCTGCCTGGTGCCTTCTCCTCCAATGCAGGTTGTGATGAGGCCTGAACTCTTGTGCTCCAGGCAGGGGTGTTGTGGCTGCTGGGCTGTAAAGGACATGGGAGAGGATCTTCTTTTGGGAGCAATTAACTGTTGTTGATTGAGATCATTGGACAAAGTTGCATTTGCTGGCAAAATGGGTGAAAAGATCACATCTCCCATCCAGCTAAGGCATAGTGATGAGGGAGGTGCCTACTCAGTTTGATCAGTTAAGGCTTGACTGGTTTTGCAAGGAGTCAGAAAGCTATTCAGCCCTGGTCTGTCAAAAGGAAGGATTCACAACAGCTTCAGTTGTCTTAAGGGCTGGGATGAAGGCGTGTTTGAAGGCTGGAATGCCAAAATGGGGGCTAGGGTGTTGCGTAGCTGCTGAATCCTGCCCTGGGTGATTACAATTGTTTCACAACAAACTGGTCCTGAAGTCTTTCTAAGAGTGGATTTGTTCTCTTTCCTTCTGTTTGCTGGGTAAAAGTTCCTGAAAAATCCTTGTAGATAAGGTATTTTCTACGAATCTGTTACGATCAACTGTTTGATCACTTTCTTCATTTTTGTGATTTCTGCAGAAAAACAAAGCCATATATGTCTCCTTGTTGCAGTTGACCTCACTGATGCAGATGAACAATGTGCTGAATGTTTAATAGAAATTGAGTTATAGATAAGTGGCTTGACCAGATAAAAGTAAAACAACACCCACAGGGAAGGGAAAGCAGCCGAAAAGAAGTTATATGTCAGTGCTTCTGAGAGATTGAGATATCTGTCTTTTTCTGGCCCCAGGCAAAAAGTAACTTGATCTTAGGCCATAAATGCAGAAAGTGAACAAATCAGCTACTGCAGTATTGCTTAATCTAGCAGACAGAAATATAGTGAAGGTCCAGTGCCTGGAACATGAAGCCAGATATTAGCAATAAAATTCAAATTATTACTCTTTCTCAGCAAGGGAATTTGCCTTTGGTAAAAATTACCTAGGATTATGTTTGATCCCGTGTCATTTGAAGATATTGCTAGTTCAGCTATAATTGAAGGCTTGTTGTGGGAATTACTTCAGTTTCTTGTGGTCTGTTCTACGCAGGAGGCAGTTTGCATTTGATCAAGTCCTCAGATAAAGTTGTAGAATCAACTGAAATAAAAACAGCTAAATTCAAGTAGGAGTGGAACTTGCTCATTTTGACCATTGGGCCTTGCATTAATTAGCACCAGTGATGGTGGTTTACATGTGAAAACAATGCTCTTGTTGAAGCAGCTGAAGGCCCTATTAGTAGGAGCAGATACACCTATTTAACTTGGCTTATCCTTATGAATTTTATTCTCGTCATGAAGGAGAATAGGCAGTGGAGGGGAAGGTACAACACAAATTGAAACAGGTACGTCACTAAGAAGCCATCAGCTTAACCAAAGATGCTGGTGCAGATGGTTAAGATCTCAGAACCCTCAGGTCTCTGGACCCATGGTCCAGACCCATCCACTCATCCATCAGGTTAGTGGTAACTGTGGGCTGTGGACTTGGAGTACTGAGGCTCAGGTGTCAACAACGCTCCCAGCTTGGGTAGTGGGAAATGTCTGCAGTGCCCGCTTCTGATTGCTGGTCTTGCAATAGTGCATGCTGTACGTGAGCCTTCATGCTACCTCCTTCTGTAAAATGGCCCTAATTAAGAGCTTTAATGTACAAGCTTAAAAGGAATGTTCATGGTCAGTGATTCAAAACTCATCCTGAAAGCCAAGCAGAAGATTTCAGTGGGTCATGTATTACTGAGAAGCAGTGTCTGCAAGTAGAAGTTAATGGAGAGGAGCCAGTGCTGCCTAGTCACACCCTGAGTACTCCCTGGTATAAAGTGACTGCTGCTTCTTCCAGCTGAGTCCTGTGTCATACTTCAGCCTGTTTCTCTTTGCTGTTCCTTGCCTTGGTTGGAGTCTCACTCTTGGCACCAGGTCACTCTAAAAATTACAAAAAGGGATTTCCTAAAAGTATATAAGTTGCTCCACAAGTAATGCCCCCTATTTATTTCCATGGAAACTACAACAGATACAAAGCACCCAATAACACTGTTTGATAGAGACAGTTCTTAGCTACAAAACACTGTCTTTCAACAGTCACCAACTATAGCTATGCATTTTTGCACAGTGAATAACGAGAGCACCAGCGGAAGCAACCCCATTTCACAGTGTTTCATTGCCCTCCACTTTACTGTGCCCACATCCACTGACTAATCTCCATAAACATTCAGCAAGCATCGATGAATGTCAGTGGGTGCTATTACTTCTGCATGAAGGAATTCAATGACACACCTTTGCTTCATATGCACCCTCATGCCAGACACCATTTTGTCAGATCATCCCTCTGCTGCCATCTGTCACACAGCAACAACATGTAACAGGATATTGGTGGGAAGGTTCAACCTCTGCTGCTGTATCACCAGTATTTCCTTCTGATGTTTTGAGCCAAAATAATAAAATAGGAGGCATTACTTTCCGAGCAAACCTCATATTTCTGAGGAAACTGTTTTTCCTGTACCCCAAAAGAAATGCCTCCTGGGTCCTTGCAGCTCCTGTGACAGGCATATTCTCTACATAAACACTGGGTTCTCCTTGTTTTCCACTGTTGAGAACGGCCTCTGTGGCAAATCAGTGCTTTTCTAAAAAACTTAAACATTCAGTGACTCTGTTTTGTTGTACTACAGCAACAGTAGTGCTCACTGGTAGACCATGATTCTCCAGATGCGTTGCGCTGGACACTGGACAATACAAAACCTTAAGCTGATGACATATTTGTTTCATCACTAAACTGGTAATAGATAAATAAAGAGGTAAACAAAATGTTTGTGAACACTGTTTTGGGAGCAGAGCTACTTTATGAAGACAACAGTGTCTTCTGGGGCTGGTGGCAGGGCTGGAGGACTGGGTGCTGTAGGGAGGCCCAAGCAGAAGGAGGTTGGAGGGGGCAGCAGGAGAGGCTGGGGATTGCAAGGAACACGTGGGACCACTTATACTGTGGGGTGAAAAGCAAGGGCAGGGGAGAGGTGGTGTGGAGATGCTTGCAAATTACGGATAAGATCTGAACAGCTTGAAGGCTTTCTTTTTTATCTTTATGAATTTTGCTGTTTTTGCTTCTGTCAGTGTTTTTCCATTTTAACTTTTATTGCTTTGAAAAATGCAGATTATCTAAGATGACCTCCAGTTTAAGAACTGGGCTAATGCAGTAATAGCATGCTTGAGGCCTCATCTCCTTCCTAGACATGTAACTAAAGAAATAGCAACTTCTGAGGTCCTGAATACAGACAAAACAATTTTGTATATGTTGAATTCATCATTCTTAAATGAGATACAGTAGAAGCAGTATTGGTTTTATTACTGCCCCGTCCCATAACTGTACAAAGATGTAAATTTATGCTGTTCTGTGCTGTGGATAAAGCAAGTAACCAAGCATGGGACCAAAACATGAGTAGTACTGTCATCTGAAATCCAGGAAGAAAGCTCTCTAGCTCCAGTGTGGTATTAGAAAGCTGACATTCTTTTATTCCTCACAGTATGTACCGGGCAACTTGATAAATTAGTTTAAGTTCTACATTTAAACGGTTAAGATGTACATATGCAATACACTGGCATACATGTTCAATCTTTTCCAAGAATTCATTAATATATGCCAGTGTCCTTCTGGGCATGTATGGTGGGGGCCTCTGGTGGTCTTACAACACTTACTCCCTCCTCATTTTTCCATCATCAGCTTCACCACAGTGACTTTTGGCCAACCTTCAGCTGGTTTTCCCCAATTTATCATATTTCCATTGCTTGTTATGGCACGATGAGCAACTTTCTCTCTTGGGGCACAATAACCCAAAACAATATATGTGAAATCCAAGGAAAAAGTCCTTGCACCTGGGGATACAAAGATAAAAATAGTCTACTGTGATTCCAGTGCTCTTGTGAAGCAGGACAAGGCTGCTCACACACCAGGCAGAGCTAAACTGGAAAGTTTTAGAACTAGCACTCACTGATGCCTTTTGTTAAACTAATATATTGGTCCTTAAACTAATATACTGATCCCTATTGCTAATCCAGCCTATATCAGTACCACGAAGAAGAGACACAGCATCACAGATGCACATATCCCTGGGAAAAAGAAAGTTTAAAAGTATGAGGAAGTGAGTTTTTTGTGGGTTCTGTTATGACAAAGCCATTTAAATAATGTCAGTTGGATGTTAGTTACATTTTGAGTCGAAGAAAAGCTCTGAGCTTGGTATTGAATTACTATGAGAATTTGCATGATTTGCCAGTAAACTTGACAGAAAATGTCTGCTGAAACTGCTGTTTTACAGAATACTGTATTTTTGATTGAGTTATTTCCTCTGCAACCATATTGACTTTTCCTTTGGGGAGAGTAGGGGGAAGCTTTAAAACACTCTGTTTGTCATTTCTTGAATATGTAAACTTTCGGATAGAACATTTTCTCAGTTTCTAGTGACCTCTAGTTACTGCCATGTGTGGTGTAATATTGGAAATGATCAGTTCATGTTTGCAAAATAATCTGAACAGAAGTGCTAATGAAAGCTATGTAAAGAAGTCTCAAGGCAGAGTCTGACCAAATACTACTAATAATTCTTCAAATACTCTCCAAAATCAGTTATTTCTTCTTCTATCTCCTTCTGCTCAATTTTCCCCTCAGGCTTGTCCTGTGTGGCACTCTTTTCTGCATCTGCATATGAATGAATTACTCAGATGTGTACTGTGTTTGGCAGGGGGGAGGAAAACCTCCCTAGTGTAGTCTTCAAACCTGTGGTTTAAGATGAGCAAGAAAGCAATATACAAACAGGAGTTGGGAGTTTTGGCTTGGTTACCCACTCAACACACACAGGACCAGAGTGCTCAGAGTGCATACTGAAATTCTGAGATTCAGTGTCAATGTTAGTATAAAAAACATGCAGAACTCTTGCAAAGCAAGCTAGCAACAAATGATAAACCTCTTACAGGAAGTAAGCCGCTGGCAAACACTGTGTAGGTCTGTATGAGTGTTCATGCCTCCTTATTACCTCTCTCTCATGAATAAACATTGGAGGTACTGGTTGACACATAGTTTTTCAATCAGCTTCTGTGTGGTGCATGATACAGCAGTTACCAATGTCCTATTTATTTCTGGATGCAGAAAGTTGGTATTGGTTCAGTAATTTATGAAAATGAATCATGTTTTTTCCCTTGTCTTTGCAAATGTCTGCAGCATACACCAGCCCAAAAAGGTCGCTCTGAGGATCCTTCTCAGATTGCTCTAAACCAGCTTCTTCCCACAGTATTAATAGGAAAAAACCTCTCATCAGTGTGTTCTGATGGGTAATATAGGCGGGTATAAACAGATGGATGTGAGAATCCCTCTGTATATGTGCATCTGTGTGTGTTTTCACTGTGATCTCACATATCTGATTAGAGGCTTTCTGTCCTTATTTGACCTGTCCATTGTTTATTTTGTACTTCCTTCCTTTCTAGCCTTGACCAAGAAGCCCGCAATCAGTTCATGTGCTTGTGAGCATGGGGCAGCGAGCAGCAGACTTTGAGAAGGCTGAGCTTGGCTAGAATAAACATTATTTTATCCTTCAGCATCTGGAGTGCAGCAGAACTGGGGAACATGAAGTGGATCAGGGAATGCAGCTAACAAATGTATTAAATCCTGCTACAGATGTTTACACAGCACAGGCAAATCACGTAGACTGCCTTTCAACATCTAATTAAGTTATAACCAAAATAATTTCCTAATGGAAATTTTCTCATTATTTTTCCATAATAGATTGCTTTCAGCTATCTCGTATACACTTCCTATAAATGCTATATGTGTTTTTGTAAGCTTGAAGGTACAACTCCTTATCCTGTCCCAATGACCTCTCCCCGAGGAGCTCACTCTGCTCTGCAGATGTGGGTTGTAACTACAAGAAGGTTGTTGGTCTTCTGCCTGCAGGCCAGCTGAGCCTTGTATTCCTTTAGACATTCCATCCCTCAGAAGTGGGTTGTAAGACAGGCAAGGATTACTAAAAGGGAAGGGCTGCAACACATCTGGAGAAGCTCAACCATCATTATGTCCATTAAGTTTTGCAGTTGTAAATGTTTGCAACTGTGAAACCCTTTTCCTGAGGAGAGGAAGGTTATCTTTTGTAGTCTGTTGGAATAAAGAGGAACAATTTAGGAGATAATAATTTAGAGAAATAACAACTCTGTGGTTTAGAGTTTGTTGAAAAAACATAAAAAAGAAGAACATCTGAGGAAACTCAGTGCTATAACTGTAGCACAGAAGAGCTTTTACAGAGCAAGGGATTTTGCGATGTCCTAATTTGCAATGCTAAAGCAGCCTCTTTGGCACAATGCTAACTTTTCATTTCTGTGCAGGTTATGTGCCTATTTGTTGGTGAAACCAGAACTTCCCATTTTGGGAATACCATGACTGTGGGTCTCTAGAGCAAGAGTAGTTTAATGTTGAGCTAATAAATGACAACCAAACAATGTCTGAGCCTGGGCTTTTTGCAAGTTCCATCCAAAGGATGGAACACTTCCCCTACAAGTCCAGACTAAGAGAGCTGGGGCTGTTCAGCCTGGAGAAGAGAAGCCACTGGAGAGGCCTGAGGGTGGCCTGTCAGTAGCTTCAGGGGAGCTATAGGAAAGAAGGGGACAGACTTTAGCAGGGTCTGTTGTGATGGGATAAGGGAAATGGTTTCAAACTAAAAGGGGAAATTTAGATTGGATATAAGTAAGAAGTCTTTTACAGTGAGGGTCGTGAAGCAGTGGAACAGGTTGCCCAGAGACGTGGTGGATGCCCTGTCATTGGAGACAGTCAAGGTCAAGTTGGATGGGGCTCTGAGCACCTGGTCTAGCTGTAGGCGTCCCTGTTCATCATAGGGGAGTTGGACTAGGTGGCCTTTAAGGGTCCCTTCCAACTCATACTATTCTGTGATTCTATGATTCTACGAAGTGGTAGGAAGCAGAAGCTTCCCAGAAAATAAAACTTCTGTCTCACTAAGATGCTGTGATCATACACTGTTACATGATAGGAGTAACATATATCATTAATCAAGATAATAAATAACTGTTATGGCACCGTGATTGTATTCCTATACCTATGGACATAAAGGTTCATGTTTGCACACACCCAAACCCTCATTGAAGCGGGGATAAATGTACTAAAAAACCTGTCCTAAATTTGTATTTTCATAGTTATAGTACTTTTCATTGTTATAATCTTTGTTCCTCTTTCTTTTCTTTTTTTTTTTTTCTCTGTTGCTCTTTTCTCTCTGTTTTCACATAGCCACTGGCTTATGTTTCCTACCACTGTAGCAAACTGATTTCTGCATCAGACCTGTATTGGTGTAGGCTCCTTGAGCACTTGTGATGATGCAAGTTGTAACAGTATTATTTAGCTTGCTAGTGTTCGTTGATGGAAATTCCTGCCCTGCAATTTGTTTAGATAACAGAAAGAGCTATGTCTCTGAACCAAGAAAGACCTGCTGAGTCTTTGTACCAATGAAATAGGAGGTGCTGCTTGGAATCGGTCACTGAATATGCAACACACTTCTGGGAAACTTGCATAAGTAACACAACTCTGAGAAACTCCTGCATATGTAACATACCTTTTGGAAAACTTCTGCACATGGAACACAAGTTATATATATAAACTGAAGATCTTTCATGTAAGCCATGCATGATAGGAGGATTACCCCCATGCATCTAGCACTGCTATTAAAGAATGCCTGCTTTCTAACACTTCAACTTGAGTCTTACAGAGTTTCCTGATTGACCATCTTACGGTATCAGTGATTTTCCAGCTAACATTTGTGGGTAGTACCACTTTCTATCATCTTCAAAACAATATGCCTGGAAATCTTGGAATGGAAGATGGTGAACTCTAGCAACTGAATATAACGTATCTTATTGAATAAACTTTTTTTTCTTTTTTTGTTGCTTAATAAAATGTGTTTTCAGTTTGCTAATGTCAAGTGGTCTCTCATGCAACAAAGTTAGGATCTGGCTGCTGCAAGCATGCAGTGTGCATCCTAGAGTTCAGGGAATGGCATTTGTTGTTGGGCCAAGAAGCAGGACAATCATAGTGCAAATGAATCTTGAAAAAATTACTGTCCCGAATGCAAGCAAAGAAATACATATAAACAATAAGAGAAATGAGAAATACCAGAAAGTTTTATTTCCTGAAAATTGCTGACTTGAGTTTTGTGCATAAGGCTCTTGTGAGTTTCACATAAGGAGGAAGTTGTGACATATATCCTTTGGGTAGTTTGTCTATCCAGAAACTGCCAGCAGCAGAATTTGCTGTAAAAATATATATAATTCAGTTAGTGTGCTGTCTTCTGCAGCGGCAGTAGAACAAATGCATCATGAAGCAGTTTACTGACTTAGCAAGCCCAATGCTCCATTTCACTTTTCATCTCAGACAGCCCTGACATGAAAAACTATTAGGGAAATTCCCTGAAAAACAATGTCTCTTACTTTGTACAAGGAAAAGGTACTAGCGCACCTTCCTGAAAGGCATGGTAATCAGAGCTGAGGAAAGATTGGTTTAGGCTCCGCCTTAATGTAGAGAATAGACAGTGAAGGTCACTTAATGTTCTTTGGGCTGTGGTAATGGCTTTATTCTTTGCTGATAGTTTCTGAGAGCTCCAGGAGGGGCTTTGGAGCCTCAGTTTCATCTAGCAGTCTCTTCAGCTGCTGACCTTCAGAGCAGTAAGTCAGCCAGGGAAACACAATTCAGAACAAGCACAGACTTCTTTCAAACAAAATCACCGCCCTTGCTTTTGTAAGCAACAGCTCTTCATGAAGGGCAAAACCCAACCAACCTGTCATGGGTCTGGGCACCTGGGACACCACTTCTGCATGGCGAGTGTGTGACCTGTAGAGCATCTGTGTGGTTTGTACAGCAGCTTGGAGGACAGCTCTGTGACTGCAAGGTTTGTGATAAGAGAAAGAGGTGTAACCTCCTGAGTTCCCAACCACTGTTGTGGCACCACTTGGTGGTTCCTAGGAGACATTTTCATCAAATACAAGGCTTACAGTCAGGAAAAATGGTTTTGGAGGTAAGAGGTTCATGCAACCTGCCTCACATTGTGATGCTAGGCATTTTGCTTTGACAAGGTGAAGTGAACACAGCCCTAGGAGCTGGCAGTGAGATGCAACCGCTGCCACTCATTTGCATTAGCTGTTGTACAAACAAACAAACATTAAGCTCCAGCTTTTAATGTCCATTTGTTTCATATACAGGCTATTAAGATATTGCTTAGAGCATTTCCGGGACACTATGATTTGCAGGAGATAGCTACTGGCCTAGGAGAATCTTCCCATTCTGTGTAATCCATCCCTGAGTAATTAGGTCTTCTGACAAATGAACCTGCTCATAATCCTGACAGAGCAGAGGTAAGAAAAACATGATTAATTTAATGAAAAATTAAATTAAAAATAGAACAGGGTGCTGCAGTGTGGCCCAGCTAATCATGCACATTTTATAATCACAAAGATTTCTGTGAAATGGCATGAAAATTCCAGGTATTTGCAGCAGCTCTTCTCTTTTCCAATGCAGAAACCCACTCATTTGTTGAGGAGGAGCAATACTTAGCTTATTTTTTTCCACAGAGCTCACTGGACAGCAATCTGCTGCCATGTTTCCAGTGGTTGGTAGTGATAACAAGGAGCGAATACGGTGTAACAAAGAGACAAAAAGGTGTTATTTCCGGTGAAAGTAAAAAAAAACACTAGGAAGGAGCACTGCAAATGATGTAAAATAGGGCTGTGCTCAACCCGGATAACCAGATGAATATAAGGAGTAGGTAATAGACAGGAGATGAGAGAGATTCAAGCAAGTCAGTATGTGTAAGAAAGATGATTCAAAGCTCAGGACTGAGTTGATCTGACAAAGACCAAGCCGAAGGGAGCAAATTAATAGCAAAAATAGAGACAGAAATGGATAGCAGTAGGGAAAAGCTGGAGAACAGGGCTTGCTTTCTGGGTTGTATGCACATAAGGAGCACATTAGAGAGGTGCATGGCACCTAAGTGGGCTTCCTAGTGGGTGACTAAAAGCATCCCATGGAATAAGTGGCAGAATACTCTGCTGTAAGACTTAATTTTGTTTTCTATTATTCAAAGAAGTGCAACCACTGTCTGGGACAGAGCGTTGGCTGCAGGAAAAGATTTTCATACTCTCTGTTTAGTCATGCCCTGAACAAAGATACTGTTCTGTAAGAGCCACAGTAGGGAATACAGGTGAGGCAGTAGTAATGCTAAAGATGCTGTCCTCTGAAGGAATGTACCTGCTTCTATCCATGGCTCCACAAGCAAGTCCCATTGTGGTATAAAGGGGCATGGACACTGCAAACCTGTGGACTAGAGGGGATGCTTCTGCATATTCCCCATGAGACTTTGAGTAGCTCAGCTCTTTTGAGGGGTTACTGATGGCTCACAGCTTCAACACTGCATTTCTGATTGTCCTAGTTGATGAAGGCATTCAAAAGTACTTCAGTAGGAGCTATACATATACAGTGTGGCAGGATGCAGCCTTCTGTGCTTGGTTGTTTCTAATGGTGAATATTTGTCCTTTCAGACAAGCAATATTTCCGTTTGGAGCTAGAAGCAGTAGGCAAGGGACTAAACTCTTTGTGTTTTACAGGATGAATAGCTCCTTTTGAAGAAAGTAGCACAGACAGGAAAACAGAAAAGACAAGGCACAGGGGCTTTGGCCTGAACTTGTGGGGTTCATCTTATTGCAAGCTGAGCAGTAAATCATAGTAAATCCTGAGCCCGTGCTGCCAGAAGCACTATCCCTTCTCAGCCATAGATAAGAGATTCAAGGACGATGTGGGGAGGAGAGTAGCAGATAGGAAGGGCTTGCTTGGATGCCTCATTCAGGAGGGTAAATTGGACTGTCAACACTGTTATGTTTATATATTTCAGAAAGAAAGTCCTACAAACTGTATGTAAAATTTTTGTCTTTCCTCTCCTGAAGCCCATCTTGTTTTTCTCTGATCTAAGCAGCAGGTTTCGTTACTACAAAGTGGTTTTATTAACTTTGTCTGGCTGATTTTTTCCATTTCATTGAGTGACACCTTACTCCTGTATTAGGCTGTATTACAATATCTATTACATAAATTCAACCTTTCGAATCTCCCTTTGCTGTTTCCCAGAATTTTCACTAGCAATTTCAAAAGTTCAAAAGAAAAAGAAGAAGTGTTGTGAA
Source organism: Pavo muticus (assembly GCA_016647715.1). Lineage (NCBI taxonomy): Eukaryota > Metazoa > Chordata > Aves > Galliformes > Phasianidae > Pavo > Pavo muticus. The sequence continues at coordinate 370,911 of JACDJE010000199.1, forward strand.
TTGTCAGCATTCACACTACTCCTTTGTTCTTTTGCTGGTCCTGTAAGACACATATGCACTTTGCTTCTCTTCTCTAGTGTGTCAGAACTTTTCTTAAACTTCTTTCTTCACATCTGGTTTTGCTGTGTCCCAGATAGCAGAAATCTGCTTCATAGCCCATTTCTTCCATAAAGTCCTGATCATCTCTTCAGACAAGAAATCTCCCAGAACCTTTAAAAGGTTGTCACTGCCTGGCACAACATCCATAAGCTCTTGCTGCTGACTATATCCTCTTTTCCTAACAAAGGCTTTCCTGCTGCAGTGTTTGCTATTGCCACTCACCAAATAATAGTTTAATGTATGGTCTTGTGTGTCTTGTGGATGTGAACTGGCTTTACATGGATGGAGATAAAAACTTGGCCAAGATAAGTTAATTCCATGGCAAGTGATCATTCATAAGACTGAGGAGCACAAAATGCACCAGCTTGATTGTAATCTCACTGATGCATAAATACTATCTGCATAAATACTATCTGCATAAATACCTACAAAAGAACTTGGAAAATTCATATGACCTCTTTATGGGTACCAAAGGGTAAAAATCATAAGATCTTATTTTCATTTGTGCGTATGTTGTAGAAGGAATGCTAAGAACTAAGCAGAATCAAGAAGGATCTAGCTGACTGTAAAATGTAGAGGGGGAAAATCAATAGATCAGGTTATCACTTAGGCATTTCTAGCTTGCGTCCTATTAAAAGCCCAGACTGTCCATTTGGCAGAATGTGAAACTTAAGCCTGTGTACGAATGTGAGCAGTTCTGTCCATGGAGATGTAACTACAGGTTGCAATCGATCGGCTGTGAGTAGTGCAGACAAATTGTTTTCCAGACAAACGTTTCACAGTCTTGTCTGAATGCTGCATAGTAAAAATCACCAGCAATGTCAAGGGTTCAGAAGCCCAGTCTTTGTGCACTGTTTGATGTCAGAGCCTTTGCTGGCTGTTTGCAGGACCCAAGAGAGTGCTGGAATTGGGCATGGAAACAGAAAACAAAGACGTAGAAATTCTCAGCCTCCAGAACTTGCATATCTGCCTGTTTTATCGCATAGGTATAAACTTCTGAAATACATTCTACACTTTATCAGGAACAAAATTCATTATCATACTCAGTCTCAGACAATTGTCAATAGGGAAAATACTAATTACTTACAACGCCTGAATATAACGAGCTTTTTATCGAGGGCAGTTTTTGTTACGACAGTGAACTCCATGCTCAGAGGAACTCTGCATTTAGCTACCTCCCTGAGGTCCTGTCTGACTTCTCTGGAAGCTGTCATACTAACATTAATTGATCAAAGGAACAAGTACAACAAAATCCTCCTTGCTCTGCGGCTGTATTCGGTGGGAGGCCATTAAAATGAGCAGAATGCATCTGCTGGATTTCACCCTTTGCTGGCAGGCCTTTCTGTGTAGCACCAACCTGATCTGTATGCATCATAATTTTGAATGAGTCACGAGCTGGGTGGAAATTGAACAGAAAGGGGAGAAAGTACATTCCAAACTTTAGTTTGTGGCTCATGACACACAAAGCAACAGTGGCAAAATTAGTCAAGTGTTGAAGTCCTGCAGAGCTGGGACCCCCTATTTTCTAACAACTCTACTGACCAGGATACATGAGAAAACACGGCTAGCTGCAGTCAAATCAAATAAAGAAATGGCTCAGGGCAGCAAAACAGTATGGATTCAGTTTGGCCTGTACCAGATAGCTGGGATGCTGGGCTGATTGTGCCGCTTCTGCCAAGAGGTTGAGATGCTCACAGCTTGCTACTTACAGTGGTGGCACTCACTTCCTCACTTCTCCAAACTCCTCCACAGCTGATAGTAAAGGAAGGAAGGAAGGAAGGAAGGAAGGAAGGAAGGAAGGAAGGAAGGAAGGAAGGAAGGAAG